>VMDR010000235.1:0-310575 GCA_007922815.1 Macrotus californicus
CAGGCAGCTCGATCTCAGCAGACGGCAGTTGGATGCCGCCCTCGGGGGCTCGCACCTTGACCCCCACGGAGGGCAGGCTCACCTCCCCTGTGGCCTTGGGCACAGTCACGTCCACGGATGTCCCCAGATCCTTGCCCGGCGCCGAAACCCCGAAGGACGGCATCTTGAACTTGGGCATTTTGAACTTGCTGTCCCTGGCTGCCAACTCCTTGTCCCCAAGGCCTGTGTCCCCCTGCAGTGCTTCTTCCTTTTCCCTTCCAGACGGTTTTTTTCGAACTTGTCTGTATTCTTCGGTGCCCTCTTGGTCCTTCTGCAATTTGAGAAACGTGAGTTTTGTGTGCCTATGGTTCTTTTTGTTTCCTGTTCCTATGTCCCTCCCCCTTACTTCCCTCATTGGAGTGGACCATCCAAATGGCAGTCCTTATAACTGTCTCATTTTCCTCCCTCCCTTCCCTCGCTGTCCCCGTCTCCTCTTGATTGTCTCCTCTCTCAATTCTGTCTTGCCCTGCTCTTCTCTTGCTTCCTTCCCAGGTGCTGGACACACTCCCGAGTCCTGTCCCTTTGTGTCTATGTGCTCTGGCCTCCCTTGTCCAGGGCTCTGTGGCCTGTCCTCTCCTGCCTGGGCCCTATCTAAGCGCCGTCTCCCCTCCCGCCGTCCCCAGCAGTGTTTCTTTGGAACAGATGAAGTCAGGTGTCCTTATGTTGTATATTTACATGTGGATCTCAGGCAGGTGGCCCCGTGGGCAGCCTGCGTCCACAACCTCTTGAAGGGACAGTCTGCCGGTCCCCGTTTTTAGCCCCTGTTCTCCCTCCCTCCTTGTGGCCGTGTTTGAGGTTGTTCCTGTTTGGGTTTTCCTTGTGGCACAAGTTCCTTCTGGACCTTTCCCTCCTGTGCCAAGTTTCAGCGTCCGGGGGTTTTATCAGCCCCATGCCCCCGGGCTCTTTGGTTGGTCTGCCAGGCTCTGCAGGTGGCTGCCTGTGGGAGTGCGTTTCCCCTCCTGGGTGTCTACCCACCCTGGACGCTCTCCTGCTGTAGCAAGAGTCCTCAGATCCTGTGGGATGTCCTCCCAGGACCCCACCTCCTCCAGGTCCCTGGCCTGCACAGCCTCAACTTGGGTCCTTCTTTCAGGTGCCCCACCTGCCACGCCCCATCTCTGAGCCCACCTTGAACCGCAGGTTCAGGAGCCTCCTCCTGCGCTGGCTGCTGGGCCCTGCTTGCTGCTCCTGATCCTCTGCCAGGAACTGCGCCTCCGCGTCTGAGCTCGTGGGGGACACGTCTGGGGCCCTGCCCCTCTCGTAGGCCTCTGAGGAGCTACGTGACCTCCGGGGCCCTCTCTTGGTCTTTATGGCTTGGAACTTGGGCCAGGAGAGCCTCTCCACCCGGGGCCTCCGGCCTCGGCCGTCCCTGGGCTTGGAGATCAGTCTCTCCTGGTCTCCATCTGCCTCCAGTGTCTTCACGGGGCTGTCTGTGCTCCCAAAGGCCACGTCTGCATCCTGAAACACAGGGAGAGGGTGCCTGTGGGAGCCAGCACACGATGCCCGAGGCCTGGGCTCAGGGACACCCCGGCCTGGGCCCAGGGGCCGCGGCAGCCGCACCTGCTTGTCGGTGCGCTTCAGGGTGCGCTGAGCGGTGCTGGAAGCCCACTCGTCGTCCCCACCAGCAGGAAGTTGCCGTTTGATCTGGAACTGGACCTTGTACGGCTCTGAGTACTGAAGGATTTTGAGAGCGTCTTCATAGCTAATATTGTCGAAGAAAATGGTGGCGCTGAGCAGCTGGTCCCCTAGACAAACACAGAGTGGCCGTGGCCTCAGCTCCCCTGGCCCCCCTTGCCCGGAAGGCCTGGCTGAGGCCATGCACAGGGAGGAGCCCACCTCGCTGCCCAGCCCCTCCCTCCATGGAGCCCTGGCGGGGAGGGGCCTACCCGCTGTCACAGGTGAGAACACCCAGCAGGGAGGGCACCCCTCCAAGCAGAGACCATGGGGCCCGTGGGGACCCCGGGGATGGGGTGGCCATGACACCTTCTCTCAGGCTGAAGAGCCTGGCAGCTGAGGAGCCCTGCAGCACTTGCTTCACAAAGATGCCCTGGTCCCCGCCACCTGTGACACTGTAGCCGCTGGCACCAGCCTCCACCTCAGTCTTCAGCGTCACCTCTGTTGCTTCCTGCATGGATGGAGCAGAAGCATGCCAGGGCCACGGTGAGTATGTGCCTGTCCCACCGTGGGCTCAGTGCTGGGGCTGCCTCCCCTGAGGACAGAGACCCCAGGTCCTGTCCACCCAGCGACAGAGAGCGAGGGGAGGGCCCTGCCAGGCAGGCCAGGAAGCCAGCTACACCCGCCTCCGGTGGGAACGACCTTTTCCTGTCTCCGCCCCCACCTGCCAGGACTTGGGAGCAGCCTGTCCACAGCCATCCAGACCCGGAGGGCTCGGCCAGCAAAGGGGAGAGGCTTCTGCTCCCCGGTGGTCTGAGCCTCCCTCCATCGCTCTCCGCTCATTCTCTAGTGCTCCAAGCCCTGCTCGCCCACACGCAGCTCATGCTCAGGCCATGCAGGGTCACAAACGCCGAGGGAGCTGCACCCCACGGGGCAGCTGGCCTGACCTGGGGCATGGCCGGGCCCTGGCGGCCGGCAGAGCTTGAGACCTGCCTGGGCTGCTGATAACAGAGCAGGCCTCAGGGGGCAGTGCCCCCGCCTGGCTGGGAGCCATAGACTCGGGCACCGTCCGGGCCTGCCTGGTCACCCACGTGCAGCCAGGTCTGTGCACCGAGGTCCTCTGGCCGCAGTCCGGCCCTTCACCACAGAGGTACTGGGCTGTGGGGAGGCCTGGACTGGCCTTTGGGAGCCCCCTGAGCCCCAGGCCGGATGAGGGGGACAGGGGCCAGCCACAGGGCACAGGGGCACGCTGCCATCCTCCCTGCCCCCTCCTTCCCGCTCTGCCGCAGCCCTTATGGAGGGGTCCACCCCCCACCCTCAGTTCCCGCCTTACCCACCTCTGCACGACTCATCCTGGAAAACGTCCGGGCGTCCCCGGAATCCCGCTTCCACCAGGACCTCCGTCTCCCCGAGGAGGCTCGCCTGCTGGGTGTGTCTTCCTACAGCCATAGACATCGAGGGTTACCCACCCGCCCTAGCCCAGGGGATGAGAGTGACATCGGGAGGCAAAGAAACCCCACCTTGAAGGCCCAGATCTTCCAGAGTGGGGTTGCAGGCAGAGAGAGCTGAGCTCCTCAGCTGTGGGGAAGCTGTCTGTGCCCCCTCTCCAGAGACGGGGTGCACACACGCCTCCCCACAGGGGGCGCACAAACACTCACACAAGGGCGAGGAGAGGGGCGAGGGGAGGGGAGGAGGCAGAGAGGACAGCCCATCGGGTGTCACGAGGCTGCACAGACACACGTCAGAGCGCCACACGGGGCAACGCAGGAGAAGCGTCCCCTTGGGGCCCACACGCGAGCCTGCCCTCCACCCATGGGTCTCTGTCCAGCAGGCTCACCGGTCGTCCGAAGCCCTCCGTCACGCATTCGTAGACAGGCGAGGACCCCTGTGGCCGTGGCCGGATGATCTCGTCCGTGGGCCCCTCGGTCACCTGGCAGGAGGAGAGAATCGGGTCACCCTCTGCCATGCAGGGTTGGCCCAGGCCAGGGGAAGGGGCGGGGTTTGGGGAGGCCACACCCCCTGGGCCTCACTCACAGAGGGGTCCTCCTCAGGGTCTGTGTCTGGCAACCCGGGCTGCAGCTGGCGACCGGACACTGTGGAGAGAGAGGCAGAGTCAAGGCCACCCGCAGGTCAGTAGGCCTGAGGGTGGGGCTGGGAGCACGGAGGCCGTGGGGGTGGGGCCACCTCGTCTGGTCACTGAGCCTGAGGCCACGTGCAGGGTGGACCCACAGCCACAGGGCAGGAGGCTGTGCCATCAGGTCAGAGGGCCAAGAGCCAGGACGGGGGAGCTCAAAGGGGCAGCCTGTCACCAAACGTGCATGCACACACAGTGACAGTCAGCTCGAGGGGACTCGGAACGCAGAGTAGCTGCAATACGGAGCCCGTGACGTCCAGCATTTGACGAAAGTCCACAACACACAGAGAAACGGGAGAGCGGAGCCGCACTGAGGAGCAAAGCCGGGCCCGGGACAGTCTCTGAACACCCACAGATGCGGCCCTTCACAGGGACCCCACGACGATGGCCGTCAGCTTGTCCCAAGGCTAAAGGGAACCGTGTTTCCAGGATCACTGGGAAATATGCGGCTTCAGTGAAGGAATGACCATAAGGAAACAGGAATTATCTGTTTAAAAATAAACAAGCAAGAGTGCAGGAGCAGAAAATTCACTGCAGGGACTCCACGGCAGATAGACACACAGAAAAAGAAAAACGTGTCCGTCAGTGAAAACGGACCCACTCGAAGAATGGGGGAAGAAAGACCGGGACGCCTTCAGGGGTGCCAGCTCAGGGTGCGAGGTGTGCAGGCCCCGCAGGAAAGGGGAGGGAAGAGGCAGAAGCAGGTCTGAAGACGTGATGGCTAAAATAGCCTGCAGACCCACGGACTCCAGAAACTGCAAGAGGACAAACAGACACATGCCGACTAGGCCCGGCACAGTTGAGCACTCATGAGACACAGAGGATGGTGGAAGCCACCGGAAGACGATGACTGAGCCCCAACGTTCACGGCACAAGGACCGCGAAGAGCCGACACACCCTGGGAGCTGGAAGAGAGCGAAAGGATCTATATCAACTGTCGGAAGGGAAACGCCGTGAGCCAAGAATTCTGTATCCAGCAAACCGTCCTTCAAAAACAAAGGCGAACAGTAGAGACGTCGGCAGACAGAGTGACCCTGGGGCACTGTGAGTGGCTCTCAGGAACGCCACGGCAAAGGGACGGGCTCTGCACACCGACCCAAACCCACGGGCCAGACTGGAGCATGGAGAGAGCGGTGCATGCGGACTCTGCAGAGACACATTTTTCTGCACTCCGGCTCCCAGCTTCTCGAAGAGACGCGGCGGGGCTGGCACGCCTCTCGGAAGAAAGGCTAGGCAGCAGCATCGCATGCTCTGCAGGCGTGCGGTCGCCGACGCAGCCCTCGGGCCGCAGCTGCGGACAACGCGCGTGTGGAGGAGCATTCCTGCGCTCCAAAGACACCGTGCCCACAAGACACAAGACACACGCAGGCCAACGCCCACCAGCCGCCCTCATAAGGCAGGAATTGCAACGTCGGGTCGCTGGGGTTCTGACGTGTAGGGATGTGGTGGCTGTAACAGTCCAGCGGAAAGGACATGCGTGTGTCGGGTCCAAGACGCCGTATCTCACCGGAATCAAGCAGGCGCTGCCTCGGGTGGGGCACCTGGGACCACCACCCGGCTGCACCCCCACTGCACAACCAGGTGGGCCGACCAGCAGGCACCTGCTTTAGGTGACCTCCCCCAACATACACCTGAGTCTGCCAACACCTGCTCACAGAGTCCGGAAATGCCACAGGGAGGCCGGAGGGACAAAGTGGCAGGTCCACAGTGCCAGCGGCAGGCACACCGCCCCCCACTAGGTGACCAGAGCCCCACAGAACAGCACAGGTGAGAACGCCCAGTCTGCCAGCCAGCCAGCTGCTCTGGGCCACGCTACCTGGCGTAGTGGGATGCGCACGGTCCTTCTCAGTGCGCCTGGGGCCATCACCCAGGCAGACCATGTGCTGGCTCCTTCCAAATGCCTCCATAAACGTACGATAGTTCAAGTCACACTCGGCGTTTTCTCCGACTCCCAGTGGGGCCGACACATACGGTATAAACAGGAAGATGGAGATGGAGAGCCCAGAATAGTTCCTGCTTCACGTGCTCACTTGGCGCTGACAAGACAGCCAAGTTATTTCAAAAGAAAGACAGCACATGTCCCCCCAATGGTGCTGGGTAGACTGGCTACTTCTCTGTGGGTCGTGGGGGGCAGGGGCCCCCGGAACCTCCCCTCATGCTACACATAAAAACTAACTCAGGACGAACCACAGAGCTAAATGTGAATGCTAAAACTCTAAAGCCACACGGGAGAAATTCCTTGCCACTTGGAGGAGGCAGAGCTTTTCCAGGCAGGATACAAAACGTGGGAAACGTGAAAGAAAATGTGATAAATGATATTTCATCAAAAGTAAGTGCCTGTGGCCTGGAAAGACATTCTTTTCTAAAAAGTTTTTATTGGTTGGTTGATTTTAGAGAGAGAAACATGGATTTGCTGTTCCACCTACACACTGAGTGGCTGACGCTCAGATGTGCCCTGACCAGGGGCTGAACCCACAGCCTTGGGACAACGCTCAACCCAGCTGAGCCGCCTGGCCAGGGTGGAGAGGCGTTCCGAAGGGAATGAAACGGTAACCGATGTGTCTGTCGAAGGGTGGGCACCCAGAACTATAGCTCAGCAGAAAAAGACAAAAGAGTCGATTAGAAACGGGCAGAAGATTTGAACAAACGGTCCCCAAAGGTGGACCGATAAGCACAGGAAAAGATGGTCGGTACCTCAGGCACAAGGGGAAGGCGGATGAAAACCAAGGGGCCGGAACAAAGACCCCCAGCAGCATGCTCAGGCAGATGCCAGCTCCAGGAGTCAAAGGTCCTCTCGGTCACTGCTGCTGGGTCCCCTGGTCTCCAAGTCAAACACGTCCCTGCCAACCCCACCTCAGCCACCCAAAGGGCACGTTCCCTGTGGGCTGGAGAGCTGGAGCCGATGGCAAAGCCATCGCTCTTCCAGGAGGTAATCGGAACAATTCTTAGCCAGGCCACCGAGAGGAGCCAGCAGAGCACATGAAAGTGAGGCTGTGTCGGTCCAGGACATCAAGTCACACCTCGGGCCTGGCGAAGACACTCGAGACAGACACCGAGTGGCCTCTGACATGAATGCAAAGAATCCTGCCCACTAAAAGCAAAAGATGGGCAGCCCAACGGCAAAATGGGCAAGGAAACTTCCAAAAAGCACCCAATTCACAAGGAAGCCCCCGGCTGGCCAGCCAACCCAGAGAGGCACACAGCACCCTCAGCCGGTTACAGCACCGGCAGCACCAGCCCACACCGCGCACTGCAGGCTGGGTGGAACCGGCCCCCATGCTCTGGAAGGGCCTGGCAGCATCTCCATGAAGCCCGCCTGCGGCCCTGCAGTACCACACCCGGCTTTGCAGAGAGGCAGGCGGACGATCGCCAAGAGACAGGCACGGAAATTTCCGCCTGGCACTGTTTCAGGGCCCGGAAACCAGAAAGGCTCGGGTGTCCATCACCAGCAGAACGAGAACGACGCTGGGTGCCCGTCCTGTGGGGTCGCACAGGGCGGGGCGCATGAATCCGCCACGTCCAGGCAGTGCGGGCAATGGAGCGGGTGGGTGGGGGCTGGCGGTGAGGGCCTACTCGCCAATCCGGGCGCTGGTGTCACCGGTGTACGGGCTCTGGGAAAACGCTATACACACTTAGGGTCTGTACCCTTTTCCCAGGAAAAAATTCAATCCTACCTAAAGTTGAAATGAGGAAATTGTAAACGCTATGCCAATAAACCTGAGCATTTAGAAAAACTGGACATATTCCTAGGGAAACACCCTGCCAACCCAGCAGGAAAAACAATCGGAATAGCTCAGCGTGACCCAAGAATCAAACCCTTTATCTGAAATCTTCCACACACCATGCCCGGCCCTGCCCCAAACCACACTAAAGATCTCTCTCCAGCCTGGAACCCCCATTGCTGGTGATTCCTGGGCTCGGGCACGGGGGCTGCACACATCCCTGCCCCCGGGCAGCAGATGGGACAGGCCAGTCCTGGTAGCAGTCCAGGTTTGGCTGCTACTCTCCGGCCAATTTGCTCTGTGACCCTGAGCAAGCCTGTCCCCTCTCTTGAGCCTCAGTTTCCCCATAGATGTCTGAGGGCCCCTCTGCCCACCCAGAAGAACCAGTGTGGGCCATGCAAGGGAGCGGGACAGTGAGCAATGGCGAAGCTGCTCCGTGGAGGGGCAGCTCAGGGCAGCAGAGAGAATTGGGCCCTGACTCCTGCCTCGCGGGTTAGTGGGGTGGAGACCGGAGCCCATTCCTTCAGAGTCTGCTCCCACCCTGGTGCTGGGTCCCACTCTCCCTGGCCTTGGTTTCCCTTCCTGTTCTGCCCAGATCCTCACCCCTTCCCCAAAGTGCCGGCACTGTGAGCAGGCAAATGAGGCTGGCGGAGGGGAAGGGGCTGGCCCGGGGGGGCCTGGCCAGCAGGGATGGAGCAGGGCCAGGCTGGGCCAGGACAGTGGAGGGTCTGGCCCGCCCAGGGTGCAGGCAGCCCCCGCAGAGGGGTGGGCAGTCTGGAAGCTCCTGGCCATCCAGAAACCCAGCCTCCCTCCCTCAGCCTCCGCAGCGAGACTCTGAGTCACACAACAGAACAAGGGCCAGTGGCCGCCCTCCTGGGCAGGCAGACAGGCAGGCATGGCCCTGTGGGGGCGGCATCAGCACAGGGTCGGGAGGGGCTCTGGGACCCCAGGCAGGGAGAGGCCAGGCCAGCAAGTAGGGTTTCGAGCCCGGTGCTGGGGACAACGCGGTGGAAGGGCCCCGGGCCGGGCAGTGACCCCCAGTCCCTGAGAAGCTCTGCCCCCAGCCTGCTCCAGGGCGTCTCGTGGGCCACAAGGGCGGGTGACAGAGGTGGGGTGCGCCTGGGCTGAGAACCTGTGGTGAGGAAGCTCAGCCGCCCTGTGCAGGCTGGTCCACTGCCCCAGCCACCCCCTCAGCTGGCCGAGCCCACCGAGGTGGGAAGGATGAGTGGCCTGGGGAGGCCATGGTGCTGGCAAGTCTCCTGGCTGTCGTTTTAGCCTCTGGGTCCTCCTGGGCCCCTCCAGGAGAGCCAGGGGCACACAAACAGGAAACCCTACCTACCAGGACCAGGCTGCCGTGCCAGCTCCAACCTGGCCACCAGGGGCGAGGGGCAAGGAGGCACCCAGGACCCCCAGAGCATCATGCTGCCAGGTCCCTGTCCTGAGGGGGCCACTCCTCAGTCCCTAGTGCAGGGGAGGAGTCCCATCAGCCCACCTGGCCTGGCCCAGTCCCTCAGCCCATGGCCCCACAGACAGGCTCTGTAGACAGCCCAGCCACAGTGGTCACCTCAAACAATGATGAATAACAATAAGGCCGCAAACGCCCCACATCACAGAGGAAGACAGAGAGGGGACACACTGAGCCAGGTTCCCAAGGCCGTTCCCCACTTCCCCACGGCTCAGGGTCCAGCCTGGCTGGGCCACGCGACCACCTAGCCCCAACCCCAATCCTCTGCGGCCTCCCACAGCAGACGGCCTGGCCACAAACCCTCTGGGGAGGAGGGCCTGGCCACTGCGGGTCAGTGGGAGGTGGGCACTGCTTCAGCCAGAAAGCTGCCACTCCCAGGAACTGGAGTCTTCTGGGGGCGAGGGGGCAGAGCCGTGGGGACCAGAAGGGGGTGCAGGGGACACGGGGACCAGGTGAAGGGGACACAGGATGACTTGCCCATAGGACTCCAGACCCAGCTGGGGACTCTCACCAGCATCAGCACCAGCCATGTGGGAGTTCTGTTGGGGTGGGGGGCAATTTTGCTTAAACAAAACCCAACTTTGCATCTGAACAGCCACCCCTGGGCTCCAGCATCCACCCCAGGTGGGTCCAGGTGTGGCGAGTGTGTTGAGGTTGAGTGCATTTGCATGTCACCAGGGCGATGGTGGGACTGGGGACCAAGAGACTGGCCCAGAGGAGAGCTGGCTGGGGGGGCCCAGATGGCGGCCTGAGAGGTCTGTGGTGTGTGCAGGGGCAAGTGTGGCTGAGCCTGGCACCCAGTGCCCAGTGGGCCAGGCAGAGGGGAGAGTGGAGTCCTGGGGCAGGCGCGCCCTTGGGGACACAGCTCTCAGGCTAGCAGCCCAGGACTCAGGCCCCACCTCCTCCTGGAACTTGACTGGGAAGGGCTGGGCTGACTCCTCATGAGACCTTCCAACTTTCAGAAGTGGCAGCAGCCAGCCCAGGGCCCGCCCACCCCTGCCGATGTTGCTGATGTTTCTCAAGATAGCTGATGGGAGGCTGCCAGGCTCCTGCTGAGCCTCCAGGGCTCTAGGGGAGCCAGGAACCAGCCTGGGTCCCCCAGACCCGGGCTAAGGGCTCTGCACCCACCCGCAGCCCTCCCAGGCCACCCTCTCCGCTGCGCCCCTGCAAAACCCGCTGCTGCTGCCCGGTGGTCAGCGCGGCTCGGGGCCTCCCCAAGCCTGGCCCAGCAACCTCGGCAGCCCTCACTTGCTGCAGCCCCAGGACCGGGCCCCCCACCTCTGCACTTCTCACTGGCTGTTCCCTCTGCCAACTCACAGACCCACCTGGCCACTGTCTGCTCCCTGGTCACCGGAACACGGTGCTCACCCAGCACTCACACCCCAGCACACAGCAGGTGCATAATAGGTGCTAGTGCAGGGAGCAGATGTGCGAAGGAAGGAAAGGAGTGGCACAGATCTCCCAGAAGGAGGTGAGTCTGTCCGGCCTGAGGGCGCAGCCAAGTTCTGAGTGCTGAGGGGGACAGCAGGTGACCCCAGTGCCCCTCCTGCAGCACCTGGAGAAACTGAGGCATGGAGTACACCAGCCCACCAACTCCAAGGGGCCCAGTGGCCAAAACGAGCAGCCCCACACTCCGGTCCAGCCAGATGGGACCAGTGTGACCCCTGAGGGGCTGGCTGGCCACTGCAGGCCCCACAACCCACCTGGCACCCACAGGTGAGCAGGCTGGGCTTGCCTGAATGGCCTTCCACACCCCTGGGGTCCCCAGTGCACAAAACAAGGACAGGACCATCACCTGAGGAGTCCCCTCTGGGTCCCATGGTCCAGCACTGAGGACGCCCGTCCTGGGCTGCTGACCTGACACATTTGGCCCCAACCTCAGTGGGGGCTGGGGCTGGGGCAGGGCAGAGGGACAGGGGGATACCCAGCCCTGCTCTGCCCCCGCCCCAGCCCCCACAGGCCTGCAGGGGCCCAGTGCTGAGCCTGAGAAGAGGGCTGGGGGAGTTGGGGGAGGGGGGGCCCAGAGCACAACTGCAGCCGCTTACCGAGGCCAGCGTCCTCCCGACTTGCTCAGAAGTGAGTCCTGGGCTCCTGGCTCACCAGACGCCCTCCCGGGTCCCTCCCTCCGCCCCCCCCCCCCACCCATCCCGCAGGCCTCCTCCCAGGCTGGCCTGGGCCCACGCAGGGAGTGGGCTGCCCCCTCCCAGTCCAGCAGATCCAGGCCCCTCCCCCATCATTTTTTGTGAGCCGCCTGCCCCTCCCCTAAAGCCAGCCCCCTCCCCCTGCCTGAGCAGCTGACTGGGGGAAGGAAACACCAACGCCCAGCACGGGGATGTCTGAGTCACTGCCACCCATTGGGCCCCGCCCAATCCAGTCCTACCCAGTGCTGTCCGGTCCAGTCCGGTCCAGTCCTGCTATATGTACAGACTCAGACGTTAGAGGTCAGACAGGACCCTCCAGGCAGGCTGCACACAAGCCCCCTGCCTCAGTTTCCCTGTGGGTGCCCTTCCTGCAGGGACCTCACAGGGGCACAGATCTCCACTTGGTCTGGGACCGCAGGGTGAGAGGGCCTGTCGGGCTCCGCTGAGACCCCTGCCCGGGGCCACCAAGGCCAAGTGGATCTGGACTGAGCCCATGCACGCAACCTTGGGAGAGTGGCCTTGGCCACCACCTACCTGCCTGACCCCTGCAGCTCTCACAGTCCCAACTCAGTAGCCCCTCCCACTCAAAGCACTCGAATTGGTGGGCCCTAGATCCAGCATGTTAAACACGCCATCTGCATGTAAGTGGTGGTCGAGGAACATGCCCCTGAGTCTGAAGACCCCAAGTCCTGAGCTCCCCAGGGTTCGGCCTGCCTGGCCTGCCACCTCCTGTCTCCACCCCCTGCCACCCTCCAGGACTCAACCTCCCCCCCAGTCACGCAGGCCCCTCCCAGGTCTGGAAGCACTGGCATGGCCCGGCAGGCCTGGGCAAGATTGGCAGGCGGCGCTCTGCTCACATCTGCAGGATCCCAGGGCTGCCCCGCCCTGCACCCCGCAGTCCTGTGGGTGGGGCCCTGCTGGCTGCGGCACCTGCACCCCACAAGCAGGTTGCGGGGCAAGCCGGCAGAGCTGAGGGGCCCAGCCAGGGCTAGAGGGCAGCAAGGGGAGGGCCTGGACTGCACCTCTGCCTGCCACACCAGGCCAGGGTCAGCGATGGTGGCTGCAGTCAGGGGGCTGCTGGGCAGCTAGGGTCAGCAGGCACAAAAGGGAGCTGCTGGAACAGGGCCCCCACCAGACACAAGAAGCCAGAAGCAGAAGGGGTGGGTAAGGGGCAGGGAAGGGCCCCTGGCCACTCAGAGGGCTCCTGGCTAAAGCTCCAGCCTGGGGCAGGGGCACCCATAGGCAGACGGGGCCAGAAGTCCTGGAAGAAGGGCCGACCCCTAGAAACCTAACGGTCACCACCAACTTTATGCACAGTGAGGGAGGAAATCCTGCTAAGCCTGCTGGCCTGTGACCTCACCCACTCCCACAGCCCAGGCAGCCCCCACCTGGGCCCTGTTTACAGCCTGGCACCCCTCCCCATCCCAGGACTAGCCCTCCCCCAGGGCTGACTCAGCAAGGAGGCGGGTGGTGGGCACGGGGTCACCAGGCCTCCTCCTGGGCCCAGGTGCCCTGCGTCCATCTGAGCTGCCCCCGTCTCCTGAACCCCAGCACCTCTGTGACCATGGGCGCTGCTTCCCCAGGGGCAGTCTTGGCCGGGCCCCCACCTCAGGAGGCCAGAGGGAGGCATATCTCTGGCCCGGCACCCGGCACTCCCATCGCCCCATGATGGGCCTCTCCTAACTCAGGCACGTGCCCGTGCACTTGCTCTGCCCAGCTCGCCCTCCCAGCTCCGGCCCTGGCCCCTCCCTTGGCCCTGGTGGCCTGCACCAGCAGCCCTGGGCCACCACTGTGCACCCACAGCTCCTGGGCTGACAGGAGGGGGGTGCACAGACTGTCTGGGACACTGGGCAGGAAGGGAGGGTCAGGCTGAAAGCGCAGGGCCCAGGGTCAGGACCACTGGGACCCTGTAGGTGCACCAGCCAGGGAGGTAGGGAGCACCCCTCACCTCCGGCCCCTGAGCTGGGTTCAGTCCTGCAGGTGCACACCTGGTTCCCTAGCACAAATGGGCTCTGAGCAAGGCCCACCCACCTGCTCCACTCCCAGGGACTCCACCTGCTCGACCTTGGGAAGTAGGCAGGTCCCGAGGTCCCGCTGTCCAACCCGTGCCCACTGTGCTCACTGCCCGGGCAGCTGCAGCTCAGCGCCGCCCAGCCCCTGGTCTCCTGAGCGGAGTCATGGGAGCTCCCCTGCGGGCAGGGGTGGGCAGGGCCGGGGCAGCTGATAGTGAATCAGCTGGCAAGAGGGTCAGGCCCGAGCATGGCATTCTCAGGGGATGTGTCACGAGGAGCCCTCGGGTGCTGGCTTGACCCAGGAGCAAGGCCTGCTGGGAAGGGGCCACCCCCCAAGGGTCTCACAGACAGGCACCCAGGGAGGTCGTCCTTCTCCCACCCTCGAGGGCACCGGTGGGACTGAGGGGACGTGCGGGGGTGGGGCAGAGCACCCAGAGCCCACGGTCTGGACTCAACCATGCTGTTCACCAGCAGACAGTCTGCCTCAGCCAGCCTTGTCCACCCACGGTGCCCATGGGGAAGTGAGGCCCAGGCGAGGGCCCCCCAGGGTCCTGTCCCCAGCCCACTCCTTTCTGGGCTCGGCTGTGGACGTCAACACCTGGCACCATGCCCAGGCAGGAGTATGGCTGGCAGACCCTTCCCAGGACTCAGCAGCTTTGCCACAGGCCCATCATCACCCCTGGGCGATGTGCCTGCCCAAGGCCACTCCTCACAGACATTCAGAGTCAGCAGGGTCTCCTCTGGCTCCCCCCAGGGCAGTGGAGAGGCAGGCACCAGGGAGGTGCCACCTCCCACCCCGCCCCACCTTCCAGCTCCCGGGCCCAGGTCCATTATTCTGTTTTCGAAAGTGCTTCTGACTATTAAATATGCATCCCAGTGAAGCAGATCTTTGGCTCCCAGCCTCTGTGGCTTCCAAAAAAAGAAAAACAAAGGGAAGCCTGGAGGTGCAGGCAGGGGCAAGCAGGGCCTGGCAGAGATGCCCTGAAGGCTCCAACCTGACCCCTGGCCAAAATGGGCAGTGGCCCTGGAGTGGGGAGGGAGGTCAGGGGCGGTAGCCATTCTCACCGCGTCCACACCCAGCCCCTCTGGGCTGGTCCCAGCTCCCCGTCCTCAACCCTCCGTCTTCTCTCCCAGCCTCAGCCCTTCCCACAGGACCCACCCTGACACCCTTTGGAGCTTCCTCGTGCCCCCAAAACCGCCCTCCCTCCTGACAGCCTGCCCCCTCTACTCTCAACCCCCACCTCACCCCCAATCCACCTGGTTAGGCTGCTTGCTGCCTCCTAGCTGACACCCCACCCCCACACTCAGGCCTCTCGTATGTGCAGCCGTCCCCATTAGACAGCCCTTCCTCCAGGGAGCCCTCCTTGACTCCATCACATACCAGAGACTGCACTGATGGCCAAAGCTGATTGAAGCTGACTGACAACGGTGAACCCCTGCTCCCTGGGGCATGACCTCCCAAGTCCCAGGCCCTTGGAATTCAGATGGATGGGAGGGAAGGGCCCTTCACATGAGCTCTGAGCACAGGATTGGCCTCCTCCTTGGCAGAGGGCCAAGCTGGGGAGATCTGGGTTTTTCACCGCCGAAGTGAAGGTAGGGCCCCCAGACAGCTGATGCCTCATACCACCTGCCTGGGGGCCTCCTCCCTGGCACTCCCCCACCCCCGGGATGAACATAAAACACAGAGGCCCCCCACAAATTGCAGACCTGGGAAGAGACCGAGAGGGTCAGAGCCTCAGGAAGGGCTGGGGTGGGCCCAGCCACCAGGAGCCTTCCTGGAAGAGGCAGCTCCTTGCTGGGCCCAGGACTGAAGAGCTTGGGCTGAGGGAGACAAGGCGGGCCCGGGTGCAGTGGGCACACACTGCTTCTGTGCCTGGGGTGGGGGGCTAGGGGTCTTGGTGCCCACCTATCCACTCCTGGGCCCCACCCCAGCACTTGGGGCAGGAGCCAGGCTGTCCAGCCTCAGTTTCCCCACCAGGAAAAGACCTGGGGGTGCTGTCAGGAACACAGGTGCCCTCATCAGCAGTGGCTTTGAGAACCAACCTCATTAAGGTGTGGGAAGGGCTGGTACCTGGGCCAGGATGACCTCTGCTGCCTCCCCCTCTGTGCCCACCCCGGCCAGGGACACTTCAGGATTCTGCCGCTCTGCTCCTATGCATAGTGGCCCTGTCTACAAAATGGGGACACAGCCCTGCGCTGGTGTGGCCGACACCAAGCCTGAGCCCAGCTGTATAGCTCTGCCTCCCTGCCCCACCTCGGTGGCGGGCAGCTGTGGGCACTCCTGTTCACAGATGTGGGCGCTCACAGCCCAGCACAGGGTTGTGCAGAGGCCGCCAGCCCGATTCAGGGGACAGGACATCGAAGTGCCCTCTGGAGGGGCATGGCACTCCCATAGCCACTCAGATCCCCTCTGGCACAGCAGCACTACACCTGGAGCCTCCCTGGCCCCGGTGGGCGTTTCTCAGCATGGCCGGTGGTCTCCGGCCAAGCCAGGGGCTTGCAAGTGTAAGGCAGGGGCCCAGCCGGAGGTCAGGGGGCTCCCTGTCAGTCTAGCTGTACAGGCCCCGGTTGTGCCTCTGGAAGGGATCACTGGACCCTGGGATAGGAAGGGATGTGACAGCTGGGGCCCATCACGGGGTGAAGTGGCTGGTGCCTGGCATGGGGGTGGTATGCCCAGGTGGAGCTCCCTTCCTACACTGCAGAAGGGGAGGGTCACCTGGGGGGGAAGTGTGGGGTGGTAGAGGGCTGTGGAGCTGGCCTGGGCAGTAAGGCTGGGTGGATCCCTGCGTGGGCAGTTCCCTAAATGGCCACCAGGGGGCAGCCTCGGCACGCAGGCCGGACAGGACAGCACTGCCTCCCCAGGGCCTTGGGCAAGAGTGCAGACAGGCTCTCCAGGGGTCGGGAGGACGTGCCTGGCTGGGGCAGGCAGGCTTGGATTGGGTGGAAAGACAAGGGCATGCGGCCCCTCTGGGCCTGCGAGCAAGGAATTTTGACCAGAGAGGCTGGGACCGAATCCCAGGGCCCTTATCAGGAATGCATGTTCTGCCTCCTGTGAAGGGGTCAGGAATCTGTATGCTGGACAAGCCCCCTGCTCTGAGGCAGCAGGTGTCCTACCACTGCCCCATGGGAGTCACTGACCTTTGTCCCTAAGGGCAGATGGTTTTGTAGGCTGGATACAAGGAGCCAGGGAACCGCCAAAGCCAAGCAGAGAACAAGGGCCTCACACGTGGACGGGGACCCAGCACAGGCCTCTGAGACCGAGAGGCCAGACAGTGGGTGAGATGGGCCCTACAGCCTGCAGCATGGGGGGGTCTCGGGCCCGCTCCCCTTTCCCTGCCATGTGGTGGATCCCTCGATGATGGCCAGGGCCAGCCAAAGTCAGAGGGAGTCGGGGGCTACCGACCAACAGTGGCTATCATTCCCCTGCTGGCTGTCCAGGGAAAGCCAGGGTGACTTGGCTCCCAACAGGGTGAGGGAGGCCCGAACAGGAGGCCAGCTGGGCCTCAGCGCTCCTCAGGCAAACAGGGGACAGGAGGGGTGTGTCCAGGCTGAGGGGCCTCCGCCCCTGTGCATCAGCAGCATCATTGTCATCATCGATCTGTTGTCCCCAAGGAGTGGGGTCCAGCCTGTGCCAATGCGGCTTGGCCCCAGCTCCCTAGCCGGCAGCTGGCCAGGTGTCCTGGGTGTGGCCAGGCTGCTGCATTACTGACCTGCATCACTGACCTGTGTCACAGACCCTGTAGCTGGAAGGACTGCACCTGCCCCACCCTGCCCTCCAAGACGCTGAGATACCCGGGCCCAGGAACCAGACGACAGAGAGCACCTGGTTCTCAGTCTATGGCCAGAGGCACGGAGGGAAGCACACTGCCTTGTGGGCAACACCCACCTTCCCTCGCCCAGCACTGCGGCCTGAGCTCTGACCCTTCCCATGTCCCTCACTAAGCCCCAGACCTCAGGTCCATTCCTGCCACAGCCACCACCTACTCAGTGACACAGACACACAGTAGCCACACAGTAGCCGCACCGCGGACCCAGACCAGCCCAGCCAGGACCAAGACCAATAGCTCTAACTTTGCTCATCCCCAAAACATATCAAATGCCAGGCCTAGTGACTCATGGCCCTCACACCCCAGTCACACATACGGCCCTCCCCAGGCGGCCACCTCCACGGACAAGCCAACTTCCCAGAGGGTTACAGCAGGAGGACAGTGACAGAGAGGGAGAGACAGACATGGACAGTGAGTGACAGAGAAAGAGGCAGGGAGCGACAGAGTGAGTGGCAGAGATGAATCAGCGACCTGGAGAGACAAAATGAGGAATGGGAGGCTGAGGGACAGGGACAGGTAAAAGGGGTTTCGCGTAGGAGGAGGGAGGCAGAGACCCGAACAGCCCCCGAGGCTCAAAGACATGCTTGACACTATGGGCCGGTCCGCGCGAGGTGCCCCCAACCCGGCCAGCATCGCAGCCCAGCGCGCGCTCCTGCACGAAGCCCACCCGCCCCAGGGGAGCAGGCTGCAGGCGGGGAGGACGCGCACCACTGCCTGGGGCTCCGGGCCAGGTGGGCAGCACCATGTGGAAGCAGTCGCACATCGTGGCGGCCGGGCGGTGCGGGCCGGCGGCGGCCCGTCGCGTCCGGTGGCTGGTCCGGCTCCAGCGCGCGTGTGGCCCGGAGGTAGGCCGGCCCCGCGCTCGTCCGCTGCTGCCCTGCGCTGCCAATGATGGCCAGCCTCGGACTGTGGACAGAACCCGCGCCCAGCGACCCAGCCACCGCCCGGTCCCCGCCCAGGCCCGCCCAGCCGGCGCTCGGCCACTGCGGAGCGAGCGCGGGCGGTGCCGCCGGCCTCATTCAGCCTATTGGCTGTTGCGTTCCAGGCCCCGCCCCCAACCGCAGACCTTGCCCAAGACCCGCCTCCATCAGGGAGGGTCTTGGTTTGATTCCCCCCTCCCCCCCCACCGCTAGTCACCGCTACAGTCAGACCCCGCCCCGCCCCCTCTGCAGGCCAGCCCCACCCCTAGTTGGCCCCGCCCCTTGGTGGCCCCGCTCAGCGCCTCCCCCCACCCCCTGCCCTGGCCAGTGTCCAGAGAGTAGACTTTGGACTCCTGCCAGGGGGGGGTTCGCCAAGGCTCTGTGCTGAGGCTTTAGGACACGATCCACACCCGAAATCTCACCTCCTAGTCCGGAGACGGACTTTGTTGTCACAAACTGGGTGAGGGCGGCCTGGGGAGCAGAAGGGAAGGAAGCTGTGACTTGTGAGCTGACCTCTGACCCCTGCCCTAGGGGCTCCGGTCTGGAGGTGCGCAATCCGGGGTTGCACGGTATAGCCCTGGGGCGGGAGCAGGTCCTGGAAGGCTCACAGCAGGCTCTCCAGGGCGGGCAGTCCAGGCTACCGCCTCAGGAGAGCAGAGCAGCGTTCTGGGCAGAGGCAACGGAGGGGCGTGTGTGCAGAGGCCGGTTCCCCCCTGAAAACCCAGTGGGGCTGGGGGCAGTGGGGGCGGAGAGGTGACGACACCGGTGCCTGGGGCAACTGCTAAAGGCAGGAGACCTCCAAGGGCGTGGGGGCTGGACCAGGGCAGCCCCAGAGGAGGGGTATATTGGAAGCTGTCAGAGGGGACTTGGTGAGAGCTGGGGCAGGACAGTCTGGGGGAGTGGGTGGGCAGTGGGCAGGCCAGGAGAGTTCTGTTTCCGGGAAAGCAGGGAGTAAGCCAAGGCTCAGCCTGGTGTACGGGCACCTTGTAAGTGTCAGTCCAGTTGTGGCAGGGTGGGGGTGGGGGGATTCTGGGCCAGAGCAGGCCCAGGGGAGCACAGCCACCAGCCAGGAGGGCCACTCCTTGGGCTGCCAGGGAATGGTGCAGGGACGGGCGGATAGGCACATGGACATGCAGGCTTGATACACACAGAGACACACACAGACACACACTTGCCCCAACTCACAAACACAGATCTACTTGGACATGTCCCCTTGCACCCTGAGACAGGTACACACCTGCTGGGACATGCACAAGTGCACACAGGTGCACACCATTCTGGGAGCCCTGGGATGCACTGGGCCAGCAGGGACCAGGCTGGCCTACAGTTGGATGACTCATGCTCCGTGGTTCCCGTCAGCCGGGCTGCAGCCAGGCAGCCTTCCAGCAGCCGGTCAGAGAGATGCACATATCACTGCCGGGAAGAGGCCCTGGCCGCCTCCTGTGTCTCAGGCCCATGGCATGATGGGGCACAGTCCTGTCCTTCAGGTGGAGACATGGGCATAGGTCTCACCCTTCCTGCCCTGGCATCTTCTCTTGAGCAGGCAGCAGGCCCTGGGGCCAGAGGCCCTGCTCTCAGCTCTCTCCCAGGAGGCCTGCCTCCTGGGGGGGGCCTGCCATGAGTCCAGCCTCTGCTAGAGCTTGTCACGGATCTCAGCCTGCCCCTCTGGCCATGTGGCCTGGGGACACAGGTAGTCTCATGAGACCTTAGGGTTCAGCTCTGTGTCCCCTGCCCCATTCTGCCTGTGACCTTGGAGAAGTTGTGGGGACCCTGGGCCCCCCTAAATGAAGTTGCCTCACTCCGTGCGACAAAGTGACATCTCCTGACTGTTGAGCATGATGCACAGGGGCCTGTGATGGCTGCACCTAGCTCTGTGGGGAGGGGGATGCAGCCCTGGCTAGGGAGGCTGAGGGCCACCCCACCTAAGCACAGGCAGGGAGGAGGGCCTCACATGCCCACTGAGGGGGTGCTGAGCCACGTGCTGCTGGCCCCTGTGCCATTGGTGGTCCCTGGGACCCCTGGCCACCCAGGGCCTGTGGGAGGCTAGGACAGGGACCCTCCCTGGGGCCACTTCTGCGCTTGGCCTTGGTGAAGGCTGGGCAGACTCACACCACCCTGCTGGGGCCTTGCTCTCTCTACAGCTGAGGAGTTGACTCAGCAGTGGCTCAAGCTCCAGATTCAGCATGGGGGTGGACAGGGACCACCCCCTCTCCTGTCCCTTCCCCTCTTCTGCCAGCTCTGAGGTGGGGGCTCACAGAGCTGCTGTGCTCACCCCCAATGCCCCACATACCCCCAGGTACCCCACGGTCCATTTTATCTCTGGAGGGCTCTGAGCCCATGGGCACTGTGTCCCACTGCATGTGGAGGGAGACTGCCCACAAGTCAGCTCTTGCCCACAGGCCAGACAGACAGGGACCTGCTTCCTCCTGCTGGACCCCTCCTCCTCCCCCACTCCCACCTGCAGGGCTCTGGAAGCCCCAGCCTGGCCCCAGGATCACAGGTTCTGTGGGAGAAAGCGGCCCAGGTGGGACCTAGGAAGCCCATCTTTGCCTGTCCTGACCCCCAACCAAGGCCTGGCCTTGTGCCTGCCACAGAACCCTGTGCTGCCAGGAGCTGCTGTCACCACGCCCAGCTCCAGCCCCGTCCTGATGTCCCCCTCTGGGGACAGATGCCCTACTTCAGAACACCACAGCATCTGGGCATGGCTCAGGAATTGCTGTCCCCCCAGGGCACAGAGACAAGGGCCCAATTCACAGCCAGCCCAGCACACACAAGGCCCCACAGCACCCCTGGGCAGCACTCACGGGGTAGGGGCTGCGGTGGATCTACAGAGCCTCTCCACCTGATGGAGAGGCTCGACTGCCCCCCCAGGGCCACCATGCCAGGGACTCTGGGGACCACACACAGTCCTGGCCCTCACCCACTGGCCCAAGCCCCAGGCGTGCTTGCAGCCTCCCCAGGCTGGGATGCAGGAGTTAGGTTGAGGAGCAGGGGCTGCCAGCCCCCACCCCACCCCCACCACCTGGATGGGGCTCACCACCTCTCCAGGCAGAATGGATGCCCAGAGCATCAATGATTGATGTTTCTTTGCGGCAGCCGCAGCAGCATAAGCAAAAATAGCTCCTGCCATTGTCCCCGCCCTAGCCTAGCCCAGCCAGAGGGGCACAAGGGGTGGGGGGGACACCTGGACCCCTCAGCTACCACATGCCCTCCCACCCAGCCCTTCGAATGTAAGGGTGGGGGAGAGCTCCGGGGCTGTTGGCCCCCAGCCTCTGCCTCACTCTCCCATAAGCTGAATGCCCACTCCTCACCTGAGGAAAGGCACCCTCCTCCACCCACCCCAAGGACCAGCATCTGAGGGCCCCAGGGGAGCAGGACACTCAGTGCTTCCTGGGGCAGGGACCCCTCCCCACCACACATCAGGGATGCTGGGAGACTCCAGGGTGTTGTGGAGCCCCTTCCTCCTGAGCCTGGGACACAGAAGGCTTGACTCCACAGCTGCCGCCTACCCCATTTAGCAGGCAGGGCTGGGGTTCAGGGGTGGACCGCGGTGTCCCTCTCAAGAAGGGCCTGGGAGGGCAATATGGCCTTTCTCCTGACCACACTGTACCACATGGCCCTTTGGGGGGTTGTGGCTTGTATCTCTGTACCTCAACTTTAATGGGGACCTGCCCCTCTGCCCAATTCCCCCCAGCTGGCAAGGGCTTTTAACCCTGAACCCCTGCCCATGCTGCCCACCCATATGGAGGCCTGGCCTTTGGCTAGTACCCCACATTGTGCCCAGTCTGTCTGTCCCGATGCTGACCTGAGGAACCAGGGGCCACCTATCAGCTGCCTGGGCTGCAGTCAGGGCTGGGCAGCCAATGTCAGGGTCACCTCTGCTGCCTCCTCTCAGAGTACCTCCTCGGTGGGGTTGCCCAGCATATGAGTGTCCTGTGGCCGCTGTGACAAATAACCAGACATGCAGTGGCTCAGCACAACACACATTCATTCTCTTACAGTTCCAGGTTCGGGGGGAGGGCTCCACTCCTTCTGGAGCTTCAGGGAGGGTCCGTGTCCTCACTTGTTCCAGTTTCTCAAGGCCACGGGCATTCCGTGGCGCCTGGCCCACATCACTCCGCCCTCTTCCCACCCTCTCTCAGACAACGACCCTCTGCCTCCCTGTGTGTTTTGAATTAAATTTATTGGGGTGACATTGGTTAATAAAATTATACAGGTTTCAGGTGTACAGTTCTTTAGCACATTCTCTGTACACTGTATTGTGCATTCACTACCCCAAGTCTCCTTCCGTCAGCACTAATACACCCTTTACCCTTGTCTACCTCCCCCCGCCCCCACCTCCCCACTTCCCTCTTGTAAGGACGCTTGCGATTCCACTGGACTCCAAAGCATAACCCAGGACCATCTCCCCGTCTCAGGAGCCCTAAATTAATCCCATCTGTGAAGTCCTCTTTACCTTGTAAGGTCCCATGTTCATAGGTTCTGGGGGTCAGGACAGGGACTTGCCTGGGATGCCAGGGAATGCTGTGTGCCTGGTAATGTCACCCTGCACCCTGAGGGTCACAGTGCTATGCTCACTCTCCACAGAGGCCCAGACAGGATGTGGGGGACTTCGAAAGAGCTGGCTCCAGCCCCAGCAGCACTTCCCACTCAGGCCTTTGGGTCTGGGCCTCAGCTTCCCTGCCTGGACGTGAGGACAGCGCTTCTCCTGCCTGTTCCAGCTGCCTGGACCATGAGGACAGCAAGGACAGTGGAAGACAGGTCCCATCAGTGGGTAGGCAAGCAGCATCACCTGGGGCCGATCACCCTGTCCCCGGGTGACATCGAGCAGGAGAGCCGCTTCTGGCCACCCTCCGGCAGGGTCAGGCCGCTGTCTGCCCGGTGCTGGACGGTCTGGCTGTATCGCTTGCACACTGCAGTGCTGGCTGCTTTGCCCGCCGAGACAGGGGCGGGGGCAGGAGGCTGCAGTCCGGGGTTCAGAGAGTGATCTCATCTGCCGCTTTTTAAATTAACATTTTCAGTAGCTTGGCTGAGCAAGACCAGGGAGAGAGCGGGTGATTCATGCAGACAGGACTGGGCCCAGGAAGAGCCCAGGGAGGTCCGGTGGGGGGTGGGGAGAGCAACGTGGGCGCGCAGGTAGACTCGCGGCCAGGGCCCGATGGCCGCGTTTAGGAGGCTGGAGTCCAGTCCCCTCACTAAGGATGATTTCGGGGGACTGCGTGGGGGGTGATGAGAAGCCTGGGCTGCCCGGGGGTGGTGGCAGCAGGAGGTGCTGGTGACCTGGTAGAATCGGAGCGCTACAGCGGGCCCGAGGCGGGGCGGCTCCCCTTCTCCGCCCTCAGGCAGAGGACACTCGCCGCCTTCCCGTTGGGAAGGACTAGGTCAGGGAGTCGGTAAGGCAGACGGCCGCTGTGCCCCCGGAGCCTGCGGACATCACACAGCTACACCGACAGCCCCGGGGGCCGCGGGGGCCGCGGAGCCAGGGCTCGCATAGCCGAGCAGGAACCTCGCGGTCCGCAGCCTCGGCTCCGCGCTCCGCAGGTGCAGGGGGCGTGGCCTGGCGCTGACACGCCCTACGCGGCGCCGGAGCGTGACGTCACGTTGTGACGCTAGAGGTGGGCTGGTGCGCGTCGTTGCCGGGCAACCGGCTGGTGGTGCTCGCGTGCGAAGAGCGGTGCGGCCAAGGTGGGTACTGGCCCGAGCCCGACCCCAGGACCCGAGCGCGCCCGAGCGCGCCCCTCGGGAGCCGCATACCGGGCCCACCGGGGCCTCAGTCGCCGACCTCGACCTGCGGCTGCCTTCCGGCCCTCCCAGCCAGGGGACGACCTGAGCTCCGACCCCACTCTCGGGGACTCTGCGCCGCCCTCTCCGGGCACCGGGCCGGACTGGGCCTCACCGACCCCAGCCAACCCGGCCCTGGCCGTCCCCGCAGCACCTAGTGGTCCCTGGGACACGCACCTGTGCCAGGCAGTCGCGGGAGGAAGCCGGGCAGCGACTCCGGTCCCTTTCCCCGGGTGCCTGGCTGTGTACGTGGTTTATGTCCGTTCCACAGCGACACTGGACCCACGCCAGGCCATCCGCACTCCTGAGGAAGACACCAGCAGCTCCGGGGTAGTGGGCGAGCAGGCATCCCCCGAGGCCCGGTCCAGGCTGGGCGGTCGCAGCAGGGCTGTGCTTAATGTCTCCTGAGCTTCTTCCCAGGCGACACCAATATGTAAGACCGGTCGGAGCTGGGGCGAGAGCCTGGCCAGACGGCCCCTCTAAGCGGGTCTCCGGGTGACCTCACAGGGGAAATAGGTAAGGTCTCCCTCCACCAGGCCCCAGAAGACAGCGGTGCAAGCGACGCACCTGGGGGACAGAGTGGTGTCGCTTGGCAGTGGATGAGGACCCGCTGCTGCCTTCCCCGGTCGGATGGGGAAGCCTGGATCTCTGGGCTCCGTAAGGGTTTTTCCACCTTTATTGCCGGCAGTCTGGACCGACAGGAACACCGCGGTGCCTGGGGGCAGTTTGAAGGCTTTGAGAGTTCTCAGCCAAGTCTGAGCAGTTCTCTCAGCCCTTTGAACTCCGGGAGAGGCCCACAGCACCTGAGCTGCTGAGAGTGGCTTCTGCCCAGGAGCAGGGTGGCTCCCACCAGCCCCAGCAGGATGGACCCTGGGTGACTGGACTGCCAGAATCTCCCCTTCCGAGGTATTTCTAAAGTACGCAGGAAGCATTTTGTGGACGGGAAGGCCACAGACCTCAGGCTGTGGTGGGCTGGCCGGGGATGGGGTCTGCTTCTCTCTGGCATCTGTCCCTGCCATCCTCTGCAGCCAGGGAAGAAGTTAGCCCTGCTCTTGGCTCTGGCCACAGGTACCAGGCTATGCTCTCGGGGCCCCAATTCAGGGCAAAGCTTCAGCCAGAGCCCCACTTCAGTCTGTGTGTGGGGATGGGCACTGGAGCTGTCCCCCAGGGCCCAGGCCTGGCCCCCACCCCTGGCTCTGCTGCCCCGACGAAACCACCCGTGTTTGCCTGTTCCGGGACTGCCTCTGCCCCTTCCCTGCCATGTCTTTCCAGACAGGCCACCCCAAGCACCACAAGAACAAAAAGAGGAAAAGGAGGAAGTGGGCAGAGAGGTTTGGCTGGTTGTCAGGACTGACGGTCTGGGTTCCCGGGGCCTCTGCCGACATCCATTCTCCGCACGGTCAGCTCTGCACTCACGCGGCAGGTTTTGAAAACAGGACTTGCCTTCCAGCTCGACTGATGTGTCCAACAATTTGAACGTAACATGGACTCTGCAAGAATGACCAGGGGAGGGCAGGAGCACCCTGCTGCACTGCATGGAGGCGTGTGGGAATACACCAGTCCCCCAGCCTTCTCTCTCCGTTTCCTGCCCCCACTGCCACCAACACTGACTCGGTGCCACTGACTCAGGTCTTTGCCCGAGAACCGCCCTATTCACTGTGGGGTGGACTTCATAGGCGGTACGTGCGTGGGAGGCGAGGTGGCTCACTGGGGTTTTTAGGGATGAGGGTGCCATGTAGCGGCAGTGGTGCTGTCACAGTCACAGATCTCGTTGGTGCCCAAACTGTTTGGACTGTGGTGATATGCCACGTGTGCTTCTGCCACGTTAGTATGTTTGCTTTTTCTTTTTCAGCCATTCTCAGTTGTGGGAATATTTCTAGGTTTGCTTCTCAAGAAACACTAGCCCAGCAGGTGACCGAAGACGACGTCTCTGCCTTAGACTGGTTCCTAGAGATGAGTGGTGGAGACGAGCCAGGCCTGGGGTCTGCACGTACATGGTGGTCAGGGGCTGGGGCTGGGGCAGGTGTGTTACAGCGACTCCCCATTTACACTTGGTTTGACAAAATGGACATGAGACTTTGTTTTTACCTTTGAAGAGAGCGTTGTCTCTCCTGAGTCCCCAGCAGAGGACCATGTGGCACGGGGGGATGTTCTGGCCAAGGCCCCTCCTCTGGAGCCACATGCAGTCCTCCCAGTGCCCCTTCAAGCTCCCCTGGAGCAAAGTGGGCTGGGGGCACCAGCTCCTTGGGTCTCAGTGGAAGTTCTGGGGGTGCGGGGGAGATGGGTGGGTCTGGGCAGTGATCCTGGGACAGAGAAAACACCCCCCTGCCCTGGAGGGACATTCTCAGCCCACAGGGCCGGCCTGCCTGTGTCTTCCAGGGCAGGCACCTGGGGGACATCCCAAACCCTGCTGTGCGCATGGCTATTTTCTAAGACAGCCTTGCACTGAGCACTAGGAGTGGACTGCATGACGGGTAGGAGGGCGGGTCTGCGTGAGCAGCTTCCCCGGTCCTTCCATGCTCTGCTGAGCAGGCCGAGGGTTGGTCAGGGAGCTCTACAGACAGGCCCTCTGGGCTGGCCCGCTGCTGCTGGGGCCCGAGCTGGCACCCAGCCTAGAGCACCCCTGGCAAAGGCCTGGGGACTGAGGCCTGGAGCCCAGAGGATGTGGGCAGTATTGCCCCAGTGGCCAGTGAGCCCTCTGGATGACCTGCTTCCCCAGGTGTGGTCCAAGCCAGCAGGCAGGCAGAGGGGCCTTTGGTGGCAGTGTGACTGGGCAGGGCTAGACAGTGTGGGAAGGCGGAAGGTCCACGTTACTTCCAGGTGCTAAAGCCGGGTGACTGGGACATGATTCGGGCACTTGGTGCTCTGTCCCCTCCTGTAGTCGTGTGCCTTCCCGTCCCTCCCAGGGTGGCCTGGTGACAGTGGGTGGCATGCAGACATTCCTCTTGTTCCCTTCGCCGAGCCGAGCGTGTGCTCCGATCACGTCAGGTGGCCTTCGTGGCACCAGCATGAGTCTGGGCCAGGGGGGCCGTTGGGGAGCAAGACCAGGAAAGACCTGGCCATGAGGGGCTTCTGCCCCTCGGAGGGGACGTCCAGTCATGACGAGTCCTTTGGTGCTGGGGACGTGGTCGAGGAGGGAACAGGGCCGGGGAGGAGGCGGACGCGCTGGGGTTTTGCAGGGTAGTGGCTGTCATCAGGGCAAGTGGACATGTAGTGGGACAGCCGGGCCCCTGCCCAGAGGGAAGGCCGTTTGCAGGGCCCCAAATGGTCAGGTGCCCTGCTTTGCTTGTGTTCTGAAGGCTTTTGAGGTTGCCTGTTAATTCATGCTTCCTTCCCAGTTCTGAACCTAGAACGTTCTGGAGAGCTCCTCAGAATGCAGATAGCATGTCCACTTCCCGATGACTCTGGCGTGGGCCCTGCTGCCAGGAAAACCTCTCCCCAGTTCTCGGAGTAGATGCTGCACAGAGGGTGGAGTGATCTCCGTGCAGATGGGCTCCGGGGGGGTATGGGTGGGATCCACAGAGATGGTGCCAGCCACTTGCCTGGGAGGGCCCAGGCTGGTCTGCAGGGGGCATACCTTCCCCTGGATCGCTGAGACACAGCCTTCCCTAGGCGGCGAGGCCGCTCCTCTCAGAAGGGTGGGTGACGAGGCCAGGTGGCCGTGGGTGCCTGCCCTGTGCAGCCCTGGACACTAGTGAAGGAAGGAGGTGGCCAGCTGAAGCAATGCTGAATGAGTGGCAAGAAGCGTGGGGCGTGGGGAAACCCGACAGGCAGTGTCTGGCTCACAGCCTGTGCTGATTCCAGCAATTGAGGGGCAAAGGCCTTGTCCCCATTTAGGTGTTGAAGACATTCCCATAAATGGAAAACCCAGAAAGGGCAGGCAGCGCATGAGGACAGGATGGCTGTGTTGGCCGAGGGGCCACATTGGGTCAGAAGGAGCTGGAGAGGCCTGATATGAGGGGTGCCTGGCCGTCATGGTGCCAGGAAAAAAGGACAGGAGGCTGAGGAGGGACAGCTCTCGCCTGGGAGTGGTCAAAGGGGACAGAGGCCCCCCCAGCACTGGGCCACGCGAGCTCACGAGCCTGTGGCAGCGAAAGGGGCCGGGGGCATGTTCTGGAAGGTTCCAAGTTCAAAGAGCCCAAAGAGGTCCCGGTGCACAGTCCCCATCTGCTCCGGTGCAGAGCCCTGAGCCAGACCAAGGTGAGCCACCCTGGGGGCCCTGCTGGCTGCCTAGGTCTCCGAGTTTGGGTTGCTACCTCTGTTAAAATGCATTCCCACCGTCGAGGGCTGAGGGCCCCTGGGGACAGATGTGTCCTGCCTCCCCCCCACACCCAGGTATAACTGAGGTGTTGGTGCTTGACCTGTCTCCACGGCACCTCCCTTGCCTCTCCCTGGCCATGGACCCCCATTCAGCCCAGTGCCAGAATCTGAACAGTGCTCCACCTAGCTCTACCCCTCCAAGCGAGTCTCTCAGTGAACTATACTGCCACCCACCGAGCCACCAAGCCAGGAGCCACAGTGTCCCCCTCCCTCCCGTCCAAGCAGAGCCCAGTCTGAGGCCCAGCCGGTCTGGTCCAGGAGGGGGCTTCTGACCTGGTAGGGGCCTGCATACGCCAGTGTCCACCGGTCGCCCGATTCAGATGCACAGGTCACAAAAAGCGGTTTCTCTGAGACCACATCAGGCCCTGTCCTCTGGCTCTGTGTAGAAGGCTGAGGTCAGCAGAGGCAGCTGGAGGGAAGCCCCTAGGTGCACGGACCCCCAGGTGGAAGGCCACAGGGAGCATGCCGCTCTAGACCCTGGAGTGGGACCACCTCACAACCGCCTGGCCTTCCCAACCTGGAGCAGCAAATGCTTGTCCCTGCCCGGGGCCGCCTCCCTGCGAGGGGGTGGGGAGGGGCACGGCTGCAGGGGATACATTTGGGGGCTTTCCCTGCCAAAACGTTTGAAAACTACAAGCACAAAATCAAAGAGAAGTTGAGTTAGAAGAGAAACAACGAATTACAAAAAGTGAACACCAGTGAATTTCAGGCTCCAAGTAAAAATACTCGAGTTACTTCCTGACACGTCTCCACACTTTCCTGTCTTGAGGGAGAACTTTAATCACCCCCCATGTGACAGTAATTTTCTCACCTGCTACTCAGATCTCTTAGTGTGTCACAGATGTTCAGAGTTGGCAGCGCTCCCCCGGGAAATCCACCCACCCCAGCCCCAAGTCCCCTCCCCGCTGCCAACCCAGGCGGGGGTGGGGGGGTGGTTGGCGGACCCCAAGTCCCTCCCAGCCGAGAACCAGCAGCCGCACAGCCGTGCCAGGGAGGGAACAGAAGGGCAAGGTGGTGCGCCCACATCCCACTGCCCTCCCCGGAGCCCAGAGGATGAGGCAGGGTGGTGGGGGCACAGTGGCTTTGCCCAGGAGCCCATGGCCATGTGCTTGCAGGAGCCTGGGGGTCCCGCGTCTTGTCCTACCGGTTCCATTCCATCTCGGCAGCTGGCCACGGCCCATTCCTCCCTGGAGAACCATCCCCTCCATCAGGGCCCTGAACCGAGATGGGCAGGTGAGAGAGGACCAGAGAGCAAAAGGAAGGAGAGGCTCCTGCCAGGACAGGAGGGCGCGCTGGAGCTCAGCTGTGTCAGCTGAGTGGGGACCCAGAGCCCCAGCGAGAACCCCCAGGCCTGCTGGCCCTCCCTGCCCACTCTCTGCAGGTTCTATACGTTGAGGGCTGGCCAGATGGACCCCAAAGCTACCCCAGAACTGAATGAGTGTGCGTGGAAGACGAAGTGCATGAAGGATGCGACATACTGCAGTCTGTTGCTTCTAAGACCCACATCCTTTCATCTGTTTTCCACAGGAAAGGACGGTTTCAAAATCTGAAGGGAGCAGTCATGGATGCTGAGGGCCACACCCTATCCTGCAGGTGCCCTAGAGTCACTTGACCAGCCCCTGCCAGGCCCCACCACCCAGCCTTCTTCCGGCTCCTCCCAGTGGCCAGCTCCAGGGCTGCATCCCTCTTCCTTGGGTCCCCATGTGGTCCCACTGCCCGCTTCCCCAGCTGCACAAGGGCCCTGTACAGAACCAGGAAAAAGAACCACCCAAGGACAGTGTGGTGGACAAGTGACACTCTTCCCTGTCGTGCTGATGGGTTTTAACGAGGTGAGGCTCACGTCGCTTCCGCTGGAGAATGGTCACGTGCGAAAAGGAAGCCAGCCTTCTTTGGCTCGGCAGGAAGGAGGAAGGGCAGCCTCCTTTGTAAGCTGCAAAGATGACCAGGTGTCGGCGGTCCAGTGTCCACGCAGAGTCATCAGGGCCAGGCGCCCCCCACCAACCCCACCATCAGCCCCCTCACTATGGAGGGCCGGCAGGGGCACGCGCCCGCAGCTTCTTTAACCCTAGCACCAGCTCACTGGAGCTGTGTGGGCCCGGTCCTCAGGGGTCCCAGACAGGCGTCTGGCCTCTGCCCAGTGACACTCACACATAAATAGCCATAGGTTAATCCCTAAGCAGCCACACTTCACACCACTGGGGGCGAAAGCTGGCGAGGCACCCGCAGCAGGTCGGTCACGACTCGGGACACGGCACCACCCCGACTGTAACAGTGCCCCACGCCCCTCAGCTCAGTGGGAGGTCGGACGTGTGCATGCCACTTGGGCGTGGCCAGCGTGAGGAAGAGCAACCTTACACAATCAAACACGCCAACTGCCAGTGTTCAGGTAATAAACGTTTCTAATTAGCAGCAGAGGATGTTCATAGAAAAAATATACTTTAAAGAAAATAGCTGAAAAAGTCTAAAGAGATAAAAGTATAAAAAGTTTTAAAAATATATCTTAAGCCAAAATATTGCCCAACATATATAAAACTTAATTTTAAAAACTTCACCTATCTAACGCTGAAAGAGGCTGAGGCAGCCACGGCCCGTCCCCCCGGAGCTGTGGGGCTCAGAGCGGACGCCACCTGGCTGGCTGCAGGGTGACCCGTCTGCAGGAAGCGGCTCTGTTCCTGCACGTTCTTGTAGTCACCACACAGCAGGGCTGGCCCCACGGCCCGCACAGCAGGCTCAGCTCTCCACCAGGATCTCCACCACGTGATCCAGCTCGCCCAGGTCTCGCTTGCAGCTGGCGCCGGGGGTCGGGGCACCCGCGGGGGCCAAGGCCTGGAGCCCGTCGCCGGGGCCCGACTTGCCGCCCACCATGCCCGTCAGCACGGTGTCCAGGTCGTAGTAGGGGCCATCTGCATCCGCAAACAACCCTTCCACCGGGCTGGGGGATCTGCTCTCCAGGGTCTCGAATATCTGATCCAGCGACTTCGGAAAGCTCCCTCTGTGTCCTCGGGGACTATCCGCCTCCCAGAAGCAGCTCTGCGCGCTCCCAGGAGCAGGCGCGCCTGGGGCCACGGGCAGCTCCGAGGGCAGGTCAGGCATGGGGCGCTGCCCCTGCTGCTCCCACGCCGCACGGCACAGGATTTCCGTGGAGACGAGGCGGTCCAGCGGCCCCTGTCCTGATATTGGGGGCGCCGGCAGCCGCCAGGCCCCATCCCGGGTCATCTCCTCCTGAATCTGCCGGACCGTGTTGGCGATGAGGACCGAGCGGCAGAGGTTGGGCTCGACCAGCGTATGGCACAGCTGCAGCTTGACCAGGGACATGTCCAGGAGCGACTGCCGCTGCAGGCTGTAGGACGGCGCGGCCAGGGCACCCTCCAGGTCCTCCTCGCTGTCCCAGCACTTTCTCTTCAACCCTCGGGCGAACATGGTGTCCTGCGGAGATGGAGGAACCCTTTAGCACCTCCGAGCCCCTCACAGACCCACTCCAGGCCCCGGAAAGGCAGACGGAGCGCGGGTCGCCGGGCACGCGTCTTTCGTTCACCCACAGCCCCTTCGGACTGAGAGTGGGAGCGAAGCACACCTGCCTCTAACCGAGCACAAGGTCTCCAGTGGCAAAGACAAGCAGGCGACTGGAAATGGAAGAGGTTCCGAGGAGCGGGGCCAAGAACCTTCATCACGGCCCCAGGGCTGGTGCCGGAGGGGGAGGGGGTGCCCAGCAGGGCCAGGGACCACCCGACCATGCCACGATGCAAGGACCCCTGACAGTCGCGCTGCGGGTAGCGCATGCTCAGGGAGAAGCAGAGACAGGAGGACCTGCACCCGGAGCTCCGCTCCCAAGGGGCGGGGCCTCGGGCCAAGGCGGCCCATTCTCAGAAAGTCAGGCCCCCCAGCTGCGCTGTTTCTCCCTTCTCAGGTGTGTAAAAGAGCTAAACGTTTTTGTTTCAAATAAATCACTTGAGGTATTCATAAAGAGGGTTAGACTCTTTAATATACACATTTTTGCATTTCCTTTGTAAAAACAGTTCTTATGGCCCCCAGTGGATGGTGCTGGAGGGGTCGCAGTGCGGGCAGCCACTGAGGACCCGGCTGTAGTGGAGGGGGGACTGACCGGGGTTGCCACCTCCCCCAGGAGCCTCGCCTCCGCCTGCCGCATCCTCAAACAGAAAAAGGTTCACCTCCCACGTATGTTAACACTGTCAAAAACTAAGTGGCCTTGGGCACTTCTCCCCAGGAATGAAAACCAATGCGGGTGTGAAACCCTAACCAGCATGTTAGTAGCAGCTGCGCTCAGGGCCCACCCCACCCCCACCGAGCAGGGCCAGGACACCGGGCGCCTGCATGGCCCTGGGCGCCTGCATGGCCCTCAGGGGAATTGCGTGTGCACACGACCCCATCACTGCGACCTTGGGTGGGCAGAGTGGGCTGGGTGTGGACAGGACAGTCGCCCGAGCTAAGGGCACAGAACCTCCCACACGCACACCACACACATGCCATGTGATGCAGTGCTGTGGCCACTGCGGGAAAGGTGACCTTCCAGATATTTCTTTGCCACTTCCTGTGGATCGATAATTATTTGGAAACAAAGAATTTTAAAAACCGACCCCAGCTTCTTCCCCTCCAACATGAATTTCCCCAGAACAGCAGGCAGGTCTAACTCACTAACATGCCCACACCGCCCACCACTTGGCCCTGGTGCCCCGCACACCAGCGCAGACTGCCCATCCAGACGTGAACGTTCGCCACCAAAACACACGAAAATGTTCCAACTGCTTCTCGTAATGAAGGCTCAAGTTTTCTGTCTTAGCAGCAACTCCGACTTTCACAGCACTTGTGCAAGTCACTAGCTTAACATGGCTAAGTGCAGGGTGGGCTCAGGCTCCCAGTCCTGAGTGTGTGAAGCAGAGTTCATGCCGGTGTTCTTACCGACTTGTTGCATGATCTTCCACACGAACAACCGTAACCCTGCTTTGCTCCACCTGCATCCTGAGAGTGTAAGATTATGTCAAGCTATGAAGACAGCCTGCATTGAGGAAAAGGTCCAATTTCAAGGGTTCTGTGGCAAGTTACTGCCCCTTTTCTGCCGTGAGTGGTATTTCCAACAAAACCTGAGATTCCAGCTCCGCCCAACAACCAATTTCATCCCGGGTCCCCACTGAACAACTGCAACCACCTCAGTCCCGCTCCCCAGCAGATCCGAGGGTCTCTGCAGCGGCCAGGAAGGCCAGCCACTCCCTCTACAGCAACCACATGCCCTGACGTCCAGCCTAGGACCCACCAGGGAAAGCCAGTCGTCCCCCAGCACGGACAAGGGCGACCGCTTCCCCAGGCCCCCCAGTGCCCTGAGCCCCCCTTTCCACCAGGAAGCGCTCCCCTCCCCCACCCTGTCTGGTCCAAGCAGGTGTTGGGACCACTGGGCAATCCCCAGTAAGTGGCCTGCCTTCCCTCCCTCCACCCTCACTGTCCTGGCTGTGAAGGGGATCAGGAAGTGCATGCAGTACAAGGCCCGTGTCTCCCAGGCTCCCGCCTGCACCGTCTCTAAGCACCTTGTGGGCTGCGGTGCTGGCCTCACCGCAGGTTCTGCTCTTTGTTGACCACTGTCCTTGTTGGGGACAAGTTCACGGTTCTGCACTTGCTCATTTATCCCAACATACAAACATGGTCACGGGACCCTCACGCAGGGTGCTCCACTGCTCACTGCCTCCCCCACTAACATGGACACCGGGGGGCTCTGATTTGAGCCGCCCCAGAGTCCCAGGACTGGCCCCTGGAGCACCTCCCCAGACCGAGGGAGGTGCAGTGACAGGCACGCGGTGAATACGATCTTTGGCTGCAGGGGAATGCGGACCGCTCACCTCCGCCAGGTTCTTCTGCACCAAACGCCTTTTAGGATTATCCCAGCACCACAGGCACCCCCCCACTCACGCCCCCACTGCCCCTTCCCGCAGCTCCCACTGCTCCACGGGCCTCTCCCATTGGCCTGTTTTCCACCAGAGGGCGTGGGTAAACGGTGCTCTATTTGACCGTGCAGCCAACTCAGCCATCACTAGACTGACCACGTGATGAACCTGAAAACATGCTCAGTAAAAAAGAACAAATGCAGGTGCCACAGGACTCCACACGACCTGTGGGACAGCCCAGCTTACCCAAGAGACAGCCCAGCGAGGCAGATCTGGCTGGGTAACCCCACGCGGTCTGGAGCTGCGCGCGGCGCCTGCGCAATTCAGGGCCCTACGTGGCGCTGAGGAACAGGGACGCGGGCGGAGCCTGCCTTCTCCCAACGGTGGCAGACCCGGCCCAGCCGCCCACCCGGGCTCCAGGCCCGATGCCCGACCAGGGTGTGCTCGGTTGCTGTCCCTCGCTCCTCCCAAACACCCTGCACCCTCAGCAGCTGCTTGGTTGTCAGTTAGCACGAAAGTGCCACCAACGGACAACTCGGCCCATCCAATCCCATGAGCACGAGTGCGTGCGGTCACCAGAGTCCGCGTTCCGGTAACGGGGTCAGGCTGAGCCCAGAAGGGGGCCTGTGAGGACCGCCCTCCTCACACACCTGGGTCTGGGGAGAGTCGGTAGGTGCGGGCGCAGAGCCCTCGCTGGGTAGGGGGTGCCGAGGCCCCGAGGCCCCTCGCCCCGAGGCTGGCCCGCCTGCAGAACCCCCGCCGGGGGTAAGTTACGGACACACAACGTTAGGCATCACCCACCTCCATTTTCTCTGACAGCGCTGGCTGGGTCCTGCTGCGCGTCTAGTAAATGCCAGATTCCTACCTGGAACCTCCCTGGTCAACAGCACTGCCCTTAGGCATCTTCCAGATCACGTGCTGACCAGTCAGAGAGAGGAGGAGGGGCTGAGCTCACAGGGGCGGAGCCAAAGGGGCCCTGCGGGCCCAACCTGGGCGCCTCCCAGGCGAGGCAGAGGGGACCCAGGCCCACCACACTATCCCGCAGGGGTGAGGCTGGAGGAGGCGCAGAGCCCCGGATTCTGAGCAGTAGAACCAGGGAAGGCTCGGACCCAGCGCGTCCCCATGACCTTCAGCCCCGCCAGGCACCCTGTGAGCTTTGGGTTTTTAAGGCAACTCAACATTCCCAGTTTGTCACACGACCATGTCTGCTGTGAAATACGTCATCAGTCATCAGAGAGCGGCAGGGCCACAGAGACTGTGGCGTCCAAGTCGGGGTGTGGGGTTGGCGCCCCTCGCTGTGGGCCTGACATTCCCAAGCTGCTGCTACAAAGCGAACATCAGGCACTTCTGTGACCTGGAGTGAAACGCAACAGGCCCTTTGCCTGGAAACTCATTCCGACAGAAGGAACCTCCCTGCCCTCTTCCAAGCTAAATCCTGCAGAGGTGGTCACCAACACTGCGTCCGAATTTCAGCGTTAATGTGAAAACACGCCAAAACTGCAACAGAAAGCAGTTGTATGTAGGAAGCTGATAAGAAGTGAACTTCGTATTTTTCTTGGCTCATTTTAAAAGAACAGTGCGAGAGGTCCTGGTCCTGAGCGAGCAGCACACGGGCTACCAGCCTGGGGACCGCAGCTGGGAGGCCTGCTACTGGGACCACAGGTCTCCCAGCTGCTACCTGGGGCGCCCTCTTCCTGGGGATCCTATTTTGGGGACAACGAGCTTTTGAAAAATGTGGAGCTAAGCTGTCCTGCGAGCTGTGGAAGCGAGTTCCTGGTACTTTTCCGAGTCACAGCTGAGCGCACCCCTGGCCGACAGTGCTGTCCGGTGGGGCAGCGCCAGGAACCCACCGCAGACAGCTCTCTTGCCAGCCAGGGTCTGGGACTATCCCGTCCACCCCACCCCCCTTGATCAGTCGCCACTGGACTGGGAAGCTTAAGGGAGGCTGCACAGGAAGTGGGCAGAGGCTCAGCTTCAGACCACCCAGGCCAGCATCATCTGCTCTGGCCCTCCCTGACCAGCTAAGAGGGAAATCAGACGACGCGCAGGCTGGCGCAGGGAAACCGTCGTCAAATATCCTTGGTGTTCCTCTACAAAGTGGTTAGGACCAAGAAACAAAGGGGAAGATTGCAAACTGAACACTGCAGGCGGTAGCCCTGCCCCCAGCCCCCTCCTCTCCCCCCAGAAAGGTGGCTCTGGCTGGGCTGCTAAGGGAGGCACTGTTATCCCCAGCAAAGCCCGGTTCTGCTGAAAGGACCTAAGATGGAACTCAAGTGTTCCGCTGCTGACGGCCACCGACTACTCTGCATTTTGCAAGGACTGCAGATTGGGAAGGAAACCTAGAATCACAGCCAGTGGTAGATCACCACAGGTGTGTGGGAGGGCAGGTGGATGGGTAAGGGGATGGGTGGGTGGGTAAGACACGAGGCGGGGTAGCCACGGGTCCTCTAGTCCCAGCTGCACATTTAAGTCGGCGGGACAAGAGCCTGCCCAGCGTCCCCGCAGGGTTTGCAGGAGCGTCTCCTGGGGACCAGGAGGAGGAGCCGGAACTGACCTTTCCCAAGTCGCGGGGAGGAGGGAGGATGGGGGCTCCGCGGAGGAGGCGGGCGCAGCACGAGTCGCTCACCCCACCCATTTTAAGTGCTTCTCGGATCAACAAGAGCCCCGGGCTGGGTTAAAGCCACGAAGCAGCTGTGGCTCGGGAGTAAGAGGGTGCGGGACAGCGAAAATCGAGGCTGGGGCAACACCGGCAGGAATTCAGGAGGCTGATGACCGGACGGGCAGGCGGGGGCCACAGGGTCGCGCTCTTGCGCTGAGGGCCCGCCTGCCGAGCCCCAGTCCCCCCGACACCCAAGACCCTCGGGTCGCCCCCGAGTTGACTCCCCGCCGCCCCAGACCCCAGGCCGCCCCGCCGCCCCCGGGCCCCTAAGACGACGAGGGCCGCCGAGCGTGCCAGCGTGCCCTCCGGGGCCGCTGAGGCGGAGGAACGGGGAGCCGGGACCCAACGCTCACCTGGCCGCCCGCCGTCCACGCCACTGCCCGCCACCGACGGAGGGGCGGGGCCGGGGCGTGGCCGCTCAGCGCCCACAAAGGGTCGCCAGGCGCCGGCCGCCCCGCCCGCGGATTGGCTGAGCTTGGAGGCGGGGCCCCTGGTTCAAACCAGGGGCGGGGCCTGCCTCTCGAGTTCCCGCGCGGCCGCGTTGGCCGTTGGGCTCGCGCCCTCCGCTGCCCCGCCCCGGGCAGCTCCCAGGTCTCCGCGCGCGGCAGGAGTGCGCCTGCGCGAGCCACCTGGGGGCGGGGTAGGGCTGTGCACGCGAGAGGACTAGGCGGGGGCAGGAGGAGGAGGGGCAGAAGGAAGCTAGGGGCACGCGTGAAGGAGGGGTGGGGCGGGGGCGGGGCAGGGCAGCGCCTCCTAGAAAGCCCGGGTCACCACGGGGTGCCTCCGAGTTTATATGGAACCAATGAAGCCCTAAAAGTGAAAAGTAGGGGAAGTGGGTTTTTTCCTTCAGATTTCTTAGTGGAAAAGGCCTTAAATAGGATAGAAAATCCTGAATACATTAATCCAAGTAACATTTCTGAGTGCTGCTAAGGATTGTCCTGTGTCCTGTGCTGGAGGCTGAGGACATGACCATGCAGGCATCGAGGAGACACCCTAGGGAGGGAAGGAAGAGAACTGGGGGCCGAGGGGCGTGGGCTGGTAAAAGTGAGGCAGGACAGTGCCTGGCGCAGTCTAAGCAGGGCGGGGGCCTGGGCTCCCTCCCCGAGAGGCCAACCCCGCAGGGCCCGCTCAGCGGAGATGAGCTTCGAAAGGCTCACTGTTGAGGATAGAGTGGGGGGCGGGCTGGGTGGAAGGTCCAACCAGGTCGCAGTCCTGGTGTGAAAGACAACGACTGTGACAAATGTGAGGACATACAGGTGTAAAAGGGGCGTATGTTCCTAAGCATATGCCACATAAAAGATTAATTTCCTTAATACACACATTCAGGAAATGAAGACAAGATCAACAAGCCAGGAGAGATTGGGTGAAGGATTTTAACACAGTTCAGGCAGAGGAGAAAATGCCCTTAAGCTGGTGGGAAGCAGGTCAGAACCACGTGGGCAGGCAGGCTGTCAGACTGGCAACACCAAAGAGGTGGCATCTTCCAGGGCCAGCACTGTTTCTCAGTGTCCAGCATAAAATTAAAAAATTAACAGGCATACCAGGACACAAGAACAAAAATGTCCAAAAATAAAAAATAAACAAGGGAAAAAATCCCAGATAACAGAAATAGACTCATGGGTGGCCCCAATATTAGAGCTACCGGTTTTTTAGAAATAGTAACTCTTGTGATCAAGAGACTTCATGACAAAGAGAACTGGGATCTATTAAAAAGACTCGAACGGGAGCAACAGCACCCACTTCACCCAGAGCCTGCAGAGGGTGCTCTCCCCAGCTGGTTCTCAAGGGCCCAAAGAGCCTCGGCATTAACCCCTCAGAAGGTGACAGGAAAGAAAAGCTACAGGCTCGCCTCTCTCATGGCCAGACTTAAAAATTCCATACAGAATCCTAGCACATCAAACCCAGTGACATTTAAGAAAAAGAACACCTCACACCAAGCTGGGTTCATCCCAGGAAGGGGCGGTCAGTTTCCCATTTCAACCAAGCAACGGAGCTCATCAAAGTAATAACACGAGGGAGCAAACCCTGGAAAAGCTCAGTGGGTGGAGAAGACTCACCCGATAAAATCCAACACACGTTTGTGACACAAGTTAGATACACAGGTGCAACGTGAGGACCGGTTGGTAAAGGCACTCTCACTGCGCATGCCCACTGCAGGCGGAGGGGTCGCCAAAACCAGTCAGCATCAGAAATTCACTGGACGGGCTCACGAAGCTGAAAACAGACACATACACCGTCACAGTTCATTACCGTGAAAGAGCCAAGATTAAAGTCAGCCAGGGGAGAGGCCCACGGGGCAGGTCCAGGCAGGCTCCAAGGCCTGGGCTTCCACCCTGGGTGGCCCCGGCTCCCCCCTACGAGGCACATCTTAGACTGTGTGATGCGACCCCTGCGCTCTGGCGAGCAGACACCAAGAGCCGGCAGGGAGCCCCAGGGTTTCAGTATCCCCTCTCAGGACCCCAAGAGCTAGGCCCAGACTTGGCCTTGGGCAGGGAATCACTTCTTTACTGAGCAGCAAGGGAACTCCCTTCGGTTCAGTAAACTGTATTTACAAAAACTTGTAGGAAACGCTAAAACATGTGGATGAAAAGGGGCCACACACCAAATATGACAAGCCCAGGGAGGCCAGCATGGGCCGGCCTGCCAAACTCAGAGACCAAACTAGCCACATGGGACGTTCTGAACAGAAAACTTCCCAGCTGCAAGCCAGTCGAGGCAGGCAGTCACGTCCTAGGCCAGTAGCTTCCTTGACAAAGGTCAGTTCTTACCTTAACTGAGCCTGTCAGTCCTCTTTCAGATCTAGGATAACATACCTTTGAAATGACAGCCTTATCTCCTTTTCCAGTCCCCCAGGGCTCATCTGCCTGCTCTGGAGCCCAGAGCCCTCCCTGGTATTCCGTCCCCTCCCCGACACCGTCTCCAGGGGCCGTGACTTGCCTGTTCCCACCAATATAAAAGAAGTATATGCCTCATCTTGCTTTTTACCCAATCCCAGAGATTCCCCTGCTTTGCTTTCTCCTGTCCCCTAATCTACCACCCATGGATTCCTGTGACTGCCCCACCTTATGTCTCCTCCTTTGATTCTCATGTATAAAATAAGGTGCAAAACTGCAATTCTCAGGAGCGTTTTCTCAATCCATTGAGATTTTGCTTCTCAGCAACTGTGGTTACTTTGGCTCAAATAAACTCATAAAAACTCCGCCAGTTCAGATGTCTCTCACACGGGCAAGTGCACAGGGAAACGGTGCAACCGAGAGGGCTTTGTCCTGTGACAGGAATGACAGCAAGGTGCATCTGCGCCCCACTCCATCCAGGCCATGCGAGGGACAGCCTGGCGTGGGCCAGGAAGCGAGAGAAAGAAGCAACAGGCATAGGACCTGAGAAGAACCAAAATCATTCTTTCCAGAGACAAGGTTTGGAATGTAGAAATCCAAGGAATCTTGTCCCAACCAGCTCGGGCAGAGCAACAGAATTCCACAGAGGGCCCCTTAGGCCACTGACATTCTTTGTCCACCATGGAGCTTTGAGCTGCCCCCCCGGGCTGTGGGGCCGGGCTGAAGCTGAGCGCTGTCCTCCAGGCTTGCAGAGGGCAAAGGGGAGACAGATGGCTCCTCCTCTTCTTACAAGGACCCCGTCCTGTCAGATTAGCATCCCACCCTTGCGACCTCACTCAACCTTAACTACCTCCTGAGAAAGCCCCAGCCTCAAAGATCCTCACACTGGGGGCTCAGGCTTCAGCGTGTGAATTTGAAGGGCACACAGTTCAGTGCATAACAAATCTCCAGACAAATGGATTAGATTAATAAAGAATTAAGCGTGACCATCAGATAAACATCTAATACAGAAAAATCAATTATATTTCTATATGCAAGTCACAAACCTTTTTTCTATTTAAAAGAAGTTTTTAATGATACCATTTGCAGAGCCTCAAGACATCAGCCAGCACCCATCTAACAGCAAACCGGCGAGACCTGAGTGAGGAAAAGCACAGGTCAGCGGGGAGAAAAAATGGCTGGCTCTCTGCACAGGATATTCCAGGTGCTGAGAACCCACGACGCCCCATGGCGAAGGTGTCGGCTCTCTCCAGACCTCTCTACCTTCATAGCCACCGCAGCGGCCATCAGCCCCACAACCCGTTTTCATGGAAGCTGACAAGTTGGTTCTGAAATGTATATGGAAATGAAAAGAGCCAAGAAGAGCCGAGACAGCCTTGGAGAAGGTCAGCAAAGCCTGGCTTTGGGACCAGAGCTTTGGAGGCCCGCATGGCGGGCGCCCACAGCCTGTGACTCAGCACTCCTGCTCCCAGGGAGGACGAGCCCGCACAAGTGCCTGCACCCGTTCCCTAAAGACCAGCAAGGGATGGGGGGTTACAGCAGGGCCATCCACAAAAGCCCCAGCCTGCAAACACCCCAGGGCCCCCACGGAGCAATGGGCAGGCCCGCAGGGGCTTTGGGCTGCAGTCTGGGGGGAGGGATCTGATGTGCCTATTTTTAAAACAGCTTCATTGAGGTGTACCCCGGACACTCACCCTTTGAAGCGCACAAGTCATGTTTTCAGGGGTTCAGAGGCCCGCAGCCACCGCCACAGCACTTTCAGGACCTTCCTTCACCCCGGAAAGAACCCTGTGCCCTTAGCTGTTGCCGGCCATCGCCCCTCCAGTCCCCAGCCCCTGGCAACCGCGGATCACTTTCGGTCTCCATAGACTTCCCTGCTCCGCACACCGCGCAGACGGGGCGTCCCAGTGTCGGGGGTCCTCTGCGTCGGGATTTCGCACGCAGCGCGGCGCTTTCGAGGCTCCTGCACGTCCTGGGGTGTCCGCGCCGCTGATGCGTTCAAGGCTGGGTGGACAACTGGGCGGTCCCCCTCTGGGACGCTGTGAGCATGCGCGTGCGCTTCCCCCTCTCTTGGGCGGATCCTAGTCGTGGGACCAATGGGTCCTAAGGTGGCGCCACGTTGGGTCACCTGGAGAGCTCGGGACCGTTTTCCCCAGCCGCGGCCCCACCTTACATCTCCCCAGCCTCATGGCCCAGTTATCACAGTATCTGAATTTACGGTGCTGCCATCTGAGTGGGACACGCACGGGCAACTGTGTGGCGGGTGGGTGGCAGGGAGCAGGTGTGAGCTCCACGCCATGTAGGAAGGCAGACTCTCTCTGTGCCATGGTCCCCATCCTACCCAGGAGCGGATTCCGGGCTCCCTCCCCGCGCTCCCACCCTGATGCCCGCCCCGCCCCGTGGGTCTTGCGGGTTGGCACTGAGGCCAGGCTCTGGCTGGTGTCACTGTCACTAGCGAAATGGCCAGCTGTCACCGGGCTCACGATTCTTCTCAGACGCGGCCTGGGGCCGGGGGCTCACGGGTGGGGTGGCCACGGGGTGGGGCTCCGCCGGGAATGCTGCCCCCTGGTGGCCGCAGCAGACACTGGGGGCTCTCCGGCCGCACGGCGCCCTCTAGGGGCCACCACGGGGTCGAGGACGGGACACACGGCCAGTGAGGCTGCACGAGGGTCTGACTTCCTTCTGAGCAGCCCTCTGTGTCGGGCTTGGGCCCAGGACGCGCGTGGTCTCCCTTAGTACCCCCGCAGCCCTGCAGGCAGGAACGGTGGCCGTTCCCAAGTCACAGGAGAAGAAGCCGAGGCATGGAGGGCTGAGTTCGCTGTCCGCCGGCAGCTGTCCTGGGGCCACTTCCTCAGTAGGACCAGGCGCTCCAACTGGCGTCCACACCTGGAGCACCCGGAGGAGCGGCGTGAGCCTAGCAGAGGCCGCCCTGCCCAAGGTGTGCGGATGCAGTGACTGTAGGAAGCTGGAGCTGTCTGGTGGAGGCCCCTCAGTTTGCTTGACAGCTTGTTGAATATGCGGACGTGTGTGAGTGCTGAAAATGTCACAGGAGCCTGGGTGGGTGCCCCGGCTGGCACAGGGCTCGCCCACGTGCTGACATCTGTCCACACATTGTGATTCAGGGAACATCGAGGGGACTGCTCAGGCCCAGGTCTTGTCCAGGGAGCTGGTGGCCCTGAATAAACTGCGGGTGTCCTGTCTCCCAGGACTCCCCCTGCCCAGGGACAGACCCATGGGAAGAGCAGGGAGTTAGGGGCACAGGCTCCAGGTGGCAGGGACCCCTGGGGGCTCTCAGAGCTCCCTCCTAGGCTCCCACCTCCCTGCAGGGAACTCACCACTTCCAGGGTGGAGCTCAAGGTGCCTGTCTGCTCCCCACCTCGGGTCACCATGGGGAGGGGTAGATGTCAGAGTGAGGAAGGGAGTGAATTAACGGTGAAGACAGGAGAGAACCAGTGAGTGGGAGGGATGGAGGGGGGCAAAGATCCCCCACGTGGGCCAGCAAATTTCTAAACGCAAAGTGAGTCGGATGAAAAGGCCAAAGGTTTAAGGTCAGAGGCTGCAGCACAGTCACAATGAGGTCGATGCGAACCATGGTGGCGGTGGGGGCTGGGGGTGTGCACACAACAGGGTACACAGGCGACACCTCAGAGAATTGCACATTTGACACCATATTAAGCAATGTCCCCCCAGACGACTGGATTTAAATAGACAAATAAATGGAAGAGAGCAAGGCACAGAGGAGGTGGCCTCAAAGGGCCAGCAGCCCCAGGGCTGGGCGGCTGGTGCGGTCTCTCCCTGCCCCTCCTGGAGGAACCAGCCCCACCTTGCCTGGATCTGGGGCCTCCTGCCACTGACCAGCTAGCTCACTGTGAAGCCACCCGGTGTGGGGACATCAGTTAGGGCAGCCCCAGGAAGCACACTTCACCCACCGTGGGGACAGCACGTGGTCCCCACGCTGTCTTCACACTCCCCAGAGGCTGTTCAAGAAGTCCTGGCTTGTCACTGTTAAAACCCCGGGGCGCATGTTCTAACCATCCCCCACCCCCCTCCCCCATACCCACCCCCCACTGCCTGGCCTCCAAGAGAGCCCTAGAGGGAAACACCCAAAAAGCTAAAATGACATTATTTCACTTAAAGAGGAAGATGGGACTGACACGTATTTGTTGCATTTTTATTTCTAAACGCAATCTCCGAATGTCTTCTCATCACCTCTCCCAGTGAGGACGACCCTCAGCAGCTGCCTGGCAGAAACAACAACAAAACTGAGCATGTAGCCCCCACTGCTTCCCAGGAGACAGACCCCGAAACGAGCCTGGAGGCCTGGGCCCCATCCCTGGCGGCTGTTTCCATCTCTGTGCTGCCAGCTGTGGGGGGCGCCTGAGGCACAGGCAGTGCATCAGCCCCCCACATGCGGAGCATCTCTCGCCCCCTCGCAGATGGGGAAACTGAAGCAGTGGTGTGACCCGGCCCAGGAGAGGCTGGTCGGGGCAGAGCCTGTGTGTTTCTAGGGAGCCCGGGGCAATACGGCACATGGGGCTGGAGGCCCCCCGGCTGTCATCTGCTTGCCGCTGATCTGCCCTGTCCCAGCCCTTGGCAGGCCTCTCCCCTGACAGTGCATCTAGGAAGCCTTGAGGTGAAGGCATTCCAACCATCTCTGAGCCTCGTGGGCAGCTGCCCCGTTCCTGGAATCCAATGCCACCATTTCCAGCCAACCTGAGCACCTGGAGCCCCTCCAGAGGTACGTGACCCCACCCCCTGCTCCCCTGAGGGTCCATAGTCACCAGGGCCTCAGACCTGCTCAGCACAGAGCCAACCCTGCCATGGGCCCCAGGGCTGGCTCCTGCCCCTGGAGGTCCCAGGTGTTTACCCCCTACCATGACCAGGCACTGTGGGAAGGTACCTGGTTTGCATGGCCCGCAGTGTCCTCTCATAGCCAGCCAAGTGACGCCCACAGAAAAGCACAGAAATAAAGTCATCACTGTGGATGCTGACCAGGCACCTACCCCTCGCACAGCGTGAGCCAGCTGCCACAGCCCCAGGCAGGCGCATGGCCTCTGCCAGATGCCCAGATGCTGTTTGCTAATAGCCGAGAGAGCCAGCCAGAACAAGGCAGGGATGCAGAGGCCCTCCAGCCTGCCACGTACTGTGTGGGCTTCTGAGCCTGGACATGCTGCCACCTGCCCCGTGGGTCCCTGTGGGAAAGCTGGGGGACTGGGCCTGAGGGACAAGAGCTCACAGACCACATGATGCCAGGAAGGAGAAATCAGTGGTGTGGGCCTAGCTGCTGTGACTCGGTGGGTTGGGTGTCACTCTGTGGACTGAGGGGTCACCAGTTTGATTCCTGTTGGGGCACATGCCTGGGTGGCAGGTCAGGTCTCTGGGTGGGGGCTTGCAAGGGGCAACCAATCAGTGTTTCTCTCCCTCTCTTTCTCTCTCCCTTCCCCTATCTCTAAAAATAAATAAATAAATAATCTTTAAAAAATAAAAAAGAAATCAGTGGCATCTTGCAGAGGGAGCTTCATGGGCAAGGCCGTGGACGCTGGCTGGTGGGCTCAGTGGACGGGGCAGTCACGCAACTGGCCCTGGGCTCCTGTGACAGCTGGCCTACCCTTCAGGACACGGGCTCAGCAGGACTCCTCGCTCAGCCACTCCAGGGTGCCCAGCGAGGCCCACGTGCCCGGCCATGACCCAGGGGGCTGGCCAGGCCTGGGGAGCTGGCAGCTGGTCTCGAGCAAGGTGGGCGGCCCTGCCGCCTCCAAGTCCTTTGACCACCTGCTTTTGGTGGCCTCCATCTTGGTGGACCACTTTTGCCACCTGCCGCAGATTCTGGACACCTCCTTCCGCGAGTTGTCTGTGGCCAGCAAGTAGATGATGGGGTCAGCCACGCTGTTCACCGTGGACAGGCACAGGAACACCATGGAGGGCGTATACAGCTTGCGTTCGAAGGCACACATAGGACCCTCTTTGCCCCTGTAGTAGGAGAAGGCAGCAGCCTTGACGAGCAGCACCAGGTGGTAGGGCGCGAAGCAGGCCAGGAAGATGACCACAACCGCAGTGACCGTGTGCCGCACCCGCGCCTTCTCGGCAGCGCCCAGGCCCGCGCTCCGCTTGATGCTCCTGAAGATGCGGTGGTTGGTGAAGGCGATGACGGCCAGCGGCAGGGCGAACCCCACGGTGAACCGCGAGTAGAAGTAGCTGGCGACTGTGCTGTCCATGGGCGAGGTCTCGAAGCAGGTGGTCCTGTCCTCCATGGTGAACACCGGGTAGTGAGCCAGCCCGACAAGGAGGAAGATGCCGGCGGACACCAGCACGGCGGTGCTCCGGCGACGGCGGCCGCGGCTCTCCAGGGCATAGGCCACAGCCACATAGCGGTCGCAGGAGATGCAGCACAGGAGGAGGATGCTGACATACAGATTGCAGAAGAAGATGTAGGCGGTCACCCGGCAGGCCCACAACCCCAGGGCCCAGCAGTGCCTGTTCTGGACGTAGATGACCCAGAGGGGCAGGGTGCTGGCGTACAGCAGCTCGCAGAGCGCCAGGCAGAACAGGTAGACGGCCAGCACGCTGCCCTGCAGCGCCTGCAGCAGCGTCAGCCTGGCTGTCAGGCAGTTGGCCGGTAGCCCCAGCACACACACGGTGCTGTAGACCACCACCAAGTACAACCTGCTCTCCTCGTAGGGCATGGAGCAGGTGCTGTTTTCCGTCCATGCGCTGCAGTTGCCTGGGAAACAGAGACTGCGTCAGGGCGGCTGGAAGAGACTTTCCAGAAGCGCCAAGAAACACTAAGACGCGTGCTGGCTCCAGACTGGACACACCAGGAGCTTATCGTCCCAAGCGGGGTTCTCCTCGAGGTGACGCCGAGACCTGCGACCTGCCCCCGGACGTGTCACAGACAGGACAGAGGCTGCGGGCTGCTCAGCATCCAGGCCCCTTGTCAGAGGGGTTGTTTGTTTGCGGAAGAAAGTCATTCTCTAACGGCTGATGGAGCCTCTGCCACGCAAGGTCCCCCGCAGACTCCGGTGCAGGTGGGAGAGGGGACACCTGTCTCTGCCCTAGTTGTCCCCCTCGCCAAATGGCCCTCCCAGCCTCTACACCCCCACCTTGGAGCTTGCGCCCACCCTGCCCCCACGTGGCACTGGCTCCGTCCCAGGGCTGACTGTGTCACCAGCCACGGGACAGCCCCACACCCTGGGGGGGCAGCAGGGGAAGCAACCCCAAACCTAGACACAGGCCTAGCCATCCACCGCTGGGAACAAGCTGGGCCTCCCTGCTCCCCACCACCCACCAGCACTGCCCACCTCTGCAGTGGCCACCGGGCTCTTGGTGCAGTTCAGCCCAGGACACGTGCCCGGGGCCACAGAGGGCCGGCTCGTGGCCTCAGGTCAGCGCTTCCCCTTCTCTGTACCCCGCCGGGCATCCAGCCCTGGGTGTGTGGGTGGGAGCCTGCCCACAGCCCCACAGGTGACCCCCTGGATGGGGGCAGACAGTCCACAGGAGAAGGGGGAAGGCTCCCTTGGGGGTCGTGGCAGCTATGTGGCCCAGCCGGGGTCTGTCACGAGAAATGGGTGCATGTGAGGCCCCTACAACAGCAGAGCCTCCGACCGTCCCCTCAGCCCTGGTTTTTCTAGGTCCTCCCAAGGACAGGGAATGGGCACTTTCCAAACATTCTGATGAAGGGCCTCCGCTCTCATCATTTCTGAGTCAGCGTGAATCTCTTGTGAATGCTCAGTTTTTGATGTAATTGTCCCCTTTCTGAGACAAAGCGCATTGTGGAGAAACCCTTACAGGCTCCCTCCTAAGTGTGTAAGGTCACAGGAGGTGGGGGCTCTCACCTGGCATATTTGCTGGGTCCAGGGGCAGGGTGTTGGTACACCAGCTCCCAGAGCACGCCTCGTCTTGTCAGTCCTGCTGGGAAGGTCACTCAGAGCTTAAAACGACCTGGAGGAAAAGGAGGTAAAATGGCTTCAGGGAAATCAGTTTAGATCACAAGCAAATCATTAGACAATCGGCGAGCAGGACTGCGAGCCAAGTCCTGTACTTATCCCATGGACTTGGCTACATTTCTTCATATGTAAAGAGCTCTTACCAACCAACAACAAGAATGTCGATGCCAATGAGCAGATAATTCACAGAAGACAAACACGTAGCTCCTAAAAAAAAGTGTGCCCCACGTGCAATGAAAGAAAAGTGAACAAAATTTTTAAATGGTAGTCTTTTTTTTTCCTCTCTGATTGGAAAAAAAAAGAACCTTAATTTTTGGTGTTGGCAAGTGTGAGGAAGTGACACCTTCACCACGCAGCAGAAACCAGCACAATGTGCCAGTGTGTTTCCAGAAACCTTCAGTTACTCAGGAGGCACAGCGCACGAAAGCTAGACACGGGTCCCTGCACGCCCCACCCCTGTGAAAGGAGCCCAGACCCCCGGAGAGCACTCACGACGCCCCCGCCCTCACTGGGCCTCCTTCCCTGTCCACCGGGGCCCCTCAGACAGGCTCCATCCGGACCAACCGGGGAGGGGCTGGGGGAGGGGAGCACTCGACACTCACCCTCCCATGCTGCAGACTCGGGGACTGGCCCCCCAGGAGCCGCTGGCCAGCTCTGCCCTGTGAGCCATGTGTCTCCCGGTCATGCAGCCAGAGCCACAGAGGTTGGGCCAGGAGGGGTGACCGCTGGCTCCAATCCCAACCCCTCTGTCTGGTGTCGGCTTCACCACGGGCCACTCTGGCCGTCCTCCAGACCAGCCCCGGCCTCCTTTTTCAAGGGTGTTTCTACCAGCTGGAAACAGCAGGAAGCCCAGATGTCTACTTGAAACTATAGAAAGTTCCCTCCTGTCTTCTAAGTGAGACCTGGGCACACACCTAGGAGGGAGATGCTGGGGCAGAAACGGATCCAGAGCTGCCATCGCCAAGTGGCCTTCACTTCTGAGATGGACATGTGCCCACAGGCCTGCAGGGGCACAGGGGCTGGCCTGTCCTGCCTCCGGGTCTCAAGTGAGACCCCTGTCCAAGTCGGGTCAGAGGTGTGAGCCACCCTGGGGCTGTGGCCGAGGGACACCTGCCAAACTCCACCCTCTGAGGGGATGATGGTCTGAGGCCCAGCAGGCCCCAGGCCACCCCCCTCCCCACCAAACAGACCCAGCTGGCTTTGGGGTGAGGGAGGGAGCATGGCCAAGGGGGCTGGGGGCCCCAGGGGAAGAGCTACCCACCTGCCAGCTGTCCAGATGCTCTGGGCCCCAGCCTGCTGGCCCCAGAGGGGAGGGCGCTCAGGGAGTCCACCACCTTCACTTGAACTCTTGAATATTCTGAGGCCGAAGGGCGAGTCCTCCCTGCATGACTGCCTTGCCTGCCTTTGCCTAAAGCAGAAAGGAGCCTGGTGGGTGGAATCTCTAGAAACCACTTCTGCAAAGGCCAAAGGAAGTGGTAGCCCAACAGAAAATGCAACCTCCCCTCAGAGGTCCTTTGCCGTGGTGAGGTGGGGTCCTGGCCCAGCAGGCGCTGGCGTCCAGCTCCGGGCCCATCCCTGACTGTTGGGACCCAGCAGCCTGGCTGGACACGCAAGGACAAGAGAGGGTCCCCACAGAGAGAACCAGCCCTCCCAGGCGCAGGCTGAGGCCGGAGCAGCAGGGTGCCAGAGCCGCCCGAGCAGACGCCAGCCCCCAGGATGCCCGATGCCAGCCCCCAGTGCCGCCCCACCGCCCACGGCCTGGCCAGCACTCCTCAGCGGGCCCTGACCTTGGGACACATGGCTTCAAGTGTCTTTTCAGGGACTTCCTGAACCTGGTGACCCAGTTCGTGGCATTTCCTGTACCATCGTCACCTCCTCTGCTTTCGGTCTCCTCTCAAGTCCAGGAGCCCCCACCTTGCACCTGTCCGGCCTCAGTGGGTCCTGGCGTCCTCCTGAGCTAGCAGCTGGGACGCCAGCTGCAGCCAGCGTGGCCGAGAACCACCCCCACCCTCCAGCCCCAGAGTGTTCACGGACGGCCCAGCCTAGGTGGTGGCTGGGACTCTGTGGGGAGCAGGCCACCCTCCCCAGCACAGGCTCCCTCCAGGCCTGGGTCCTCTCCTGGCCTCTTCTGTTGGGGGCAAAGCAAGAGGACAAGGTCTGGCAGGGGCGGCCCCTGTGTCTGCCCATGCCGAAGCACACGCTGCCCTTCTTGGCCACACACAGGAGCCCACCCTGTCCTCACCACGGCCCAGCCCACCTTGGGGACCCCTGTGAGGTGGCCCTGCCTTAGCGGAGGCCGCTCCCGGCCCTGGGCCTTGGGGAAGGGTTGTGCCGGTCTGGGCTGGAGCGCCGAGGACCTGTGACAGCTGTGGTCTGTGGGTGGGTGGCTGGGTCAGCCCGAAGCCCCTTCCCACCTGCCCCTGGGCTCCAGTGGCCTCCATGTCCCTGCCCCTGCTGGCCCTGGGCACCACCTGGCCTCAGCGTCCCCCACAGGCCCACGACCCCACAGCCTCCTAGCCTACCCTCTGTCCAAGGCAGCCACTCCTGGCAGCCCCGCTGCCTCTGCCACCACCCCCAACACTCGCCTGCCCAGCTCCGCCAGGGTCTCAGCACAGTGAGATGTCAGCCTGCTTTCCGGCGGAGAGCAGTGGGCGGCCAGTGCAGCCTTGTGCAGTACAGGCAAGGGTGGCCACACCACCCGCCCCTCAGCATGACCGCTCGGTCCTTCAAAACACGCATTTTTCCTGGTCTGTTTGTCTGTGTCTGTGTTTTGCTATGAACTTCTCACACAGGCTGGATGCGGTGACAGTGACCTCTGCACCTCCAGCCCCTGGTCACTGGCCCTCCTCTGTCCACATCCGTCACACCCTGGTGAGACCCGGCTCTGGGGGCTGCTGTCCTGGCTGGGCACCCTGCGCTTTCCTGGACACGCCGGGTCTCCCCACCTGCCCTCACGTGCTCCCTGGACACGACCTCAGCTCTGTCCACACCCAGGTTTCCTGCCCTGGCAGCACGTCACCGTCACTGATGGGCTCGGGGGAGCAGGCCATCGCCTCACCACCTACGTGCTCTGCCCCATCCCCCCCCACCCTCTGTTTTCATCGATGTTCGTTGGATGTTCAAGGCAGCTCCTGAAAACACGGTTCCACTTCCTTGATCACTCATGACGTGCAGCTGCCTGCCTCACCCACATCTATGTTCCTTCTAATCGTGCCTCCTCCCCGTGGGGTCCCCAGGCGGTGGCAACCCTCCTCAAGCACCTTGGCCCAGGCAGCCCCTGGAGACAGGGGAGCGGACTGCTCTGTACCCTCCCAACACCCCTCGAATCTGCAACAGGCACAGGGCACCCAGGATGTCCCCGAAGGCCCAGGAGGCACAAGGACAGGCCTCAGGGTGGACCCGCCCTTCGTGTCCGACTCTCATCCTGGACTAGCACCAGGTGAGAGCTCTGAGGACAGTCTCGGGGCAGGGGGTTCTGAAGGGGCCGCAGGAGGTCACATCCTGCACCCCAAACCCTGCTGCCGACACAGCACCATGGGTACTGGTGCCCCAGGGCCCCTGATGGAGGACCCAGGCTAAGACCCTCCCACAAGCCCACTGTTAAGCCAGCGGCAGGACTCCCTGTGGCCCCCCCACCTTCCCTGGGAGACTCAGGCCCCTCCTAGTGGCTCAGCCCTCCCTGCAGGTGCAGCTGGGTAGGAGCTTCCAGGAAGCAGGGGGTACTAACCAGCTATCTCCAAGACTCATGACCACAGAGAGTCCCGGGGGCCAGCCAGCAGCTGTGGGATGACAGTTGTCTTGTCGTGACACTGTAACCTGTCACCGTCCCAGCGACAACAGGAAATGTGTGAGGCCTGGGCCCACTTCCCCTCGTCATCCGACATCAGCCAGAGACGGATTTAGAACCCTTTTCTGAGTTCCCTCAACACTGTCCCAGCACGGCTGGGCTGCCGGTGCCCGGGTCCCACACAGACAGACTGGGCAGGACACACGGGGGCGGGGCACTCAGGAGGGGTGTCCAGCTCCTGACCTGGCACCTCCAGAAAGCCGCACCCTCCCGGGAACCCCGTGGGCACTGAGAGGGGCCGCAGCCAGCCTGGCACAGCTTCCATGTCCTGCCCCCCAGCTGTGGAGGCCCAGCTGTGCACACAGTGCCCCCCAACTCCCATTCCCATCCTGGGGGTCCTGCTGGAGGAAAGGGGCCTCCACATACCAGGCCGGGCACTCCCTGGTACCCCAGAGGCAACCCCGCTGGACCCTGGGGCCTCTGTGGGTGGGACTCCTAGACACTGCGTCCCCCTTGGAGGTGTCGCCCACCCCAGCTAAAACGGTCTGCGCCCGAACACATGGCCTGAGCTTCTCGAAAACCCTGCGGCTGCCGGAGGCCCACCGCCCGCCCCATGGGCTGGTTCCGGGTTTCAGGGTGAGAGGGGACATTGTGGGCCCCTTTCCTGCGTCAGCACCTGGCCTGGCTCGGGCCTGGCTGTCTCAGCCCCTGGGCAGGGCCAGACCACCTCCACTTCTGGGGCCCCCGTGCCCAGCACAGGTGGGGCACCCGAGGTGGCCGCACCCCTGTGTGTCCTGGGCCAGGGGCCCCAGGTGCACCCCCACCCTTCAATGTCCCACAGACATGGTCCGGTCACGGCTGCCCCAGTCCCTGGAAAGTTGGGCCTAGAGCTCAGGCAAGTCTGAGCATGGGGCCCCCTCAGCCTTCCAGGGAGGCTGGCCTAGGGGCTGCGGTGTCCATGGGCCACTGCCCAAGGGTGACACCCACCTCCCAGGGCCTCGGCCCAGGACAGCCCTTCCCAAATGAGCAGGTGCAGCTGAGGCGAGGCCCACCATTGCCGTCACACTCTGCAGCAGCCTCCAGCGGGTCCCAGGGTCCCGGGCTGGGTAGGCCTCTGTGGGGGCAGAGTCCAGGTCAGCTGAGCCAGGCACCCCTCAGGACGCTGTTGGTTCACACTGGGGCCTGCTCCCTTCCGCCCCCCACTCAGGGGGTCCTGCACCCAAGTGCGGGGTCCCGGCGGGAAGCACAGGCCTTCCCTCCATGCCATGCCGGTCGTGGGTTTGCGTTATGTCAGCCGAGGCCGCCCCTCTGTTCCCCAGTGGGGTCTAGGGGCATGAGCTGAGGGGTGAGCTAGGGTGGCAGCTGTGCCCACTCCCCCCCAGGGCTGGAGTGGCCCCGCCTGAGCAGGAGGGTGCAGGAGGAGGCTATTTGGAGCAGGAGAGGGCTAAGGGCCACTGTCGGTCAGGGCCGTAGAGCAGCAGGGATGCGGTCACCTGGGCAGAAGTCAGGGTGCTTCTCTTAAGGGCAGAGTGTCTTCCAGGCAGGAGAGGTCCGCTGCAGCCTCCTGTGACAACACCCCCTGGACCCCTGAAAAAGAGGGCAGCATGCTCCCCTGGCCCCCAAGTCCTGCTGGGCAGGTGCCCGTGAACCTGCAAGTGCCTCCTCAGGCATCCCGTGCGCGACACTGTTCTCGTCTTCTCGTCTTCTCGCGAGAGGGAAAAGTTTTCACCTGCGCACGGATCCAGAGGGCAGAGGGCACAGGAGGGGGGGCACGGCGACCTACCCCCGCTCAGGTCCAGCCCCACGTGACCGCACCCCTCTGGGTTTTCAGGGTTTTAGAAGAAAAGCAGCAGAGCATGAACCCCGCAGAGCCACCGCCTGGATTGAACGAACACGCATTCAGAGACGGGCGACCTCAGAAAGCGGCGGAGGTCCGAGTTGAACGCAGACGCGCCAGGACTGAGCGCAGGATGCCCACGGCCTCACCGCCAGAGCCGAGTGCGCGTCCTGCCCCCGCCGCGCACGAGAGCGGTGCCGCCCCAGCTTCCCGCTGTCCCCGCGGGGTTCACCGCCTGGAGAGGCGGGGGCACCACTGAGCGGCAGGCTGGCTGCAGGTCCCCCTCCCTCAGAAGCAGTGCTCCCTCCTTGCAGCCCCTGACACTGTCTTGGGAAGGGACTGGGCCGGTTGTCACATTCACTGCCTGTCACACATCCTGGGTTGTGCTTGACTGGGGCCTTGAGGTGTCACTTACTGTGTCTCTCTCATCCACGGTTCCTGTATCTGGAAGGTGGTCCTAAAGCCCTGAGGGGAAGTGATTCTGGTGACAGTCCCCTGTGGCCGGGTGACAACAGGAAATGACCAGCAGGCGAGGTGCACAAGGACATCACTCCCGCCCCTGGGCGCCTGCCTGGGAGCTGCACCATCACGCTCAGTCTTGTTGCCACGTCACTGCCGTCCGTGGCCAAGCAGTGGCTCCTGGTATGTACGTAGCCCATGGACCGGCAGGGGGACTGGCACGAGAGACTGTCTCGGTCCCTGGGGACCCTGGTGTCCTCTGGCCACAGCTGAGGAGTTGGCCTCTCTCTCAGTGTTATCCGGGACTCAGATCTTTTTATTGTGGCAAATAGCACATCTGTCTCAGCCACTGCTGAATGTGCCGCTCGGCGGCAGCAGGCGCTCTCGCAGGGCTGCCAACCACCCCACCACCAGCTCCAGAACCCGCTCAGCTCCCCACCTGAACCTCCATCCCCACCACACACAGACTGCCCCGGCACCGCCGTCCCTCTCTGCCCCGATGGCTCTGACGCCGGCAGGGACCTCGTGTCAGTGGGATCAGTGTCTGTCCTTCTGTGTCCGCTTGCTTCACTCCACGTGCTGTCCTCACGGTCCACCTGTGTCGGAGCAGGTGCCAGAATGGCCTTCCTTTTTACAGCTGAGACACAGTCCGTTGAGGGGAGGAACCGCCTCTTGCTTACCCGTCATCCCAGGCGGGCATGGGGCAGCCACCACCTTCTAGCGGTGAGGACGCTGCCGCCGTGCACATGGCTGCGTGGACTCCCAGGTCCCTGTGCGTTCCTGGGTCCTGTCAACCGCAGACGTAATCCTGGAGGACAGCTGTCCCACACCTCACACACCAGGCGCCCTGCCTCTTCACATCTGCCACCGTGACGCGGGTCTGGAGCACGAGACGTCAGTGGGCTCTCACGCTGCCCACACCTGTCTGCCCAGGGGTCCTTGTTCCTCCTTCCCCAAGTCTCCCCGCCTTCCCTGGCTCTTGGCTCTGCCTCCCCACCCTTGGGCCTTAGTGGTGCTGCTGACTCGGGGTCCAGGCTGGGGAGGCAGGGGACTCCCGGGGGGTTTCCCCTGGACTCAGCCGCATGCACGAAAGCAGGACTTCCCCAGATTCTGGCAGCAAAGGGGCTTTTGGGGCCAGAACTGAGAGAGCCAGCCTGATGGGCTGAGGCTGAGGGCAGGATGGGGCTTTGGAGAAGCGTCACAGAGCTGGGTGATTCTGAAGCCAGCCTGTGCTCCAAAGGGGGGCACCCCGCATGCAAACCAGGAGTCGGGATTTCAGCAAAGTGGTGGCATGTCCCAATTCAGGCATGGGCAGATGGCCTGTCACCCCTGAAGCCCCCAGTGACCTTGCCAAACTCACAGGCTCTTCTCTCCCTTAGGCTGTCAGGACAACGTCCACAGCCTTGGGAAACCAGTGCCTTCTCAGGGTCCAGAATGGCTGCTTGAGCTCCAGCCTTCCCACCTGCATTCCAGGTGTCAGGAAGGAAGGACGCTGAGAATGGTGGGCCCTCCCTGTTAGGGGACATCCCAGAATGCACTTCGTTCAGGACTCAGGAAGGAGCCAGGCAGAGCCAGCTTCTTTCTGGGACAGGAATGGGCCACAAGGCCACGGGAAGAGGCCACTGACTGGCTAACAGCTGCTTTATTAAGTGCCTGCTGTGTGCCACCACTCACACCAGAGGTCACTATTCTCCCCAACCCCAGGGAAGACAGCCCTGGCCTCCCTCAGCCCTGCCACTCGCCCAGGCCTCAGTCCCTGAACTCCCAGCTCCTCCCACGAGTGTGGACTCTCCATGACTTTCAGAGCGCTGTGTGTCTGGACATACAAGAGTCCCAAAGACCGGGGACACCCCAGATCTCACCCACAGGGACAGCACAGGTGCAGTACCGTCCCCAGGCTACCCTGGGAAGCTCTGTCCAGCCCCATGAGAGGTAAGAGGGAAAGGGGCCCTCCACTTGGAGTCTCCAGCAGGGGGCGCAGCTGGTATCTGAGCTGCAGAGGCTTCAGCAGGTCCCCAGGTCTCACACTGTCCCCAGTCTTCCCAGTGTCAGAGGTCAGCAACAGGCAGGAGACGAGAGTCCACCCTCCCACTCCCAGCCGTCCCCTCATCCCCGCAGCCCCACCCAGCCTGGGACCCTGCCGGCGGTCCCCACCCAGGGTGACTTCATCCCTGGGGGCATTCCGCATTTTTGGACACACTTTCCAGGTTCCATCGAGTGGGGAAGTTGAGGGGTGATGCTGAACTCGCCACAACGCACAGGACAGCCCCTCCCCGACCACAAAGAATCATTGGCACCAAATGCCACCATCACCACACGGTGCCGGGTAGGGAGGCTCGATGCCCCGGGGGGCCCCTCTGGGGGCTGCTCTTGGGCCCCACGGGGTGTGGACCAGGGACATGGGCACCTGCTACAGTTGGGAAGCCAAAGCATGGAAGGGACGCAGCCCCCAACTCCCCACTGGCCCCTGTCCTGGGGAAGCCCCGATGGCCAGTCAGCAGCCCAGGCCGGGGCAACCTACTGTGTGACCCTGTGCCCTCCCCCACTCAGACGCTACTGCTGTTTAAGAAGCAGGAAGGGCCTGGGAAAGGAGACCGCCAGGGGAGGGCCTGTCATGGGCGCTGCCCTGGGGCTCCCTGCCCCCACCCTCCATGACACCTTCCCAGGCACGAGACAGCCAGCCTCCCACGTGGTAAAACATCGGTCTAGCCCACACTCACACCTCGCTGCTCACACCGGAATGACTGGTTTCCCCTCTGCAGGGAGTCGGCCTGCCGCAACCTGGGTCCCCTGCATCCTGGGACACCTTCAACAGCCTTGCTCAGTGCGCCACCTGGGCAGGTTCTGCAGGACGGGGGATCTCACCCCGATGCCCACAGCCTGAGGAGGGGACCCCTCCCATTGGCAGGCACGGACCAAGGGCCCCCGTGGCTGCCCTGGGCGTGGGGCCACAACCCTGGAATGGGGTCAGAGCACTGCAGTGCGACCTGGGGCCTGAGCTGGGTCAGCCGAGACCCAGAGGGGCTTCCTGGGCAGAGGGCTAAGGGAGGCAGCGAGTGTGAGCCTGTGAGAATGTCGACCCAGACCCCACAGCAGGAGGGGGCAGCCTGTCTCCCAGGCTGGCAGCTTCACAGGCTGCCCTGCCAGGTGTCAGGGTCAGAGGTCAGAGGCCAGAGGTGGGGGGAGGTGGGAGGCTGGGGCAATGTCCAGGGCTAGAGCCACAGGCCAGGTTGAGGTTTGGGGGTTTCGACCCCAAGGAGACTGTGGGAAAAGGGGTGGCAGGGGATCTGGACATTGCCAAGTGGAAGGCAGGGCCCAGGGGCGTGGAGGGGTGTGGAAGGGCCCAGAGAAGACTGAAGGAGCCAAGGCCGCAGCAGCTGAGCAAGGCCGGCGTTGGCCAGCCACCTGCCCCCAGTGAGGTAGGCAGGCCAGAGGGCAGGTGGGGGTGCAGCCGGCCAACCGAGAGGCTCAGGGTGCAGAAAGGGGAGTTGGGGGGCAGCCCAGGCTGGAGGTGGGGGCAGAGGGGAGGGGCGTGTTGCACCCTGGTAGGGGGGTGCCTGGCAGTGGATGCGTGTGTGTGTGTGTGCGTGTAAAGCCGCTTCTGCCCCTTCGCCTGTTGGGCTCCTACCTCACAGAAAATTCAGGTCACAGCAGAAGAGCTGCCTCTACTTCCTGCCCTCATCTGTGGGCTCCATACCCTCTGCCTTTCACCTGAACCTCCGGGCTTCCTTCCTGGGGTGAGGGTGAGAGTCACACTCACCTGGAGCAGGCTGCCACAACCCCACCTGCCAGCCCCCATCAGCCTCCTCACCCACCTGTTGCTCATCTTTGCACATTCACATACACAAACACACTTGCACACACTTGTTCACAGACAGCCGCGGGCACACTCGCACACAGACCAGGAAGGCATGGGCTCCTGCTCGGGGTTGGCCAGGAGGCAGGTGGGCAGTGGGCAGGACCACCAGGCCACATCCCTGCTGGGGGTTGGGGGTGCGGGCTGGTCCCAGGTGGCTGAGCTGGGACATTGGTGTCCAGCCTGGCTTCCTTCCCACACACGACCTGCCTCTCTGGGGCCTGCCCCTGCCCCTTTCTCCCCACTCCCCGCGTCTGCTGCTGGGCTGGGGGGCAGGGATGGGGAGTAGTCATTCGCTCGGTTGCTCAGGTCCCTGGAGGCTCCGTACGCATCACAGGGTAGATTTCTCTCCTGCGAGATGCACAATCGGGATTTTGAGGGGCATTGTCCGGAGTCTACGCATCCATCTTCACACGTGGGCTCCGCTTGCGCTGACTTGTGTCTACGTAAATTCCCCTCGACAGCTTTGCGGTTTTCACTGGGCACGTCTCTCACCTCCTGGGGTGAGTCGATTCCCAAGTGTTCACCCTTTCGGAGGCCAGCCCCTGTCACTAGTGTGAGCGGACATGCTGCCGACTTTAGTGGTCACCTCTGTAGCCTGCTGGCTTCATTTGCTGGTTCTGACGGGGGTTCTGCAGGGTTTTCCACCTGCAAGATCGGGCCACCTGTACATGGACTGTTTTACTGATTCCTTTCCAAGCTGGATCTGCCCGGACACCCTCTAGGTCTGTGCACGCAGAGTGACCCTTCGTAGGAAATGAAGCCAACCTCATTCTGTAGAAAAGCGCCGGCTGCACCTCAAACTACAGCTGTGCCAGCCCCGGAGCACGGGCCCTCCCTGCTTCCCGGTGCCTGCTGGCTACCCAGCCTGGAGGCTCTCCTGGGGATGCGGTGACAGGGCCATCCTAGAAGGCCAAGCACATCTGCCACCTTCAGCCTCTGCAGGGTCCTTGACGTCACAGCGGGCTGGGATCAGACCAGCTGTGGTCCCAGGCTCAGCGTGGGGGCTAAGGGCAGTGAGCAGGCTTCTGTTCCCAGGTGCCGGTCCCTAGCCGCAGCCCTGGGTTCTGGCTCCGGCCGGGAGCTGGGCTCTTCTTAGCTCCTGTCTGCCCGCTGGGGACGAGAGCTCTGGTCCGTCGTGGCCGGGAGAGCGGGTCCGGAGCAGGCTCTGGCTACCACTCTGAGGCCCTGTCCTTCGTCCTTCCAGCCCCAAGTGTCCGCATGGCGAGTTTTTATTTTTATTTTTACTTGTTTTCAGAGAGAGCGGAAGGGAGGGAGGAGGAGAAGAAGAGAAACACCGATGTGTGCCAGAAGCCGCCACTGGACAGGTCCGTTTCCCACTAATTTGTCCATTTCATCCGTTTTCCCAGATGTTGACCTCAATGTTTTATTTCTTTTTTGGAATTGACGTTTTTGGCACTTGGACAATGTTTCATCGCACACAGCGCAGTTTGCTGTGTGGCGTTCAGCTCTGCGGGCTCTGACACATGCGCACAGCGGCACAGTCACGACCAGGAAACTCCATCTCCCACGTCCCCTTTGCTGTCCCTTCCCCCACCCCGGCCGGCCGGCAGCCACAGGTCTGTTTCCCTCCCTCTAGCTTTGCCTCTTCCAGAGCCACAGGGACGGGATCTCACAGCCTTTGGATCTGGCGTCTTTGCCACAGAAGACGCACTGGACACCCGCCCGCGTTGCGCACGTGGGCGGCGCCTTCCTTTTGGCGGCCGCGCTGCGCGTGCGGACAGGCCAGCTGGAGGGCCCCTGGCTGGTCCCCGGCGCGTGGGGATCATAAACGAAGCTGCTCTGAGGCTCACTACAGGTTTTCTGCATGAACCTCCGTGTTTCGTCCTCGTGAGTACCTAGTGGGGGTGAAGTTCCTGGGTGAGAAACCACCGCGCTGTCCCCGCGGTGGTGCCCGCCTAGCGCTCCCCGTGGGTGCGGACAGCGCTGCCTTTGCCGCCGGCGTGGCCCCCGAGCGGTTGGGTTTTCTCCCGCCGGTTCACTGGGTGTGCGGGGGGCCGCGCCGAGTTTGGGTTTGCACCGCCTGGTGGTTTCACGGGGAGCGGCTCTTCCCTCTGGTGCTTGCGCCCACACACCTTCGCCCCGCCGTGCTCAGCTCTCTGACCCATTTTTAAATTGGGTTATTTGTCTCTGAACTGTGGGGGCTGGGTCGTCCTCATGCAATCTGAACGCAGGCCTTTATCTGATACATGGTTTGCAAATGTTTTCTGCCGTTTGTGGCTTCTTACTACCTTTGACCTCTTCAGTTACGACCTCTTTTTGATTGGTGCTGTGCCTTTTCCGTCGGCCTCCCCTTCGTTTCCCATGTCACCGGTTCCCAGTCTTGTTCCTCACCTGTTTCCAGCTCTCTGCGGGCTCCTCTGGGGTTTCCCTCCATCTCCTTCTGTGTTCTATTTGATTCACGGAATTGCAGTACCAGTTACCTCCTCTAGGTGCGCCATTCCGACTTTTCATAAATGCACCTCATTGTGTGACCAGTAGCTGAACCGAGTGTGAAACGCTCATCACCCCCCAATTCCCTGGAGCTTCTTTGCAGCCCTCCTGCCCCAGGCGATGCCAGCCTCTCCTGCCTCTGGGATTTAGCTTCCTTCCTGCCCAGTGAGCCCCTGGGAGGCACCACTTTGGCGGCCCCCAAGCGAGGACACTCAGTGGTTTTGTCATTCAGTGCTGGGTGTTTTAAAACGGGTCATTCTCTCAATACTGAGGTGTGTGTGTGTGTGTGTGTGTGTGTGTGTGTTACACGCTTGTCTGTGAGTTTCCTCAGCCTTTGATCGCATCTTCACACACTCAGCCCAGTTAAAGGGATTGTACAGCCAAACCCGTGTACCTGCTGCTCACACTCCAGGTAACGTCCTGTGCTTGCATCTCTCCAACCACTACCACCTTTCCATCCCTCTCACTATTTATTCACATGCTCTGCTCTGGGCCTCCTCTCCCATGCCCCTGGTCCCCACCTGGCCCTGGACTGTGCCCAAGGGCACCACCAGGAGACGACAGGAGGGGCCCAGCGTGGAACAGCACCCAACCCAGGAGCCAGATGCCTGGCCTTCCCCTGCCCCACGCACCTCACTTTGCTCTATATGAGGAGGAGGGGCTGCTGGCTCTGGGGGGAAGCCTGGGCCAGAAGCCTGCTCACCTGCCTGTGTTCCTCTGGTGACTGCGGGACTGCGCCTGGAGGGGAGCCCCAGGGACCAGCTCCTCCTCCGTGGAGCTGGGCCTGGGAAGGCAGGCTTCTGGGGAAGGGTCCCTGGGCTGGAGGCCCGCAGTGCCCACGGACAGCGTGGCTGCGCTGGGTGCAGAGTCCTCCGGCGGGAGTCCCGGCTGCGCTCCGGGGCCGAGCGCGGCAGGGCATTGGGCTGGGCCCCCACCCTCCCCCACCCTCCCCTCGGCTCCCCAGACAGTGGATGACGCACGCGCCCCTGCTGGAAACTTTCGTGATTCAGAGAATCCCCACCCCTCCCACCCCCGCCGCCCTCGGACGAAAGTCTCCCAGGTCCCTTTCCGGTAATAACTGAAGTTCCCCGACCACCCAGAGGGCACGGACGCGGAGGCCGGCACCTCCCCGCTCGCTCTCCCTGGTGTGCAGGGGGCTGGGTGGGTGGGGCGGCTGCGTCTGGCCGTTCCGAGCCGGGCCCTGCGGGCGCAGCCCCCGCCGCACGGCCGCGACCCCGGCACTGCCCCGCCGCCTGGTGGGCGCTGCGCGCACTGCGCCCGCCCACGGGGCCGGGCTCCGGGCGCCGCCAGCCGGAGGGGCGTGGCGGGGTCGCGGCGGCCCCCAGTCCCTCCCCCAAGGCGGCCTCCACGTTAATAGCTGAGGACAAACAACACAAGTCTGCTCACGTTGCGGCTTGTCTGTCAGAACTTCGCGTGAACTTCCAGGTGGCCATTTCCGCGATCACGCAGAAGACTAGCCAGGTGCCGCCGTACCAGGAGCCTCCGCGTCCTAGGGACGCGTGACCTTCCCGAACTCGCCCGCAGCCCAAGCCAAGGAGCAGACGCCCGCCCCATTCGGCCACAGTTAATGCAAATGCTTTCAGAGCGGCCGGCATCTCCCCCCACACACCTGATGGGACCCCGGACAGGGGACATGTTGCCTGTTCTCCCTGGCCCTGCTGCTGGTGGTTCCGCCTCCAAGCCCCAGACGTGGTCTTTCTTGCTGGCAAGGGCCCAGTTCGCCCCTGCTTTGAAAAAGTCTTTCAGCTGTTGAACTTCAGATGGGTAGCACCTGCCCTCCCTCCCGCCCTCACAGCCCACTCCACCCTCAGCAGTGCGCATCACCCTGGGTGGGCTGGGGGGCTGCTGCTTCTGCTGGCCCTTGCGGACAGGTCCCAGCAAAGTGGTGTTGGAGGCACCTGGGAGACCCCACAGTGAGCCAGGGCAGGCAGCCCCACTGGTGTCCCCTTGGCCTGATGCCTGGCCTGGGAGGACTTGACCCTCACCCACTGCCCTGGGTCCCCAGCCATCCTTCTCTCTGGGCACTCGGTGGCAAGCTTGTGCCCAGCATCTCCCTTTGTGCGGTGCCCACTCCTGTGCCATCCGCTTCTTCATCTGGGCCCCTCACTGGGCTTGTCTTTTTCTCCGATCCTGTCCCTGCTCCTTCCTTCCTTGTGCCTATTGGAGCTGCCCCTTGGGAGTCAGACCCACAGGAGGATCCAAATGCCAAGGCCTGGTTTCTTACGTTCCCTGGACTAAAGTTGAGTCATGGGGCAGAGTCGGGGATTTCTCTAAAATGACAGGGTCCCCATGGGGTTTGCTGAGCAGGTGGTCACTCACACTTGCCCACCTGGCCCCTCTGACTTCCCTCAGGTTGGCCGGTGCAGTCCCCATACGGAGGAAAGCTGACCCTGGGGATGATGGAGAAACCACTAGAGTCTCAGCCTGGGAACAAGGAGCCTCCTGTGACCTGATATGATCGGGCTCAGAAGCGTCAGGAGGCTCAGTTGGCAATTTCAGGAGCTTTCCTGAGGCCGTCTGTGGGTACAATCCACGTTGGTCCCCAGAATCCCAGGGCACCCACCCGCACGCCCACACAGCCAGCCCCAACCCGCCCCTCTCGAGAATTCCGTGCTGCCTTCAGCGCCATGTCCACGGGGCTGCCTTAGCCCGGACTTCTCTGTGGGCTGGACCAGGGCCGTTTTGCTCCAGAGCACTCAGCCAGACAGCATCAGCTGTGCCGAGCAGCCAGCGTACAGCCTGGGCGCCTCCACGAGAGGAAGCCGGCTGAAACCCCTGACCTTCAGCTCCAACGGATTGGGGGCACAAACAAAACCGCAGCCCACCAGGGTGCGGCTGCTCACGCACACAGCTCAGATGGTGGAAGAAAAACTTACTGACCAAAGGGACCTCTGAGTCCCCAATTCTCCCCTGAACAGACTTGGACAAGCCACTCTGCAGAGGGAGTGACCCCCTGTGTCCTTCCTGACTGCGAACCGCCCACACGCTCAGCCCCAGGGCCCCGAAGCCAAGCAGCGGGCTTGTCTCTGACCCTGTCCCTCTGTTTGGGCCCTGTGAGCAGTGCCCACCCTTCTCTCCTGGTCTCCTCCACCCGGTTCACTTACTGGGCTGAGATTTCTTAGAAAATACTGTGTGGGAATCTGTTTCTCCTGAGAGACAGAGATAACTCCAGACACTGGCAGTGGTGGCCAGAGTGGCCAGCTGGCAGATAGGATGACCCTTCAGCACCTTTCCTGTGTCCCACCTCTGGTGGCACTGGAGCAGGTCCTAAGGACATTGGTCATTTCTCCCTCTGGGATCAGCAACCACCCTCCCTGTAGGCAAGGTCCCCCCACTCCTGGCAGCTCCAGTCAGATCCAAGTGGGCCCCTTAAAGCCATCCCCAGAATTAATCCCACCCATAACCGAAGAGGCCCCGCCCCACCCAGGGTGTCCTCAGCCCCTACAAGCAAACCAGGTGGGCTGACTGACACCGGCCCCAACCTCGGAATTGTGAACAAAGTTGTCACCCTGGGCCCCCTGTCCTTCCCAGTCCCACACTTCTTCACCCTCTGCCCCCACAGACGGTCATGTGTGCACTGTAACTCTCACGGCCTGCCTTCCTCAGTGTCGCTGGGGGCCACCCCTACCAGTGTCCCTTTGCCTTCCCCGAGGGGGATGGACGGTGGCATGCTGGGACGGCGGCGCCCAGCATCTCACAAAGCTGACATGGATGACAGTTTCCTAGAGGCTCTGCCTTTCCCCGTTTGCTCGTGGATGAGTTGCTTCTCTGCTCCCTCCGCCCAGCCTCTTCTCCGGACGGCATCCCCTGGAAAGGCTGTTGGCCCCCAAGGGCATCACTAAGGAAAAACTTCGCTTTGTCCAATCTCAGGCCTGTTCTTTAGGGCACCTGATCTCAGACCCTAGCGCAGCTGGGTCTGGGGGTGTCCCAAATGCCCCCAGACCTGAAGCTAAGCACCGACGGTGAGCTCTCGGGCCGGCTGGCTACTGCCGCCCGGGGTCCAGGCTTCACTTGCAGCCCTGCCTCTGTCTGTTTTACTAAAAAGCAGTGAACCTGGCCCTATTGTTTAGGAACATCAGGATGATCTGGCTTTTTAAAAAATATATATTTTATTTATTTATTTTTAGAGGTGGGGGAGGGAGGGAGAAAGAAGGAGAAAAACATTGAAGGGCTGCCCCTTGCCCGCGTCCTAACCAGGGACCAGGCCCCCAACCCAGGTATGTGCCCTGACGGGGAATCTAACCCAAACCTTTCTGGTGAAGGGAACAATGCCCAACCCACTGAGCTACACCACCCCGGGCACAATGACCTGGTTTTCAACACCAGTGGATGGCCCTAGGTCCCCTCCTGCCCCGGACGCCTCAGCCACTGACTCCGACCTGCAGGGGCAGCCAGGACGGACTGGGAGTCCATGTCCACTTTCTACGCCTCCACCCAGCACCTCCGGGGGCCACCATGGGGTGCGCTGCGGTCGGCAGTGTGCCTGTGAGCATGGAGGGGCTGGAGGGCCTCCGGGGGCCTGGCGCCCTGGTCTGAAGGGGGTGACATGGCAATACCCTGAGACCTCAGGGGGTCTCCCATCCCCAGCCTGGTGGCCCAGAGGCCTCAGCATGACCACACCCACATCTGAGCACCCCGTGGTCATCTGCCTTCTTGTCGTGTGTGGACCCAGCTTCCCTGAAGCCACCCCCCAGGGACAGTGTCCCTACACGCTAACAGCCTTCTGTTGCCCATGGGATCGGTGCCAGGCTCCTAACCCTGTGTTCGAAGCCTCCCCTGCAGACACCCCAGGAGACCGATGTCTTCCCAGGCCCTCCGTGTATGGATCAGCCCGGGGACTCTGCTCCAGGCTGGCAGCCCCTCTGCCCCGTGGCCCCCACAGCACCGTCCCCCAAGGCCTGCCCCCTTCTCCTGCCCTCTTCCAGGTCCTTTCTCACTCACCTGCTCCATCACCACCTGAAGAGGACAAGCGGCTTCATACCACAGGCGGCCACCAGGGGGCGCTGTGCTTGGATGTGGAGTTAGGGTGCATCAGCGACCCTGAGCTGGGAGCTGGGAGTTGAGGGGGAGGGACTGGGTGCAGAGGAGACTGACTGTTGGCTGGCACCTTCTGGGCTTCTTGAGAATTGGGCCAGATGGTTATGGTGAGCCAACTTCCCAGGTGAGGAAGCTGAGGCCAGAGGAGGGGGTGCTGCCCCTGCGGGCTCTCAGGATATAAGGTCTGGGTCTCCGAGGTTTCTCTAAGTCCTCCATGAGTCTGCCTCCACCTTGCTGTGTGACTTTTGGGAAGTGGCCTGACCTCTCTGGGCCTCAGATCCCCCTCCTGTGAAGTGGGGGTGGGGAGATGCTGCTGTGGCTGGTCAGGGCCAATTGCAGGGCAGAGAGCTGGTGTCCGTGCACCCGCCCAGCACAAGGCGCCTCTGAAGGCTGCCGCCTCAGCAGGCCAATGGCTTTGTGTTCCAGGGGCTGGGGTCTGCAGGGCCCTCTCGGCCCTGCCCCAGCCAACGGGGCTCAGACCCTGCAGGGGCTGCTGGGGCTGTGGCCAGGACAGGAGCCTGCCCCCAGCCAGGACACAAGTTGCCACTGGCCCGTTGTGTGTGGACACGTGTGCACACAGCTCAGCGTGCCAGCACCTTGCTGTTCTGCGTGACCCCTACGAGGGATGGCTCACCAGGACCCTCTCCCGCCCAAGGTCTCTGTTGACCCAGAATGCCCAGGAGGGGGATCAGGACTGCATCCCCCCACCAGGTAGTAAGAGGACCAGCCCCTGCTGTGAGTGGCAGGGATTCAGGCCCCACCCCTCTCTGAGGCCCGGCCTCCTGGCCAGGTGCACACCCCCCTTTGGCTCCACCCAGCCCCTCAGTGGAGGGCAGAAGAGGCCAGGCAGAGGGTGCTGGCAGCGGTGTGTTCCCACGCTCTGCAGTGCCAGCCCTGCCCCACCCTTGCCTTGTGGCGACCAGGGCACCTGGAATGCGGCTGTGGACTCCATGCCCGGGGGCCACAGATTCCTGTCTCAGTGGGCGAGGGCGGAGCACGGCTTCCCGCCCTTTGATCCCTGCCAACTTCAGGGAGCCGGGCTGGCCCGGGCCTTGCCAGCTAGGCCACAGGGGAGGCTGGGAGGGAAGCCCGGCAGGTCTCACGGCCCTGCTCCCCTGGTGCCCCTGCTGGGCGGTGGTCGGCCCCTCACCTGGGGACCTAGACCTGTCCCCCCTCTTCATTCAGCCTGTGACTCTGCAGCACCAGACACACCCACACCCAACCCACCCAGGGTCCAGAGGCACTACTCCTCTCTGCCAGCCAGTGGGGCCTCGCCCTGCTCTCCTGCTGCCCCAGCGTCCCCTTGCCACAGCTGACCTAGCCTGAGTCCTCTGGGGTGCCTGGTGCTGGTCAGGGACGTTGGACCACCGGGGAGCAGGGGGAGCCCCGGATGTCCTGGCCTCACCCCCAGTGCTGAGGACCCAGTGCTGGCTGCAACCCTCATGCAGACCCAAGGCCCCTCACTCCCAAATATGCTGGTTTCCTGCCTCTCCCCACACCCCACGAGTCTCCCACTTACAGTGCACAGTCAAGCACCCCTGAGCACCCAGACCTTGGACAAGAGGCCATGCTCTAAGCCTGGGTTTGGGACAGAGTCTTAAAATCCCAAGCAAGAGTGGGGGGCAGGGGTCTGCTTGGGGCTGCTGAGGGTCAGGAGGACCCAGGAGGCTGGCTGGGATCCGTTCTGCCAGCCCAGCGGTCAAGGAGAAGGGGCTCAGGAGGCCCCACCAGAGGAAGGAAGACTGGCCTCGGTGGCTATATGGCCGGTTTCTCAGGTGGGGCTCTAGTTTCTGCTCTCCTGACCACCTGACACGTGGAGGCTGTCCCCACGGGGGCAGTCTTTGCTCCCAACCCCGGGCTGACCACGGGACTGTTAGAGACCCGGGTGGCCTTTCCCAAGGGGGCGCCTCCCTCCAGGGACACAGGAGAAGGCGGAGCCAGGCCAGGTCTTCAGGGATCCTGGCTGGAGGAGGTGGCACAGGTGGACGTATTTCTGAGCAAAGCCTGGTGCAAGGTGGATAGAGGGAGTGCGGCGGGACCCACGGAGGTCCGGGGCCTTCCACGCGGCCGCCCGGGCGGCCGGAGCGAGCCGGGCGGCGGATTCCTCCGCGCCGTCCGACAAGCCCGCGCCTGCGCGCCGCTGGCCAGGTCCCGAGCCCGCATGGAGACGGGGTCGGAGGGATGAGGGCCTCAATGCCGACGCCCCTCCACCTGCCTGGGCCCGGGGACCTGGGGACGCGGGTACCCAGGCTGGCCAGACGGCGCGGGGCGGGGTGGGGCGGCAAAACGCGCCTTTGTGCCCGGCGTCTCGAGAGAGCGTGTCGAGGCCGGCCCGGCGCCCGGCCCCGCTCCAGCGCCCGCCCCCGGCCCCGCGCGCATTCTTGCCGAGGCCAGCGCTACAGGCGAGGTCCGCGGGTGGGCAGAGGATATCCCCCCATACCCGGGAAGGGGCCAGTCCCAACTGCCGCCCCACGAAGGCCGTGACCCGAGGCCGTGGCCACCGCAGGCATGGACCCCAGGATCGCTGGGGTGGACCTGCTGGCTCCGGGAGCGGCACTTGGAGAGCGCGGGGCAGGGGGAGGGACGCGAGGCCGCCGACTTGGTCCGCCACAAGGTGGCTGCCCGGGCGGGGGACAGGCGTGGCGCTGCTGAGCAAGATGAGCGCAGAGAGGCGGGGCGGCGGCGGCCTGTGCGGCGTGAGAAGCCGAGAGTCTGCGCTGGGGAATTGCGGGGCTCGGGGTGGTGGAGCGGCCCGCGCGCTCTGTCCCCTAGCTCAGCGCCTCCTTCCATTCATCGGGAGCGGCCTTACCGGTGCCAGCCTCTGCCACGTGCTGGGCCAGAGGCGGAGGACAGGAGACGCTGGCCCGCTCGCCTGCGAAGGGCCTGGGAGCCCAAGTCGGCAGGGGCCAGCAGCACAGCGTCCAGGGACCCTGGTGGGAAGGGCGGGACGCACCCGAGAGCACCGGTCCGCTGGGTTCCCCGGAGGCCTGGCTGGACTTGAGGCTGTCCTCCGCCCGTAGGTCATGGCACTGACCCTGCCCCAGGCCTGGATTGGGTACTGGACACACCCACACTTGCCCCACCCCCAGGGCCTGAGCATGGAGGTGCTGGTGGGGGGAGCAGGAGCTTGGTGAGGGATGGAGGGGAGAGGGGCAGGATGAGCTCAGAGGACAGGGGGCGAGAGATGCAGGGAGGAGCCCCGCGGACCCGAGAGCAATGCCTGGTGTGCTGTGTAAAGCCGAGGAGCGGCCCTCAGCCTGGAGGACAGGGAGGCGGAGGAGCCGGCTCCAGCAGGGCAGCGAGAGCAGGAGGTGTGTGAGCTGGGGGTTGCCACCGTCAGGTGTGAGTTCTAGAAAGATCACCCAGCAGACTCCACGAAAGCCGGAGGTCCTGTCAGGCGGGACCAAGGTTTGCTTAGTGAGTGCCCTGCGCCGGGCACGAAGGTGGTTTCTAGACTTCTGCTCAGAGAGCGTCCCAGTGAAAGTTGCTGCCCCTGTTGTTTGCGTTTCGAGTCATTGAAGGCAGATTTCCAGAACTTCGTGGACCCCTGGTCATCAGCTGCCGGCCAGGAAAGCTGTGCCAGCTTTACATCCCCCAGCAGGTGTGACAGGCGCACAGACACCCCATCACACCCCGCCCCAGCCTGGTCACTGTCACTGGGACCTGACACCCCTGCTGGGTGACCGCTTGGAGCCCCCAACTCTGGTCCCCATTTTGTGTCAGGGCCTCGGAATCTCTCCCTGGCCCAACTCCTCTGGTCACTCTTGGGGGTGCCAGCTGGCCTGCGGACATCCCCTGATCTCACCCACAGTCCCCCTCATTCAACACCATCATTCTCTTCAAAGCCCCCCCCCACTCGGGCTGAACATCATGGGAGTCACCCCCTCCTCCGCTCACCTTGCCCTAACCCAGCTCCCCCCACTCCCCTCCTCTCTGGCGGTCAAGAGCTACCTCACGCACACACCTGACTGGCTCCTCCTCTGCTTTAAAGCCGGCCATAGCTCCCCAGTGCCCCTCGGATCAAACCTAAGCTTTCCCTCAAGCCCTTCCCTGCCCCCCTCAGCTATTCACAGGCCGCCCCCTGCCCCATCCCCCCTCCCTGGAACTCAGGTGTGGCCACTTCAACAAACCCTGTCCTGCAGCTGTCCTCTGCATCCCTCCAGTCACACTGCCTGGGCATGCCCCATGCCTCTTCCCTGACCTGGGGCAGCCCACCTGGCCCAGGCTGCGTCTGAATCACTGGCAAATGCTTGCCGCTCTGACCTGTTCGGGGTCCGCAGCGCCTCACACCACATCCCTGGACCCGGGCCAGACTCTGCCCCCAGCTCAGCAAGGGCTTGCAGAGTGGGACCCGTGGCCACGGTCAGGGTGCATGCTGGAACACAGCATCATGGTGAGGTACAGTGACCGCTGGTGTCATGCAGGAAGTCCAGGGCCAGGTAGCTGAGTACAAGGGAGCATCTCCTGGCATGCCCCCTCCAAGTGCCCCAGAAGTTCAAGCCCCCAGGCCTGCTGTTCAGGCTCAGGGAAGATCTAACACCAGATCTCCCGCAGGGTCCAGCCTGCCCGCCCCCCCGCCCTGCCTGCCCCCACAGACGCACCAAGCGGCTTGGCTGAGCCAGGCCGCAGACAGGCATGCTCCAGCATGCCCTGGCATTCCTGGCCTGGTGGGCTGGGAAGAACCCAGGCAGGCCTGGTCACCACCCCAGTCTCTCTCTCAGGAATGCCAGCCATGGAGGGCTGAGCCGAGAAAGCCAGCACAGCCCACTGACCAGGCTGGCTGTGGAGCAGAGGGGCCGCGGCGTCCTGTCCTCACACCCGAAAGCCCAGCATGGGAGGGACAGCCAGGTCTGAGCTCCACTTGCCGTGGGGCCGGGGCCCAGCCCGTGGGTGCTGGTGCTGGTGCCGGGGGCCTGGGCAGCTCAATCCTGCTGTGGGCCAGCTGGGGTCAAAGGCAGACCCAGGGGGCCTCCAACCCACAGGAATCTGGGCGTGGCTTAGGCAGCAGCAGCCCAGGGTGGTGAGGCTCCTCCCAGCCCAGTTCCCGCCCTCGAGCCTCGGGCGGGAAGGTGCCTCTGTTCCAGTTTTCTGTTGAGACCTGGAAAGATATTTCAGAGCTCCCCCTCCCCATGAAGGACTTGTGGGTTCCAACATTAATTCAAGCATATAGTACACATTGTGTTCTTTTAGAAAATAACACTTTTCCTGCTGTTTCTTTTTTTGGCGACTCCAAGGGCTGCTGTTGACTTTCATGTCAGGCAGCCATGCTGATCCCTGATTGGTGGGGGCTGCTGTTCTGTCGGTTGCCTTGGCGTTTCGACGTGAACTATCACGCTATCTGGGAACACACAAGAATACAGTGGCTGACTCCATTTCCATCTGGTTCTTGAGCTGCGTGTTCCTTGTTCTTCTCTTATTGCTTGGGCCAGGGTGTCCAGGGTAACGCTGAGCAGGCAGAGTGAGGACACATGCCCTCATGTTACCCCCAACCTCACGCTAAGGGGCCATCACTCTTGCCACAGGTTTGAGGGACATGGTCCTTATCAGTCATCAGACTTCCCTCTAGCCCTTTTTTTCTAAGTTTTTATTTTTTTAAATCTTTTTAAAAGATTTTGTTTATTTATTTTTAGAGAGAGGGGAAGAGAGGGAGAGATACATCAATGTGTGGTTGCTTCTCACGTGCCCCCTACTGGGGACATGGCCCCAACCCAGGCCTGTGCTCTGACTGGGAATTGAACCGGTGACCCTTTGGTTCTCAAGCTGGCACTCAGTCCACTGAGCCACACCAGCCAGGGCTAAAAGCCACACTTTTGTGACTGGTTTCTTTTTTGAAAATTATGTTTTGTTTATTTCTTGTGTGCATGTAAATACAGACAGTGGCAAAGTCACAGCATAGAATAGTGTCCCCTTCACACACCTGGTTTCCTTTCCAGGGTCATGAGAGTCACCAGTGAGTCTCTCATGTGTCCTGGCGAAGACATTCTAGGTAGGCCATCGTGGTCAGTGACTCGGGAATTGTCCCTCTCTTCGCCTTCCCTGGCCCTTCTGTCTGGTCGAGCCCTCTGCCGGGCAGACCCCGTGTGCCCCCCTCCCTCCCACCTGGGAGCACGGGGACCCAGCCTGGCCAGGAGAGCCATGCAAAGCTGCCACTGGGAGGCACCCAGCACTTGCTCATGCGATGAAGTGTGGGGCAGACGTGACCGGCGTGGCCTCGTCCTCGTCCCCTTTCTTCCGACTCAGAGTGGGCCACAGGAAAGGGCCAACCTGCCCCGCAGAGTGGCCGGGCCGCCTCGGGCCTCCTGAGAGGAAGGTGAGCCCGTCTGTGCACCTCGTGCTAAGCTCGGTTTCCTTTGCTCAGAGCCGAACCGTTCTTTTCCGTCCTCGCCTGAGGACGCGTCTTCACTGGTTTTAGAGGCAGAGGAAGGGAGAGAGAAGCATCACTTGGTCGCCTCCCACGTGTGCCTGGACGGGGGATCGAGCCTTTCGGTTGCGGGACGACGCTCCGACCCACTGAGCCACACTCAGTGGCTCACCACACGCGCACGCTTCACAAACAGCCGCGGCCGCACCTCGGCTTTCTCCACAGCCACCGGCCTCGGGCTGATCATGCTCCTGGTGGGGCCCACCCTGCACACACACCACGTGGCCTATCTGCCCACCCACCAGCCCTGCGGCGGAGTTCACTCTCTTGCTGCCCTGGCTGCACACCTGGTGATGAGCTCCTGGAAGTGGTGACGTCCTTACGTCCCGAAGATGCCAAACCTCCCACCCCAGACCAGGGCGCGCCTCGTGCACTGGAGTCCCCGCAGGCGTCCCTCTGGGCAACATCAGCTTCTTGTTAGGTTTGCCCCTGAGTGTTTTTGCCTTTCCAGGTTTTCTCTCTCCGTCTCCCCCCACTCAGGAGCTGCGTGTCCTACAGACCATGGCTGGTGCTCCCGTCTCTCACCAGCATCCACATCGTCCAGGGATTCCGTCATGCGAGCCGCAGAAAGTGACATTGCATCCCCCGTCACAATTTTCGTAGCTCATTTTTCTCTTCTCCATGGCAACAGTGGTAACTGGAGTGACGGCAGGAAGACCAGCGTCCCGGGGGGCCCACCTCAGAGGCTAGCTGCCAGAACCCTCCCCATGGTGGGGCTGGTGGCCTGGGGCTGCTGTAGATGTCCAGTGTTGTGCTGGAGCCTCTGGGGATGTGGCATTGTGGCTCGCCTTCCTGCCGCAGCTGTGACATGGGGCTGATCTCCGGGGCAGTTGCTCCCAGGAGTTGAGCAACAAGAGGAATGTATCTGTGACCTTCGAGGGATGGGAATACGTGTGGCAAGTCCCGTGTTCGCCCTGGGTTTTTGCCTTGGTTTCCTTCCCAGGTACAGGGAGATGGAGGCGAATCAGGGGGCAGCCTCACTGGCCAAGGAAGCAGAGGTCAGAGTTCAGGTCACTGGAGGGAGGGGCGCAGTGGGCAGGGGCAGTCCTGGACGGGAGTGGGCTCCGGGAGAGGACGCAGCAGGAGTCTGTGCCAGCTCTTATTGGGGCTCTCCCCAACGCCGTGCCATTCCGACACCAGCTGGGGTCTGAGAACTCAGTACAGCTCTAACACAATCTACCCAGGAACAGCATCGGGGGTAAGGGGCTTCGTCCCATGAGGCCACCCTCTGCAGACACCGGTTTCCAGCCCAGGCTGGTACCTGGGCTTCTGACCAACTGGCCAGCAGTCGGAGGTCACCTCCACTGAGGTGCTGCGGTGACACAGGGCTCAGGAGCCCCATCCGCTCACATTGATCTAGTACAAAGGCCACGGAGGGGTTTGAACCAACAGCCGGATGAAGAGGTGGCGTGTGGTGGCTCCGGGGGCGGCTGGGTCCCCAGCGCAGAAGGTCTCCGGACTGGTCCTTTGAGTTTTTCGAGGTTTGACCACAGAGCCATGACTGACTGAGCCCTGGCCAACATCCCCTGACCCTTAGAGGTGGGGGGAGTGAAAGGTCCCACTCTCTAATCCCAGGCTGGCTCCCCAGTAATCAGCCCCCCACCTTTAAGAGTTTCCCAAAAGTCACCTCATTCATAAACCCAAAGACACCTCGATGGCTCGCTTCACAGGGAATCCAAGGGCTTTGGGGGTTCTGTGCCAGACATGGGGTGAAGACCAAATATAGATTTCTTATTGTGAGTCACGCAATCTCAGGGAGCCACATGGGGGTTCCCCGTGGCCCCTGAGCGGTCCGCATCCGGGGAAGCCCTCTGGGGGGCCCAGCAGAGGCGGCTGCTATGGGGCAAGGGCAGGGGTGGGCGGCAGCCTTGGGCGGCATCTGGTTACAAAGTTCAGGCCCAGTCAGATGGAGGACCCCACCAAACACCTTGGACTCTCAGGCGAGACCCCCAAAGACCAGGGTTTGGGAATTGGAATCACACTCCAGAGTGAGGGCCAAATCCCAGGACTAAGAACGAACCTGAAACGGAACCCCCTTCCGAAGCCTCTCGCCAGCCTGCCAGTAATTTAACTGCCGCCCAGAGCAACACCACACCTTTTAGATTTTATTTATTTATTTTTTAGAAAAAGGGGAAAGGAGGGAAACATCAAGTTGCTAGAGATACAGAGATCAGTTGCCCCTCGCGTACCCCTAACTGGGGACGTGGCCCGCAACCCAGGCCTGTGCCCTGACCGGGAATCGAACTGGGGACCCTTTGGTTGGCCAGGGCACATCGCAGCATCTTTTAAAAGCAGACAGCGTCACTAGACCCCTCTGAGCATGACCACAGTGTCCCACACCCAGTAAGCTGCTGGCAGACGTGAGAAGGGGCAGGAGAAGATGGCCCAGCTTGCGGAGGGAAAGTGAACAGGACAGACCCACGGCAACCAGGTTCTACGAGAGTGGACCAGAACCACCAAGCAGCCACTGCACGGGAGCCCCGGGCCTCACAGGAGCAAGTGCACCCCGCTCTCCACGAGCAGTAGAGACTCTTGGGACTGAGAGCAGACCGGCGACGCCAAGCCCGTGCGCACAGCGAAAGCTATCTCTGGGTGTGCACAGTGCTGGTGCACATGAGGAACAGAAAGAAAACCTCAAAGAGAGCATCGGAGACGGGGTGATCTCTGGGGGAAAAAACTGTTTTAAAAAATGGCTGAAGAATCTCCGACCTGGGAAAGTCGTAAACGCACAGCACACTGAGCTCGGAGCGCCCGCACGCGAAGGGAACCACACTTGGACACTTCCCAGTCACACGGCTGAGAGCTGAAGATAAGGAAGACACAGCTGAGACCACTGCGAGATTCCCACTTAATAATTAAAGTGGAAACGCACCACAGCCCGGCGCGGTGACGTCAGGAGCAGCGGAGCTCACACTCGGCTGCTGAGATACTCGGCGCAGGGAGACACCTGCCGCAGCCCCACAGCCTGCCCACACCACTTCCCCGGAGAAACACTTGTATGAGAACGGTGCGGTGGCCATGCTCAAAATCGCCAAGAACTGGAGAGACTCTGCGTCCATAACAGGAGGTGGGACAGAGCCACCGTGGTCACGTCCATGGTGCCATGCTCTGCAGAGTCAACGACAGGGAATTACTGGTACTTGCTGCGCTGTGGGGGAACCTCAAACTGAGTAAGAAGTGCCAGACAGCTTTGGCTGGGGAGGCTCCGTTGCTTGGAGCATCATCCCGTAACCAAAAAAGTGGCGGTTTGATTCCCGGTCAGGACACATCCCTAGGTTTTGGGTTCAGTCCCCAGTCGGAGCAGGTACAGGAGGCAACTGATCTCTCTCTCTCTCTCTCTCTCTCTCTCTCTCTCTCTATCCCCTACCTCCCCCCACCTTCTCAAAAAGCAATGAAAAAAATATTCTTGGGTGAGGATTAAAAAAACAGTACCAAACACAAACACGTGCACTTGATGGTTCTCTGTCAAAGAAACATAGGCAGGATGAGCCCCAGGGACAGAAGTCTGAGCGGCGGTGGCCTGTGGGGGCAGGAATAACCTTCGAGGGGCAAAGTCACTTTCTGGGGCGATGGGGACATCTGACATCTTGACTGGAGGTCCCGATTACAGGGTGTGTGACTTGCCGAGTCTCACCGAACTGCGCACTTCAGAACTGACCTCTGAAACAGCACGTTCTGCTAAGGGACCGGGGACCCCGGGCAAACGTGTAAGCAGGGAAGTGTAAAACAGGCACGGGACACTTGCATGTTGGAGAGAGAGGGCACAAGAGCAGGCCTGAGGGGCTCCCAGCGGCCAAGCCTGGGATGGTCTGAGGGCAAGAAGGAAAGTAACGAGGAGGAGGCACCAAGAAGTAAGACCTGAGGGATCCGCCCCGGACAGCAAGTTCCAGAGGCAAAGGTTTGGTGACAAAGGAAAGGAGTCTTTATTCGCAAGCTTCCCAGTTTCAGAGTAACAGCTTCCCATGAGAATTGCCCGTATTTTGCTGTGTATAATGTGCACTTTTTTGCCCGAAATTTTGAGGGAGAAGTAAGGACGTGCATCGCACGTAGGCAGCACCAATTCCGTGTATACATGAGTGTTTTTGATTCTTGTGTTTGCATGAGTTAAAAGTGTGCCTCTAGGAAGCAGCAGCGGTATCTGCGTGCAAAACAGTGCCCTGGAACATGATCGTTGGTTTGTACCTAAATATGAATAAATAAATAGTTGAATTTAACAATTAAAATGAAAGATATTTTCCCTCTGAAGTTCGGGCCCAAAATGGGGGTGGCAGCGTACACGGGAGCGCATCATCTGCGGCAAACATGGCAGTCACTTAGCCCGTTGGTTACGGCTAAACTCTAGCTCCTGAGGCCCCCATCCTTCCCCTGTTAGTGTTTTCTTATTGCTCCTGTAGGGTCAGTTCACAAACTAAAACGACATCAGATGCAAAAGCTACACAATTCTGGAAGAACAGTGGGCTTCTGCCTCAGACCCCATTCCCTCGAGAACACCCAGAGAACAGCCCTGCGGCCTCTGCCAGGCGAGCCCGACCCTGCTGCAGCCTGAGCTCCTTCCTTCACAAAACGCTGTCTGTCCGCGGGGAGACGCACCAGCTGCCGCCAGCGCGGCTGCCAGGAACCTGGAGGAAGACGAGTCCAGGAGCCCAACGGCCTCTGAGCCAGAGCACCAGCCTTTTTATTTCAAATCTCTGGCCCATAATTCCATGCGCTCTGGAGCCATTCAGCTTCTCAGCCAATCCCGCCCCAGGCTGCTTACCGTTGCCTTGGCAACCCCCTCCTAGGCCCCTCCCCACTCCACCCCAGGAATCTGATCAGATCTCTCTGTATCAAATCCATGCTCATATATAAATATTGATTACGTGTTTTATAAGAAATGGGATATTTTTAAAATTTTTATTTATTATTTTTTAAAGAGAGGGCAAGGGAAGGAGAAAGAGAGGGAGAGAAACACCAGTGTGTGGTTGCCTCTCGCATGCCCCCCACTGGGGACCCGGCCCCCAACCCAGGCCTGTGCCCTGACTGGGGATCAAACTTGGGGCCTTTCAGTTCCCAGGGACGTCCGACTCACTGAGCCACACCAGCCAGGGCAAAGTGTTTGATGTTCAAAATTTTTCTCTATCTGCCATTATTTTCCTCTTATTTCTTCTTCTATTTTAACTTTTTCTTGACTCAATTTCCTAATAGTTTCTCTATTTTATTGTGATTGCATCCCTGAAGAATCAGCTCGTAGAATTATTTATTATCTGTCACCGTACTCTGGGTTTGAAATCCATTCCTCTTTGTCCTTCCTTGTCTCTGCCCAGCGTCCTGCACCACATGGTCCCCTGAGGCAGAGGCCAGTGCGAGGGCTGTGTCCCAGGTCCTCCTGGGAGCAGAACTGGGGATGGGCCACCCTTCCTCCCAGGGTCTCAGCCTCAGCCAACGCAGGTGGTCCCTGAGCTGGGGTTTCAGTCAACCAGCCAGGAAACAAGTGAGGGACACGTCCACCTTGTCGCCCCGAGCTAAAAACACCGAATTCTGAGTCTCCTGTGACCATGCAGGTCCGCCCCTCCACAGGGGACGTCCTGCTGCCCCCGTCCAGACTCGCAGACCCCTCCCCGCTGCCAGTGTCTGACAATACAAACGACAAATGTCACAAAACTTTGTATGTGTAACCCTTCTTTTCCTGGTGAGGGCTGTACTCACCCCCCGGACGGGCTGGGATCTGACTCTGATAGCAGGTCTGGCAGCGGCGAGGCTGAGGGAGCGGGGTCTGGGGACAGGAGCGCCTGCTTGCGAAGCAGCCACCTCAGGTGAGGTCACCGCAGGGCCTGCTGTGGGGAGACCCCGTTTCTGCCCGGCAGGGTTCTCCCGGCCTCTGCCTTCCCCCACGTCTTCCTTCCGATTGTGGCGCTCAGTTCTGTCACAGTCAGGGCCCTAACTTTCGCAGCTGATGCTGCCCCATTTGGGAGCGGGCCAACCCAGCAGCTCAGAGATCGGAGAGCCTTTCCTTAACTGTAGGAACAGCCTTGCTCCCGGACCGGGTCTCGAGCTGGGCAAGCAGAACGGCCACTGAGGTCACTGCACACGGTTTGGAGCGGCCGGCCAGCCTGCGGTCATGCTGCTGCTCACTGCAGGCGAGCAAAGCGCCATTCAAGTCACCTTTCGCCACCTCGAGCCCAGAATATCACCCTCACTTCAGGACCCAACGGCTGCGGATGAGACTCTCCTGGCTACTTGCCGGACAGACAGGGTGGGCATTAGACACAGGGACACTGGAAGGGCTGGACTCAGCCGAGCCTCAGCACGGCCCCCACAGCTGCCGGCCACGGTGCCTGCCAGGGGGTGGGGCGGGCGCACAACTGCTGTTCTCTGTCCTTGACTGGAGACCAGCCTGTGGCCAGCTCTGACCATAAGGGCATGTCCGAGGGGAAGGCCTACGTCTGCCAGACTCTCTCAGAGCTGCGCCGCGACAACGAGCCTGGGCCGGTCTCAGGGATGCAGAAAAGCTGGGGCTCAGCCACCAGGCCTGTGCGTGAGGTCACCAAGAACCAGCCAGACCTGGGGGAACCTGCCACCCAGCCTCAGAAGCTCCCCGGGAAGTTGGCCATGGGCTGTGAGTCCGGCAGGAGGACTGCCCACCCACACCGTCCACCCCTGCACTACTGAGCCGGGGGCCATCACCACATGGGGCAGGACTACGCGCCTGCCCCGGAAGGTGCCATCTCGCACCAAGGGAGGAGTGGGCAAAGCTAGGAGATAAGGCCCAGGCCTTTGGCTCCAGGGCCACACTCGGCCACGAGCAGGGGCAGCCAGATGGCTGTCCTGTGACACGAAGGGTCAGGTGAAGCTCAGGCCTCTGTGGGGGCCTCCAGCCTGGGCCCACCCGCTCACGGGACAGACCTGCCTTCGCCTTCTCTTCCCAGCCCCGCTGAGCCGGGATCGGAAGGTCACCCACCGGGCCTGCTTATCTGATCCTTCAGTCTGTACTTCGGGGGAAGGAAGGGTATTATTTGCAGCACCCCCAAACCCTCAAACCCCAAAACCCAGGAGCCACAAAAAGAAGGACGGATGGACGACCATACACGAATTCAAACTTCCGCTCGGCAGAGAAGCACCTTCCACAGCAACCTGGGCACCACCCCACCGGAACACGTCCCACGTCACGGACAGCTCTGTGCACCGACGGTGAAGGTTCCCCTCGGCGAGAGAAACCCCAGTGGACTCGGAACTTGGAGAGCTCTTACAACCCACCTATCGGAGGGTGGACAGATCTCGCCATGTAAGCACTGAAAATCCCTCATAGCAAAAGGACACAGGAGACAGACACAGCTGGTGCGAACTGTTCACGCATCTGTTAATTTACGGGGATCCCCCACAGTGGGCTCTCCATGGAGCGCAGACTGCCCGTCAGCCCAGCTGCCCCCCAACCTTTCAGGTACCTTCACTCTTGACATGTACCCTCAGCAGTGAGCCGTGCCCTGCCCCCCCCCCAGGACACCTGTGCACAGGTGGGCCAGCGGCAGTGGCAGCCTCCAGGGGACCCCAGCCGGAGCCAAGGGGCAAGCCCCTCCCAGATCCCTGACTCACAGAAACAGAGATGACGAAGCTTGGTCACCTGTCGCTGCTCCGTTGGGGTGACGCAGCACACAGCACTGCTCCCTCCGACGAGAGGTGTAAGGACACGTGTGTCAGTCAGCAGGGACGGCGGCCGCATAACACGCATCCCCAGACCTTGGCGTTCACACACGAAACGTGGGTGTGCTACTCACAGGACATGCGCCGTGGGCCGGGCGGCTCCACTTGCCAGCTCCCTCAGTCCCACTCAGTTCAGGCCTGCACGGCCATCTCAGGGGCAGTCCCGTGCTTGCTTGTGTGTCAAGGCTTCGCCCAGGTGACACGGTGACTCGGTGCAGATTTCTGCAGGTCAGGTGGGGAGAGGTGACTGGAAATGGCCATGAGCCCCGGAAACGCCCTCCACTCAGCCCAGCTTCTCCGTGTCCGGGTTTGGCTCCTCTCCCTGGGTTGGCCTTTGTGAAGCTGCCTCTCTCGAGTGAGCACATGCGTCTCGGTCTCTGCACAGCACAAGCTGTGCTGGTGCACGGCCCAGGACACACGGCCCGGCACACCCAGCCCTCCATGGGCAGTCTGGTCTCCATTCAGCTCAGTGAAAAGTGCGCGTTCATTTTAACTACCACCCTGTTGGCCCGTCCCTCCCTCTCTGCTGCTGCTCTGTTACTCACACGTCATGTCCCCAGATCTCTACTCCACGTACTTTTTTCCCCTCGAGGCACTAACTGGGGGTCTCAGCACAGGCCACCTGTCCGTTTGAGTCACTGGGGGGTTCCTCCCTGGTTTGGCTGCAGAAAGCCATCTTGTGGTGTCTTGGGTGATGAGCTCTGTGGCCATCTCCTACATCTCTGTCACACTGTCACACGGGGAGGCCTTGGGCGCCCTGACCAGGCTCTGGCTCCCAGACCCCCGGAGGCTATTGTCAGCTCAGTCAGGCTCCCAGGTGGTGGGTGCTGGTGTCCAGAGCCTGTAGGAGTGGAAGACCCAGCAGCCCCACCAGGAGCGGGGGTGAGTGCGAAACAGCCCACGGCGTCTGGGGTGACACAGGAAGAGCTAAGGATGTGGGTGTCATGTCTCTGGGCCACACGCTGTTCTCCGAAGTGAGACGCAGACGCGGGGACAGGGCTCTCAGCAGGACACGCCCCCACCCTGCCCTGTAAGTGTTCCTCCCACTGAGCAGGGGTTAATGGGCCTGGCCACCCTGGGGACATGCTGGAGGAGACTCGGGAGACTCACAGGCAGTGCTGTCTCTAAGCAGAGACAGCAGGGACAGTCCCCAGGGCGGAGCCCGGAGGAAACTGTGGGCGGTGGCAGCACAAGAGTGAGGCCTTGGCCCAGCCACACCGCTCGGCACCTCAAGCAGGCCGCCTGCTGGGAGACGGGCCAGCAGGGCAGGTCGGTGTGCCCCCAATCTACAGCCAGGCGGGGAGAGGGTGCCGCTGTGACCACGGTGGGATGCAAAGAGAGAGGGCAGCTGTCCCCAAGCCTGTGTAGGGACCCTGGCTCCGCCCACGCCATGGAACCCCAGTGACTGTGCAGGCCTGGCTGGTGGGGTGCAGCCGGCGCCCCTGCCGGGGGCCGCACCTGGCAAGGGCGCCCGCCAAGCCCGCCACAGCCTATGTGTCAGCGCCCACAGGGCCCATGGTGACAGGCAGTTGACCGCGGGCAACCAGTGCAACCTGCAGCGACTGGCCAGTCGCCAGCCAGCTGGCAGCTCAGACCAGGCTGCCCGCAGGGTTTCTTCTCACAGGTTCCGTCCTTGGCTTCCTGGGTCCCTGACTTCCCAACTTGAGCACAAACACGGAGCTGCCGGGCCACCCAGCTGAGTGCACCCGGCCGACCAGCAAGATGGGGCTTCGGCCTCACGGCCTCATCCTTCCAAGTGCGACCTGGCATTGCCTCAAAACCTCGATAGCTCTCTGTGTCTAAGTGGCTTCAGACTACTTTCTTTTTCTATCCTCACTGAGGACCGGTCTTCACTGCTTCTTAGACAGAGAGAGAGGGAGGGAGAGACGGTAATGCGAGAGAGAAGCACCACTCGGTCGCCTCCTGCACGCGCCTGGACCTGGAACCGAACCTACCACCTTCTAGCTACGACCCGCCGAGCCGCCCCGGCCGGGCAACCTAAAACTGCTTTCTCAAGCTTTTCCTCCTCGTTGTTAGTAGGGTGCAGGTGCAAAGCACCTCCCTGCCTGTTCCCAGGAATGCCTCTGAGAAGCCCACACTTGCCATGTGGGGGCGGGACACACTGGAGGCCCCGGCTGCCCGTGGGGCCCTGGGGTCGAGAGGCCCATCCCGCAGGTCACAGTCACTTGGGCTGCCAGCTGGCCCAGCCAGCAGCCATGCTCCAGCCCCCCTGCTGGGATCTCCACAGGAGACCCCACCCTGCCCCAACTCCAAACAACAAAGGAGCAGCACCCAGAGAACAAGGGAGCCAAAACGTTTAAGTTATTAAATCAAATATACAGAGTGATCCATTTAATATGTACACATTTACAAAAATGCACTTCCACAAGGGGGCCGGGGCCAGCAGGTGGGCAGTGGCCTGGTGCCCACGGCAAATGTTGCAAGGGGAGAGTCTGTGTGAAGGCACTTGTCACGAGCTTCAGTACTGCCACTGTCCCCGGGGAACAGAGCAGTCAGGAAGGGCACTTCAGAAAGCACAGCTGACAGATACCTGGAGTGTGTTCCGGGCAGGAGCAAGTGAGGCCGGCGGACGGGAGGGGCTGCCTACGGCCTTGGGCCCCACCGATCACCACAGGTGCCACCAGCAGCCACGGGCCACACTGCCAGCCACGGGCGGTCCCACAACAGCCTCGGGTGGTCCCATCAACAGCCACGGGCCACACTGTCAGCCGCGGGTCCCATCTACACTGCGGGCCGCGGGTCCCACCAGCTCTTTGGCCTGGAGCCACTGAGAACCCCAAGTGAGGAATAAAAGGGAAGATTCTGTAAACAGGGCACCACCTCTGGGCTCGAGCAGTTTCGTGAGAACACAGCAACACCCCTCCGGCCACGCAGCAGGTGCCACGCACGGAAACGGTACAAAAATAGCGACTGTCCGAGGATACGCCCTTGCCTTCCGCCTGACAATTATCGAATAATTTATACAAGGTTAAAGAAACGTAGAAAATAAACATTTGTTTTTGGTTTTTGGTTTTTCTACACAAAATAAAGAAACTATACACACAGCCTCAGCCTCCTACGGTCGGCGGGTGGCGTGGCGCCCAGCAAGCGGTGGCGGGGGCCGGCCCAGCTGGCGGTGAGGCCCTAGTCCTGGCCGGCGTGGAGAGCCTCGTTGACGCTCCTCACTGCGCGGTTGTCCACTTTGGGGCCCGAGGCCCAGCAGGCCGGCCGCCCCGGTGAGCACCTGGGCTCTTTGGTGAGTTTGTGCGGGAGGAACTTCCCCGCCTCCAGGGAGTCCTCGCTGCGGCCGGGCTCCTCGTCCTCCTCGTCCTCCCCACTGCCCCCAAGGCCCGTGGGCCCCGGCAGCACCTCGCCTGCCCTGCGCGGCGGCGGCGTGAAGTTCTTGCACTGGTACAGCACGTCTTTGTGGCCGCCCGGCCGCTCAATGGGGTTGCGGATGGGGTTGAGCGGGGCCCACTGGTTATTGGCGCTCTCCTCCCGCGGCAGCCGGCTCCTCTCCCGCTCTTTCCTCCGCTTGCGGGTCCACCACACGCAGACAACCACACAGGCCAGACACAGCACGCTGAACACGCTGCAGAGCACGGGCACCAGCACACCTGCGGGGCGGCAGGGTGTCCAGCCCAGCTCGGCCCAGCCCCAGCCCGGTGCCCCCGGCCACCCGCCCCGCTCACCTGCGGAGGAGCTGCCCACAACAACTGTCTCCACCTTGACCTCGGTGATGGCCAGCAGGAGCGAGCTGTTCCCCCGCTGGGTGATGGCCGCCACGATGGCGTGAGCTGCGCTCTGGATCAGGCCGCTGTCCGGCAGGTCCCAGGCTGGGCTGAAGGACTGTGGCAGAGGGTGGCGCTGAGGGCTGCCGGTCGGCCCGCCCACCCCCTGTGGGGCCTGGACAGAGCCAGTGCTGGGCCTCCTGCCCAGCTGCAGGGATGGGCACAGGCCGCTGTGGCCCCCTGAGCAGGGCCACACTGGACAAGGGCAGGGGCGTGGGAGCCTGGTCCCTAGGGCTTTCTGAGGGGAGGCCCCTCGCTAGAAAGTTCACAGAACAGTGAGTATGGCTCAACCCACCCTCTCCACTGGCCCCAGCCAGCCACGCCCGCAGCCCCAAGGCTCCACGGGCCCAGAACTGCCCCCCAAACCGGAGCTGCACCAGGCAATCGCTGCCCACATGACAGCGGCCACCCCAATGCTGGCCACCAGCCAGCACCCTGAGACACTGCTCCATCTCTGCCTCCCTCTCCCTGCACACCCCCAGCCGTGGCCCCCTCCTCCGTGGGTACTGGTTTACTCTGACACGTACTCAGGCCCAGAGCAGAGCCCTAAGAATGCCCACTTGGCCGGGGGCCCAGGCAAGACAGCCCGAGCCCACGGGTCCCCCTCCTGCCACAGATGTTCGGGGACATGGCCTGGGCAGAGCAGGGGACCATGGCCACCGCCGAGGCTGTAGACAGTGCTCATTACCCACAATCCCACCCACCCCACCTGGCTGAGCAAGCCCCTGGCCTCTGGGACCCCAGGCACCACCCACGCCTCCACCTCAGCCCCACGACCCTGAGTCCAGGGCCCAGAGGACGACCCCTGACCCCACAGCCCCTACCTTCAGCCCATGTTCCCAGGGCCTCCCAGCGCTCCAGGGACACCCGCCCACAGCCCTCACTTCTACGGCTTCAGACACCAGACAGGAGAAGGCGAATAGCCCAAGTCAGGGCCCAGTCTGTGCCCACCCTCCAGCCAGCACCTGCCTGGCATGCTGACAGGGCTCCTGATCCCCCAGTACCTGCACCACCCTCCCCTCCACGCCCCGGGGCCTCCGCCCACCTGCACCAGAGTCTTCACTTCAGCTGGCAGGACAGGGAGCCCCCCATACGCTGGTCCATGCCCACTGTGAGGCTGACTCCACTGTGGCGGATTTCTACCTCCCTGGGCCCCGGGCCACGCCCCAGCGCCTCTTGTCCTCCTGGACCTGCACACATGCCCCACCTGCCCCAGCCCCTCGGACCTGTGCCTCGCCCCAGCTGCTGGCCCAGCACCAGCCTGGTCCCCAGGCTGGCTGATGCACCATCCCACTGACTCCTGGTCTTGGCTCCACCTGCCTCACGAAAGGGCACCCACCGCCCCGCCCCACACAGGTGCAGTGGGTGAACTCTCGGGCCTGCATCACTGTCTCCTCAAGCACCCGGGGACAGCCCTGGCCTGGGCCCTGCGCCCCCAGCACCTCCCAAGAGGATGGCCACCCTGCCCCCCAGGCACTCACCATGGCCACCTCCACAGCACTGGCCTCCAAGGACGGCCGGTCACAGAGCAGCACAAGCAAGCGGTCCCGGGCCACTGCCCTCGTGGCCGGGAGGGCACGAATCCCCGAGCAGATGGCGCCCACGGTAGTGCCCTGGGCAGAGGTGGGCAGCATGTGAGCGGGGGACATGGAGCGGGGACGCAGGGTGGCCACCAGCACCTGCAGCAGAAGCAGCAGCACCAGGGCAGGCCAGAGCGGGTGGTGCCTCACGCACACTGAGCCCCTCCCTTCAGCCGTGGAGCTGCCTGCCCTGGGGGGCTGAGGGGCTCAGACCTGATGGCCCACAGCCACCGTCAGTCAGGCCCCTGGGACAACGGACCAACGGTCACCTGGCTGGGCCTGCACCTCCTGGGCTCCCTGCTGCCCCCACAGGCCACATGGGGATCGACGCGCCAGTTCATCTGACCCCAGGGCCAGGCTCCCTGAGCGGCCCCGGAGCCAAGCACAGCCTTTCTAACTGCATGGGGATGGGGCCATGGCTGGCGTGGAGGGCAGCTGGAAGCAGTCCCCAATGTCTGAGTAGCCACCAGGAGATGACAAGAGCACCGGGTGCTGCAGACACCTGAGCAGCTCACCTGGGGCACCTGGCCGCGGTCGAAGCGCAGCGTGAGGCGTGCGCAGTTGTTGTCCAGGTGGCCGGAGCGTGGCAGGCAGGGTGTGCTGGGCAGCAGGGGCTCCTCTGGGCCGCACTCCCCCCAGGCCGCGCAGGGCGGCTGCAGGCACTGCCCCGGGGCCTTCTCCCTGCACTGCTGCCCTGGGGGGCACTGTGCACTCAGGGTGTCCGGTCGACTGACCAGCAGGCAAGCCTTCCGCCCGCACCACACCTGGCCGGGCACGCACATGGGGAGGCAGAGAGGGTCGGGGTCAGCAAGTCCCAGGACCTCACACACCCCACTGCCTAGGCTCCTAGGCTGTACCTAGCGCCAGAAGGGGCTCCCATCAGAGGAGGGACAGCAGGCGGGGGGTGAGGGGGTATAGCACACAGGCCTCAGGCTTCCGGAGCCTGCACAGGGGGAAGCCTGTTTCCCCAGCGGCACGAGGACAGGGCCTGGTTGTGCCAGGGGACCCTGCTTCCTGGGTGTCCAGCAGAGGTGGGTGGACTTGGCTCATCCCACCCCGACCCCTGCAGCAGCTCCCAGGTCTCACAGGGTGAGTGTCAGGGTCATAGACAAAAGACAGGGCCCCCGGGGGCCAGGGGCACCAGGACATCAGACCCAGGCAGGGAAGGGGCCCCAGACACCTTGCTGCAGTCCCGGCGGCCATCCAGGCAGCGGCAGCTGTTACAGTCTTCCACCCAGGAGCTCCCATGTGGGAAGGGCACGCCCCGCGACCAGCAGGGCCTCCCGAACACGACCACTGTGGGGACAGCAGAGGGGTCAGCTGTGGCATTGTGCCCCACAGGCCAGGTCTCACCTTGCCCCTGTCCCCACCCGGCACGGGCCCCACCTACCCTCCTGGCACCGTGGGCCGGCCCGGCCGGGCGGGCAGCTGCAGTGATAGCCGTTCACCTCATCCACGCACGTGGCCCCGTACGCACAGGGGGCGGACTGGCACTCATCGATGTCTGCGGGGACGGGGACAGCTCAGTGGGCAGCAGGAGAGGCCCATGTGGGTCAGGGGGAACATCCCAGGTGAGCAGGGGCCTCCCTGTGCCCCAAGGGGCCTCTGAGCGAGGCCTGGCACTGCCACCGGCCTGAGGCTCCATGGGCGCCAGCCCCATCCTTGTCCACCTGCTTCTGGGTCAGGGTGGGCAGGGCCTGGGGGGCAGACCCCCTCACCCCACTTCGGTCTATACTCTAATCGGGCAGCCTCAGACACCAGGGTGGGGCGAACAAAGGGGCATTGCTGGCTGGGCGTGGACAGGTAGGGAAACCAAGGCTGGGAGCAAGGCAGAGGGTGGCTGTCCACCACACTGGACTCTGGTGACTCTGACCCCAGGCCTGGGCTGGGCCCCGCCGCCCCGCAGCCCCGCCGCCCCCACTCTCACTGATGCGGCAGTCGGGGCCCACGAAGCCGGGCGCACACTCGCAGCGGAACCAGTTGACGCCGTCCACGCAGGCACCACCGTTGTAGCTGCAGAGAGACAGCGGGTGTCAGGAGGGCCCCCAGGGCAGGACGAGCTCCCCAAGGCAGCCGTCCCCCGGGCTGCCACTCACCAAGGCAGAGGGTTGCAGTCGTTGGTATCTGCGTCGGAGAAAGGAGAAGGGCCGGTCAGCACGGCCTCCGCCACCCAGCGCCCACATCCCCCCCACCCTGTGCCCGGTGTGGATGCCCTGGACAGGCCGCCCCACGCGGCCGTGCTGGGAGGCGGGGGGTGGGCAGGGTGGCTTCGGGAGGAGGTGGCCCTGGGCAGACACGGAAGGCCGAGTCCTAATGGTGGATGGCAGGGGCTGCGGGACTGGCCGCAGGGTGAGCGGTCAGCGGGAGGTGGATGAGGCCTGGGGTGTGCCTGGGGTGAGGCCTGGGGTGAGGGAGGGGTGGGCTGCGGAACTGGGAGGGGCAGGGGTAGCACAGCAGGTCTTGGGGTGTAACTATGGTTTGGTGGACAGGTGGAATGGACACACCCACGGGCAGGGTCGGAAGGGGCAGGCCTAGGGAGCCCCCACCCCACAGCACCCCGTCCCCGTTCCTCCCTCCGACGTCCCCGTCTCGTGCTCACTGTGCGTGCAGGTCCGGCCCTCCCAGCCCTCTCGGCAGATGCAGGAGAAGGAGTCGCCGCTGCCCACGCAGGTGCCCCCGTTCATGCAGGGGTTGGGCAGGCAGCTATTGTTCTTGGCTGTGAGGGGCACAGAGGGGGAAGGGGGCCGGTTTGCCCCGCGCCAGGCAGACGGGTATTCCCACCACGCACGCCCCGGCCCAGCTAGGGCCAGCGCACTGGGCCCAGGGGCAGCGCGCCTGTGCTCTGAGGGGCCCCAGGGCCTCCTCACCGATGTTGCAGGTGCTGCCCTTCCAGCCCGGGGGGCAGGCGCAGCGGAAGGTGTCGCCGCTGTCGTAGCACGTGCCGCCGTTGCTGCAGGTGTACGTGTCGCACTGGAACTCGCCTGCGGGCACATGGCTGCTCAGGGGTGGCCCCGGTGCCACGGCGGGGCCGGCGGGGCGGGGGCAGGCGGGCACTCACGAGAGTGGCAGGTCTTGCCCTTCCAGCCGTCCTCACACGCGCAGTAGAAGTCACTGACCAGGTCATAGCAGCGGCCTCGGCTGTGGCAGGGATCGGGAAGGCAGTCGTTGGGATCTGGGGGCGAGGACGCCGGTCAGCCAGGGTCACCGGCACTCAGGGAGGGCTTCTCGGGGGCAGAGGTGCCGGAGCTGGGCCCAGAGAGACAGAGAGGGGCAGGGAAGGGCGCCAGTGGCGGAGCCGGGACCAGGCCAGAGGTACTGGGCGAGCCCGGTATGGTGTGTGGGTGCCCGGCACCCAGCGGCCGTGGCCAGGGCGGGGAGCCCGGCAGGGCCACTCACTGGTGTCACAGAGCTCTCCCTCCCAGCCGCTGGGGCAGAAGCAGCGGAAGGCATCCACCTCGTCGATGCACGTGCCCCCATTGCGGCACGGCTGGCCACGGCAGTCGTCGATGTCTGCAGGAGGCAGGCGTGAGCAGGGTCCCGGGCTGCTGGCCCCCACCCGGCCCACGGTCCACGGCCACTCACTCTCGTGGCAGTAGGTGCCCGTGAAGCCGCTGTCACAGATGCAGGAGAAGTTGCCACCTGGCAGGCTGACGCAGCGTCCGTGGGGGCCGCACACGCCGGGGGCCGCCATGCCGGCCACCCTGGGTCCAGACTCCAACCCACAGCCATCAATCACTGCAGCGAACCGGGAGGGGTCAGCCCACTGCCCCTTTTCTGCAGGCCCCGCCCCCACCCTGCAGGCCCCGCCCCCACCTCTGCAGGCCCCTCCAGGGCATGGGTCCCTGGGCACAGAGCAGTTCTTGCCACCCATGTTCTCGGGGCAGGCGCAGTAGTAGTCGCCTTCCAGGTTGTAGCAGCGGGCACCGTTCCAGCAGGGGCTCGGCTCACAGAGGTCGATGTCCACCTGCAGGGTGGGGGTGCTGTGAGGGTCCAGCCCCTCCTGGCAGACTGGCCAGGCGTCCTGTTCACTCGAGGAGTCCTGAGGGCCCCGGACACTGGCCTCCACAGCCAGGGCCTGAAGGACATCCCGTCGAGACTGTCCAGGCCACTCGGCTGGACGGAAACACCTGCGGGCCTCCGGGCCTCTCAGTCCACCGCAGCCAGCTTCCTCTGCCCGCCAGGCGGCATCCGGCCGTCACCCCTGCTGCTGGCAGGAAGGCCAGCCCCTGACCCACTTCCCCAATGCCACCACTGCCCTGAGCCCAGCCTGTGGGTCCTCCCCAGACACAGCCCTGCCAGGCCCCCAGCCTCTGGCGGGACCCTGACCACGGGCCCCAGGAAGCCTACCAGCCAGCAGCCACGTCCTGTGAGCCCCGGCAGCACCGCCCCCTCCCCTGCAAAGGTCAGGGCTGCTCAGAGGGCAGTGCGCACAGGCCTCCTGCCCAGACAGCATCACCCACTCCTGTGCTGGACCCACGCGCGCGGCCCTCACTCCAGCAGGCACCCTCAGCGCACCCTGGGGCCCCCTCTCAGGCTGCCCACAGCTCAGGCCATCACAGCCACTGGCCCTCCAGTCGCAGGGTGGGGTACACACAGGGCCGCTGCCAGGCTTGGCATGACGAGCAGGGACCCCCCTTCTTTTAAAAAGACTTTTATTTATTTATTCTTAAAGAGAGGGGAAGGGAGAGAGAAAGAGAAGGAGAGAAACATCCATGTGAGAAAGGTTTATCAGTTGGGGACCATGCCTGCAACCTAGGCAACCCTGACAGGGAATTGAATCGGTGACCCCTTGGTTTGCAGGACGATCCCCACCTATTGAGCTGCACAGGTCAGGGCACCAGCGGGGACCCCTGACCCTCCCCCACCCTCTGTGCAGCCAGGTACCTGGACTTTGGGAGCTGCGTCTCAGTCCAGGACACTGTGGGGTCAGCCCTGACTGCAGCCCCTCCTGGTCACTAGGGTGGCTCACGGGACAGCAGTGGGGCCTGAGAAGAGCACTCACCTCACAGAGTGGCCCAGAGAAGCCCTGGGGGCAGTGGCAGCGGAAGCCGCCCACCAGGTCCTCGCAGAAGCCGCTGTGGCAGGGGCTGCTGGCACACTCGTCCAGCTGCACCTCGCAGTGCCGGCCGCCAAAGCCCCTCGGGCATGCGCACTGGTAGCCGTTCACCAGGTCCTGGGGCAGGTGGAAGGACAGACGGACGGGCCGGGCTGGGGGAGCCTCATTCGGCAGCCCAGCAGGCACCTCCAGCCCCATGCCCTTCCCACCTGTGCGCAGAGGAAGAGCGCCTGCTGCAGCTCACCTTACAGGTACCCCCGTGCTGACACTGCCCGTGACAGACGTTGTCTTCTGCGGACAGAGGGCGGGGTCAGAGGCGGGGTCCTGGCGCCGCCCCAGCCCCCCCACCTGCGCCCGCCACCCGTACTGACTGATGTGGCAGTTGGGGCCCTTCCAGCCCGGGAGGCAATCACAGTAATAGCCACCAATCAGGTTTTTGCAAGAGAAAGCGTTAAGGCACGGCTTCCCTTCACACTCATTGGCGTCTGTGGAGAAGACAAGAGCGCGCCGTGGGGCCCCGCCCCACGTGCCCCTGCGCCTGGCGCCCGCAGCCCCCGCAGCAGCCGCCGGATGCAGAGCCCGCAGTCCATGCTCCCACGAGGCCCCCAGCCCTTACCCAGCAGGCAGGTGGCCCCCACCCACTGCTCGGGGCAGATGCACTCGAAGCCGTCCACACGGTCCACACAGGTGCCCCCCGCTGCACACGGGTTGGAGGCGCACTCGTCGACGTCTGAGGAGGGACATGGGGAGGTGTGGCGTGTGGGCGGGGCCGGGAGGAGAGTTCAGGGCCCTGGTTCTCTGTGCAGAGGACCGGCCACATGCCAGGGTCGCCTGGTCACTGCTCCCTGGACCACTGAGGCCACAGACACAGGTGTGGGCTCCACAGCTGCTGCCCCACCCCGCCCCTAGGACCCCTCAGGTGCCCGGTTGGAGCCCCAACGTGCTCAGCAGCACTCACCCAGGGCGCAGGTGGGCCCGCTCCAGCCAGACGGGCAGTGGCACTCGAAACCCGATGGCACCTCGTGGCAAGAGCCGCCGTTGGCACAGGGGTTGGAGGAGCAGGCGTGCTCGGCTGCACAGGGACCAGAGGCAGCGCTGGGTTGGGGTTTCGGCCCAGGTGCCCCGCCTCCCCGGGGCGCTCCCCCAAGCCCCAAGGTCCCATGGTGGGGGTAAGGGAGTGTCCAGGGCACAAAGGTGACAGAGAGATGGATGGGCCCAGCAGGGCCTGAGAAGCAGCCCACTGCCAGGCCGAGGCCGCCGACCTACCCCGCTCGCAGTTCTTGCCGGAGTAGCCGACGGGGCAGACGCAGTGGTACTGGTCAGGCTCAGCGTTGGTGCAGGTCCCCCCGTTGGTGCAGGGGTGGTGGCTGCCGCAGTAGTTCAGGTCTGGGGGCAGGGGAGAGGCGCTCAGGGCCGGGCCTGCCCCGTGGCCCCACCCACCCCACAGTGGCCAGGCTGCCCCCACCCCCACCTTTGTCGCAGAGCAGGCCGCCCCAGTTAGTCTCGCAGGTGCACTGCCAGGGCTCCACGCAGCTGCCGTGCACGCAGCCCGGGTACGGGACACACTCGTCACAGAATCGGCCCTGCCAGCCATAGCTGCACCTGCGGGGGGATGGCCGGTGGGTGGGGGCACACCCTATGGATGTGGGCGGTCACGTGGGCCACCCCTGGGGCTGGCACCTCAGGCCTTTGAACCGGAGCAGGCCCGGGGCCAGCCACCCCCACCATCACAGGCGCACCCAGCTGCTGGCCCAGGACAGTGACCGCAGCTGTCCAGTCACTCCTCCCGGAGCTATTTTGGGACTTACCCCTGAGTGGGGCCCCGAGAGCAGGCGCTGGGGAAGGGAAGCCCTGCCGGGACCCCAGGACACAGAGCCCCAGCTTAGGCGAGCCAGCGGCTGCCAGGGCCCTGCGGCACAGGGTCCCAGCAGGCCAGCGGGACATCGGGAGGGGCTCCCGGCCTGACCCCAGCTCTGTGACCTTGGGCCCAGCCCTCGACCTCACCTGAAACTCAAGGGCAGTAACGCCTCTCTGCCAGCAAAGCCCCGCCAAAGGTCCATTTCACAGACGGGGACCCAAGGCCCAAGGCCACACCAGGACGGCCCTGCCAGACCCAGGAAGAGCCACCTGCTCCCTGGCAAAGAGGCCACCACCCCGCAGCCTGGCCCCACCCGTGCTGTGGGCCAGCATCCCCTCGGGGAAGTCTTATAGGAGGAGGGCAGGCGGCCAGAGCAGAAGAGGCCACCTGTGCAGCCCCATCCAGGACACGGCTGCCCCTCCAAGGGCCCAGAGCTTAGCATGACTGGGGACCCTACTGTCAGGGGAAGGCCCCACTGTCCTGCAGCAGGGACCCCAGGGCCACCAGGCCCTGACCAGGACTCCATTCCAAGAACTGCAAGGTCCTGGGGGAAGGGCGGGGTGTCCAGGCCCTGTCTCTTCCACACCGGCACTGCCACGAGAATTTATTTTTGTAGAAGGAAGGAGCCACGGCCCTTCCTGGGCTGCCCCCGAGCCCCATAGCCACCCGGAGGGGACAGCGGCCTGCCCGCTCACTGGGCACAGAACAGGGAAGCCGAGGGTAGAGAGAAGGGGCTCTGCCATGCAGACCCCATGCACCAAGGGGTCCAACATGGGTGAGGGCCACGCACCCTGACCAAAGCCCTCCAGCTGACATGGGAGACCAGGCTTGCGTGGGGCTGTGAGGGGCTTGGGTCCCCAGCGTGGGTCCCAGGGGTGTGCTGTCGGGCCTGGGTGGGGCAGACCCCCCGCTTCCCTGGCCCAGGGCTCCAGGAGCCAGGGAGGAGGTGCAGGAAGGCAGGGCCATCTCCGCAGCAGCATCCGGTGGGGGTGTCCTGCCCTGAAACCTGAGTCCGGAGCCACCGCAGCAGCTGGGCCTCACCCACAGGGCTGGGAGAGGGCGGGTGGGGGCTCACCTACTCCCCCATACTTGGCCCTTCAGGCCTCTGTCCTGGGAGTCCCGCCCCTCAGCTTCCTGCTCAGTCCAGGCCAGCAGGGTGAGGGTGGGGCAGAGACCAGCTTCCCTCCCACCTCGGCCTCTGTCACTGGTCAGACCCCCAGGGCCACAGCACTGGCATCAAGGGTGAGCCAGGGTGCGCAGGGCTGAGACCCAGCCTGACTGGGCTTGCTCCCCAGGGCTCACACACACCCCCCAAGTCAGTGGGCAGGCCCCTCCCTGGATAGACAGCCAGCCTCACACCACCTCTCCCACCCAGAGTACAGACCTGCCCTGGGCTGGACCCCCCACTGGTGGCCCTCTCACCCCTGCTGTGCCTCACCTTGCAGCCCCCTGGGTGGGTGAAATGCAGCAGTGTGAGGGGCTGGGTGGGTGAAACCCCAAGCCCCTGCCCTTCCGTAGGGCCAAAGCTACCAGACAAGTAGCAGGGCCACTGCCCCTCCCTTCCCCTTCCTGCCTCCCACACCTTGCCTTCCTGTGTGACCCTGAGAAGGTCACTTAATGTTCCTGTGCTCAGTACCCTTGTCTGAAAAAAGGACCCCCCCGCAGGGAGGCCCTGGGCAGAGAGCGTCCACCTGGGCCCCGGCCATCCTCAGGCACCCGAGCGCCCACCGTCTGCACGTGGCTGCCAGGACCGCCGGCTCCTCCCTATCTCACACCTTCACCAGCAGAAGCCCCAGACCCTTCCAGCCTCTTCTCTGCATCTGCCCCCAGCCCAGGGCTTCACACCCCATCTGCACATCCCAGGGGCCCAGGGTGCCTTGGGCCAGGACCATCCCCATAAACCTCTCTGCCTGGGAGACCCTGCCTGGGGCAAGGCAGACCCCACCCCTGCCCGGCCCTCCCCTCACTCAGCTCAGCTCAGCACAGAGGCTGGAAGGATTGGGGCCTTCCTTGACCCCCCAACCCCTCTCACCCCCAAGTCAAATCCTTTCAGGGATGTCTACAAGACCAGCCCACCTCTCCGCCTCCTGCTGGGTCATGCCCCTCCACCCTCACCCCTGCAGCAGCCTTCTCACCCACTCTCCCCACAGCAGTGGCCCTGGTCCTTCCATCCCCTCCTTCTCGCCCAGCTCCAAACCCACAGGTGACCCACTTTCCTGTGGGGTCCTGCCCCACACCTGCCAGCCTCTTCCCTTGACCCCCTGAGCGCGAGCCCCGCTTCTCCCACGTCCCTGTGCTGCTGACACCCATGCTGAGGGGGCACTCAGTCCCCAGGCCTGCACCCCTTGGAAGTGACTGTCCCAGCCACCCTCCCCGAGGCCCCACACAGCACCTGCGCACAGCGGGCCCACCCTGTGTTGTGTGCGTGCATGTGAGTGTGTGTGAGTAGCTGTTTGCAAATCGGGGGGGTAGGGGGGGAGAGGGCAGGGGGCAGGGCGCACTTACCTGCACTCCCCGGGCACGGCACAGCCACCGTGCAGCAGGTTGCAGCCCGGCTTGCACACAGCTGCAAGAGAAGCGGGCGGAGAGCCTGCTGGGGGGCGGCAACGCAGTCGCCCATGGTCCCCGGCCCTCTGTGGGGGCCCCCTGCCCGCCCACTCGCCCCGCTGCCGCACCTTGCTGGCACTCCTGGCCCATCCAGCCGTCCATGCAGGCCTTGTTGCCGTACTGGTCGCAGGTGTGGTGGCCGAAGTAGTCGTCACGGGGCCGGCAGAACTTGTTGCAGGTGGGGCTATAGTAGTTCTCTGCACAGCGCACGCGGATCTGCAGCTCCAGGTGCGCCACGTGGCCGCCGAAGTGCAGGCTCTTCCAGCGGTCCTCGGGGTTGATCATGCCCGTGTGCGACACCCGCTCGATCAGCAGCTCGTCTGGGGGGGCAGCGGCGTCAGCCTGCCAATGGCCGCCCTGCCCCACCGGCCCAGGCAGCAGAACAGGGACAGCAGGGATGCAGCCCGGCCACCCCAGGATGCTCAGGGCCCACCAGGCTCCCATGCCAGTGCCCTCCCCGGCAGGCGTCTGCCCCTCGCCAGCACTGCTGCCTGTCCTAAAGCACGCCTTCCCTCAGTCCCAGCCACTCAGCAACTGGCCTCACCTCAGATCCAGCCACTGCCTGGGGGTGGGGAACGTGAGCTGGCAACCACGGGCACACAGGGACCGTGAAACCACCCCCAAGACTGGGAATTTTCCACAGCAAAAGGCTAAGGAGTCCCGCATATGCCACGCTCCCTCCGCTGCCCCCACGGGCCTCTCCCAGCAGGACCCTGCACCCCATGGAGTCTGTCCTTGTGCAGGTGTCCGCTACCTGTCCCACCGCCCCTCCTCCTGGGACCACTCCAGATCTGGGTAGCCAGTCCCCACACCCACCTGGGCCTTCCAGCATGGCCTCCTGGGGGACCCGCCCCAGCCTTGCTGACCCCGTCAGTTCCCCGCTGCAGTGCAGGCCCAGCTGCTCCCCAAACACATGGGGCTCACTCTGGCCTCAGGGCCTCTGCAGGGGCTGCCGCTACCTGTGGGGCGCTTCCCACTGGCTCCTGGCAAACCTCTCTGCCCCACGCCCATAGGGCCCACAGGCCCCAAGCTGCTGGCCCGCAGGTGTCTCGGGAGAGGCCTGCCAAGCTCCAAGTTCCAGGACAGACAGGCAGAGAGAGGCTCCAGGGATGACCACTGCCCTGTGCTCCTGACACGGCCACAAAGAGTGCACTGGCCAGGGGAATGCAGAGGAAGCCCTGAGGTGGGGTGGGGACAGGGCACCCGTGGCTCTGCTGATCGCCAGTGCGGCAGAGCTTCCTGGCAGCTGGGGTTAGGGACACTGTGCACAGGACCCTCCGGGAGAGCAGCTTTGCTGGTGTGTGGGCCCCTGTCCCAAGGGAGCCCACAGGCAGTGCCCCTCGAAGGCCGGCCGGGTGACTCACCGTCCGGGCTGGTGCGGTTGTCCCAGTCCCAGGCCTCTACGATGAGCGTGAAGGAGCGCTGTGGACACAGGGCGGCCCGTCAGAGACCCCCATGCAAATGGGGGCCAGCCTGCCACAGCCCAGCCCGGCGCTGCAGCTCTGCCCCTGGGTCTGTCAGGGCTTCCCGCCCACCGAAGGCCCCCTCCCAGTGTCCTTGCTGTGCCCTCCGTCCCCCCACCCCTCAGCTCAGAGGAACAGCCTTTGGTCACCTCTCAGCAGATCCCCAGACCACCCACCAGCAGGAGGGAGGCTGCCCCCCAGGTCAGCCAGGCTCAGGGGGCTTAGCCCCTGGCTCCCGCGCCAGCAGCGGCACCTGGGGAGGCTGAGTGCCCCAGGCAGAGCAGGAGCCACAGGGACCCTGCCTGGGGGGCCGCGGGGGGCCCAGTGGGAACCTTGCTCAAGAGGAACATGAGGTCCTGCAGCAAGCCCACCCCAGAAGGGCAACACTGTGGTCCCCCAGCTGCCCCTCTGGCAGGCACGGGAATGGCAGAGTGGAGAACACGCCCACAAGGCCCCCCAATAGGCCCTGGCTCTGGAGCTACCGCCCCCCAGGATGTGGTGGGTACACCCCAAACAACACACAAACCACACACCCACCTCACTCTGAGACTCAGAAAAGGGGCAGCGAGGGACACCCTTGGTGCAGCCTCAGCACCACCCCCAGGACCATCCGAGCAACCCCAGGGCCCGCGCCCTCTGCGAGGGTGGCCAGTGCAGCCCTGCCGCCTGCAGGCACAAGCCCCTCAGGAGCGACGAGCCTTGGCCTCCCTGCCCAGGAGCCACAGCGAGGCTGAGCACCCTCAGCCAGAGCCTGGCTCCACCCAGGCTGGGGCGCCCAGGACACTTCTGGGGCCGCCAGCTGCCCCAGGGGTCCCTGCGTGCAGAGGCCAGACTCCAGCCTGTCCTCGGTGACCCCATCACCCAGCCCCTGCAGCCTGGCTGTGCTGGGGAACCACACGCTTTGCCATCGTGCCCCCCCACCGTCTGCCTTTTCCACTCCCCACTGGCAGCCTCCTCCTGACACACAGGTCCAAGCCCGCTGGTCCCCCCTGGGCACACCCAAGTGCCCACCCCACCCAGCCCCACTCCCCACCCGTGGGCTGCCTGCCACAGCCAACCCCACTCACTGCCTCTGGGCACCCCCGCCCTGGCCCTTGGGGACGCTCTCCTCCCCCCACACAAGACACCTGCTTTCCTGTGGCCTCCCCCCTCATCCACACTGCTGCCCCTGCCCTGAGCCCAGTGCCGACTTTGAGACACCCAGGTGATGGCTAGGACCTCACGCCCACCACCCCCACCCGGGGGCCTGCACTCACCCAGGAGCGTGGGCTGAAACTGGGGATCAATCCTCTAGAACCCTTCCTGCCACCACTGGGCGGCCACCAGGCCCTCAGTCCCACTTCTTGAATCTCCCCCCGACCTGTCACTACCAGCCACCCGGGCTCACCCCTGTCCACTGGAGCCCCAGAGCCTCCCTGACTCTGCCCAAGTCTCCCCACACGCTGCTCCCGGGGCTCTCCCCAGCTTCTGTCCTCTCACAGCCCCCCCAGCACGCCCACCCTGTCCCCAGCCTGTGCACACGCAGTGCCCTCCCTCGGCCCAGAGTACCGCCCTCAGGCCAGCCTTCCCCTGGCCACCTCATTCCTCGTGACGGCCAAAGCCCCAGCTCCTTCGCAGCCTCAGCTGTTCTGTTCCTTCCTCCACTCGTTCACCCGCTCATTCATTCATTCACTCATTCATTCATTCACTCTCTCATGGGGTCTGCAGCAGGCTTGGCTCTGCACCACAGCCTCAGCCCTGGCGGACAGAGAGCCAGCGCAGCCCCAGGGCAGGGAGCAGCGTGCTGTTCTGCAGGGGTCAGGGCAGGGCTTGAAGGGGGCCGCTGGGGCTGAGGCTGCACAGCAGGGCCCTGGGCTGGGCGCCAGTCACACCGTTGAGGGCGCGATGGCAGAACCAGCTGTGGCGCCAACGCCAAGCGAAGCGAGCGGCCACCAGGGGGTCTGAGTGAGGCCCGCGACCCTGGGTGGGATGGGCAGTGAGGATGAGCAGAGACGGGAGCGGGGAGCCGGGCCAGGTGGACCTGCGACCACCACTGCAGGCCCACCCACCAGCGGGGCAGGACAGCCCAGGCCGTGCCCTCACACCTGGGCGCCGACAAGCACGGAGCTCCTTCTGGTTCCCAGGAAACCCCACGCCACCCGCTCAGGTAGGATTACCACCACCTTGGCAGAGCCCCGGGCTCCGGTTACCTGTTCCCGCAGGGACGTGCGCCTGCCCGCCCACCCGCGAGGGCCCCACCGCCCGCCAGCTGGGCTCCCTACACCTGCACGGCAGGAAGTCATCCAGAGCGAACCTGAGCCTCCCTCAGTGCGTCCCCGCTGCCACTCCTCCCCGCTGGCCTCCAGGACTCAGTTTCCCCTCTGCAAACGGCATCCTGCCCTCCCTGTGCTCCTGCTTCCGGGGCCATAGGTGGACGCCAACCCCACAGCCCGGTAGAGCAGGAGGGCCAGTGGGGCTGGGCTGGGCTGGGCCTCGGAGGGGTCCTTCTGTTCCAGTGCCAGGGTGGGGCAGGTTCTCTAATAAGCAAGCAGAGGGACCCTGGTCCCTGGGAAGCCCACAGGCCAGCTGACCTCAGTCCCTGAAGGTCTGGCCACATACACCCTGCAAGCCTGCCCTGATCCACCCCATGCTGCACGGCAGAACCCCTCCCCCACCCAACCACCAGACCACCTCCTCCCCAACCCTGACCCCCAAGGTCAGGTCCAAACCCTTCATCTGACCCTAAGACAGGGGTGACCAGGCAGCAGTCCAAAGATAGGAATGGCAGAGGACCACATGCACCACATCCCACAGCTGAGGACACCCCACAGGCCAGGGCTCCTCACACCAGGAAGGCCCCACACAGCCCCAAGGCCACCGCCCAGGGCCCAGGCTCCAGCCTGGCCTCCTCCCCACACTGACCAACCGCATCAGCCCTCTGGCCCCCCATGGAGCGGAGCTTGGTGTCTGCGGTGCCAGCAGCTCTGAGCACAGATACATTTCCTGAAACCCGAGCTCTGGAGAGGCCCAGGCCTCTGCCGCCATTGTCACCAGAGGGAGGGAGGAGGGGCCATCTCCCCACAAGGCGTTGGGCCCCAGGGCAATGGCAGGAGGCATGGACCACAGGCCCACCCCACCCAGGAACCCAGACACCCACACCCCACACTAGACCGGCCAGGGCCTTACCAGGGAGTGCCCTGCCCACCCCACCCCACCCTCGGGTCCCTTGCTGTGAAGAGGGTCCCAGCACCTCGTCAGCTGGACCTTGCTAGTCTGCTGTGGCAAAGCCCAGATTGGGCTGATCCTACTTACACCTGGGGAAGAGGATGGGTCCCCAGCTCACCTGGGATCAGGGGCTGAGAGACCCCGTTCACCTGGGTTCTGAGAGTCGGGGACAAGGACCCTGGCTCTGGCCTGGGGGTTAGGGGTGCTTGTCTTGCCACATTTGGTGGCCCAATCTGCCTCCATCCAGACTCCATGGAGCCTGATACCGTCCCCAAGACTACAGTCCCTTCCGGGAGCCCCTGCCTAAAATACTGCAGGCACCTCTTCCCTGTCAGCTGGGGCCTGGCCCCCCAGCCCAGCCCCCAAAGCCAAGGGACACAACCCCGCCCATGTCCAAGCCCTCCCAGAGGCCCCGCTTTGCTGAGCCCCATCCAGCAGTACCCCTGGTCCCTGCAAGGAAGGTATAGGAAGGAAGCAGGGGGCCCAGTGGGGGGCCCTCAGACCCCAGGAGGGGGTGAAGTCGGGCAGGGAGGGGAGGGCGTCAGGGCTCCCCCAGCTCCCGAGGTGGGGGCAGGAGCACAGGCAGGTGATGCTCTTCCCAGCAAGGACAGCACTGGTGCCCTGCACAGCCAGAGGCTGGGCCCACCGAGGGCTGGGGGCTCTCGCAGCTGCTGAGCTGTGATGGTTGGAGGTGGGGGCCACGCCCTGTGCCCACAACCCACCACAACCCCCTCTTTGGGACATACCACTCTGAGGGGCCCAAACCCCACCCCCATCACACACCCTCCTGAGGTGCCACAGCCCCCTGGGGGCCTCAGCCTTGGGCGGGGTAGCCGTGGGAGGTAGGCAGACTGGGGGCAGGGCCGGGGGCTGCATGGACGCCGGGCGCCAGTCCCCGGGGAAGAGTGGCCCCAGGAGCTGCTGTGGCCCAGGGCCTCGGGTTGGCTGCGCTGTAAGAAAGGGGTTCACCCCAGGCCCACCTGTGACACATAAGGGGGCCCATGCCCACCCTAGTTGTCCCCACAACTCCAGTTTTGCCTGCCGCAAGCAACCACGTGCGGCCTGCATACAGGTAGGAAGGCTTGGCCTGCAGCATCCTGCCTCTTTCCCCTCCATTCCCGCACTCGGGCGGGGCCCTGCCTGCCACACAGCGCCTCTGTCGCCCAGCCCCTCTGAGCCCACCCCCATCAAGCCCCTCTGAACCCCCCCCCCCCGCCCTGGCCACCTGCCAGGCCCAGAGAGCACATGTGTCCCCTCCTGCACACTCAACCTTCATGCAGTCAGCTGGAGGCCAGCTCTGGGGCCGAAGGGTGTCACTGAACCCCTGGAGGCCAGGGAAGAGGCTGGGGGGGCCCTCTGTGGGGTAGGGTCAGGAGAGCAGGGCTGCTCCCACATCCAGGCCACCTCTACCTGTCCCTCCAAACCCAAGGCCCAGGCCAGGCCCTCCCAGGAAGGCTGATCCCAACATCAGCCTGGACACCGGCCCATCCAACTTATTGGGGTCCTGGCAGAGGCTGGGGTGAGAGGGTCAGGGCTGTGGGCCCAGGGTCACTCGAGGGGCTAGAGGGGCCCAGACTACCTCCCTTTCTGCTGCCTCTGCAGCCCCGGGGTGGGAGGGGCGGCTCCCTGGACGCCTCCTCAAGGCTCATGTGCACCTCCAGCTCAGCTCCCTCCAAGTCCCTCCGCCTGTCCCCACTTCAGGGAGCCCCAAGTCCATGCAGGCCCTAGGCAGGCGCCACCCGACCACCACTGAAGCTCGAGGCAGGGCCCCATCACCCACAGCTCGCAGGGAGCCCAGGCACAGGCTCTGTTGTCTCTGGCGGAGAGGAGGCCAGTAGGTGCCCTGGTTCCAAACAGGCCCCAGCCCAGCAGGCGGAGAGGGACCTGCTGCAGGCCGAGGCGGCGCAGCCCCAGAGCGACCGCAGCATGGAAACGCCAAGGCACTGGCATCACCACACGCTGCACGCCTGGCGGACACGGAGGGGACAGGCGCTGCCCCCAAGCACGCACAGTCCCTGGCCCCGGTCCCTACCCGGGGCTGAGCCATGTGGCCCTGCCTGGGGCACTAGAGGGAGCAAGCTTCGAGCAGGAAGAAGGGAAAGCTGCCTGAGACCCACAGCCCAGAATCCAGGGCTCCCAGGGAGGCGAGGGCCTGCCCGACCCCGTCCCATGCCTTGCCGGCCAGTAGGGCCCAAGAACCACGAAGGACCCGTGCTGGCCCGCCACATTCCTCCGAGGTCTCCCTGCCCCCACGTCACGGCTGCCAGCTCGAGCAGAAAACACATCCTCAGGTAGCGATTCGAAGCCGCCCTGGCGGGAGCCCAAGTGCAGACGACAGGCTGCGGCCCTGCTCAGACCTGCCTGCTGCACGGCTGTGGGGGCGAGGGGCGGGCTTATCGGAACTGCCCGGGGCCTCCCAGGCTGCCCCTGCCTTCTCCCTCTCAGTAACATGTTCCCCTCACGGGCCCTGGGGTCAAGGGAGATCCCAGAGGTCAGCCCAGCTCAAAGGACACAAGGCCACGGCCAGGGGGACAGGAGAGCCTCCTTAACCCGTGGGCGGTCAGGAAGGGGTGAGGGTGAGGGTTAGCACAGAGGAAAGTGCCAGGGCAGCTCCCACAGGGTAGGTCCTGCTGGTGCGACCTTGGCCAGCCCAGCCTCAGGGGCACCAGGTGGCCACATTCCTTCCAGCGGATATCCCGGGGAAGAAGGTAGGGCCCCTCCATCACAGCCTTGCACCCTGTGCCTGGAACTCCCCACTCACCAGCCCTCTGTGAATCTCCCCACCCCTCAGCTAGCTGCCCCTGACCCAGCATGTGGAAGTCCTGCCTCACAGGGTCCTCTGCATTCCTGCCCCACCCAGTCCCAGGACCGCAACACAGAGACCTGCCCGTGCCCCTGCCGCGCGGTGGTTCAGAAACAGACCGCATCAGGCCGGCGCTCCCTCACACAGCCCACCGCCCACCTGCCCTAGCCCTCACCCACCGTGGCCTGGGACCACCCACATCCCTCCTAGCATCCCCAGGCCCAGGGCTGCTGCCTGACTGCCCAGCCCCCAAGTCCCAGCACCAAGGGTCCTGTTTGGCCCTGTTTCTTCCTGGAGGTGGGGGGCAAGGTTGGGGGGCTGCAATCAATACACATGCATTAAGCCCTCCTCAGCCCAGCCCCCAGCCCAGCCCAGCCCCCGCTCATCCCCACCCCATCCGCGGGCATCCAGGAAACAGCAGGGCGAGCGCAGGCTGGCCGCCGGCCCAGGGCGGCTCCGCCGGGGCCTGCCCCATACCAGCCCCAGCACGCGCGGCGCACATGCCTCTGCGGCCTGCAAGGGGCCCAAGGCGCCTCGCAAGGCCTCCCCACCCAGACAGACACGCGCACAGCGACGCAGGCACACGCCGCGGGCCGCCGCACACGCGGGCCGCAGCCACCCCGCCCCCGCCGCGACCCCCGCGCGCCCACGTGGCGGGGCGCGGACTGAGCCCCACGGAGCACGCGCCTGGGGTCCGCCCGCCGTGCGGCGCCCCCTGCCGGGCCCGCCCCGTCTGGGTGCGCGCAGACGCACGCAGGGCCCGGGCCGCAGGTGCCAGAGGGTCCGCGGGCGGGGCGGGGGCCCGGACGCCGAGGGAGAGGAGAGCTGGGGCCCAGGGTAGAGGCGCACGTACCGGCCAGGCGAACTGGAAGGGGATGACGACGAGGCCCGGGTCCTGGTCGCCGCCAGCCCGGGCCCGCGCCCGGTCCCCCGCGGCGCCCGCCGGCGGCAGGTAGAAGGAGTTGCCTCCCAGCACGGGCGTGGCACCGTGGCCGTAGCTGCAGGGCCCCGTGGGCGTCACCTTGGCCTGGTACTCCTTAAGGCACACGCGAACGTACGTGTCGCACTCGTCGTGGCCGCAGCCCCCCGCGCGCGTCGTCCGGCCGTCGCCGTCACAGCAGGCGCCGTTCAGCAGCTCCCCGTTCGCGTTCCGCAGCGCGCTCAGCCGCAGCTCGAAATAGCCCATGGGCCGCGCCGCCTAAAAATAAGGCAGAGAGCGCGCGAGGGAGGCGCGGGCCGGGGTCGCGAGCGGGCGCCCCGCCCCCACCCGTCCGCCAGCCCCCGCCGAGCCCCGGCCCTGGCGCGCGGCCCCGAGGGTTTCCGAACGCAGCGCTCACAGGCGGTGCCGCCCGGCCCCGAGGGACGGCTCGGTGCGCCCCGTCCGCGCCCCCTCGCTCACCTGCACGAAGAGCGCCAGCAACAGCAGCAGCGGCCGGGGCAAGCGCCCCCGGCCCCGCGCCCGCATCTCCACCTCGACCCCGCTCGCCGCCGCCGCCGCCGCCGCCGCCGCCGCCGCCCCTGCGCGTCCGGCCCGGCCCGGCCTCCCTGCGCCCGCGCGCCCTCCGAGCGCCGGCAGCGGCAGCGGCAGCGGCGGTGGCGGCGGCGGCGGGCGGGGTCGAGGCGGCGCCGCGCGGGTCTGGGCGGCGGCGAGCGCGCAGGAGCGGCGGGCTCGGGCTCGCAGGCGGCTGCGCTCCGACCCGGCTCCGCTCCCTCCTGGCGGCGGCAGCGGCGGCGAGCGGCGGCGGGTCCCGGCCTCGGCTCTGAGCGCCCGCGCTCCCGGCGCCCGCAGCCAACAAGTTCGGGACGAGACTGACAGCTCGCTCGCCCATTCGTCACCCGCGTACCTGCATATGCATAAGGGGGCGGGGCAAAGCCGTGGGGTGGGGCTGGGGAGGGTGCCTAATCGCCGGGGCTTTAAAGGCAGCCGAGGACGCCTCCCGTTAGCGTCCGGCCCTGCGCGAGCTTCTCGGGACGCTGGGGCCGTGGCGGCTGCGGTGACGCTTCGGCTGAGCCGGGCTAGGAGGGACCGGTGGCGCAAAGCGGTCTCGGCTCGCCGGAGCCCCCCCCCCGCCTGGTGTCAGGAGCCAGCGGGTGGGGTGCCCCCTGAGGTCACCTCCGTGGTCCCCTCCCATCTGTGCGCGGCCGCTGAGCTCCTCGAAGTCCCAGAGGAGAGATGCCGCCTCCAGCGCAAATCAGGGCTCGGCCCCCACGCGGGGCGGGCGCGGCCTGGGATCGAAGCCGGGCCCGACCTACTGCGCGCCCCCCTACCCGGGGGAGGGTCCCCTTCCGCGCCGTTCCCACCGCCTCCACGCCGGCCGCAGGGGGCGCTGCTCCCCGCCGGCGCCCGCGGCTTCCCAGCCGCACGGCTCTTGGGTCCGGCAGCCAGGCAACAAATGCTCCCAGGCGCAGGCTGTGTCCAGCTCCACGCTGGCGCAGGGTCACCAGAACACTCTGGAGGAGTGCCCAGGCCAGGGTCCGAGCTTGGGCGGGGGCAGTGAAGGACGGCGCTGCACGCCCAAAAGGACAAGGCAAAATCCACCCGAAGAGTCTCCTTTCGCTGTCCCTGAGGCCAGCTCCCTCGTCCACTTTGTGGCCCCACATCGACGGAGTCAATACCATGAGCTCCTTGTCTCCAAACATCGCCTAACCCTCCACCAAACCGGGTCCCTTCCAGGGATGGGAGGGCCTTGGCCGTTAGTGACCACATGCTCTACAAGGGTCTTCTGGCCCCACCCCCACAATAACTGGACGGTGTCCTCTCCCCTGGATCCTCCAGCAAATCTGCCCCAGGTCGTTGGGCTGGGTGCTGGGGATGCATGCCACTGCCTGGAGCTAGTCCCTCCCACAAATAGGGGCATGGAAGGCTTCCTGGAGGAAGGGAGGTTTGAAGAGACAAGCTCAGAGCCTGGGAAGGAGCTAGGGAAGGAGGCTCCACCCAGTGTCTAGAGGACATTCTTGAGGTGCCCCCTAAGGCCCTGGTGCCCCGGGAGTGAACACCCCCACACACACACAGTTTCACTGCCCCACCCACCCTGAGCAGCCCTTTCCGGACCCAGGCCCCAGGAGCAGCTGGAGGGCCCTGGAGGGGTGGACCCGGCTCTGCTCATTCCAGGTGCTCACCCCACCTCTGCAGGCTGGGCAGCTCCACACAGAGATCCCGCCAAAGGAGGGCCTGTGGGCTGTGTTCATAGCAGCCCTTTCTTCCTACAGGGGTGGGGGGCTCACCATGGAGACCCTACCCTTTGCTCTGGCCTGGAGCAAGTCCCCAGGTACTCTAGGCCTCGGAGGGAAGAAGAGGCCCCCAGTTCCAAGGGTCCTGGGCTCCATCCCTGCCTGTCCCCCCGCCCATGCCCACTGCCCCACCATCCATGGAGACCCAGGGCACCTCTGCCCCTGTCCACCAAGCAGGGACCAAGACAGACAGTCCCTGCCCACCCTCAGGGGCTCCTGGTCAAAGGCAGACGGAGAACTTGGATGAATCCTGTAGTGACACACTGCAAGGGTTAGGGAGGCCAGTAACCCAGGGAGGGGCCTTCTAAGACAGAGGGCAGACAAGAGTCAGCCAGGTGAGCAGCTGAACCGGCACTTGCAAAGGCCCTGAGGCCGAGGGAGCTGGACCCCAGGGAGGGCCTGTGGGGGACACACAAGGGCCGATGCTGGGGAGGTGAGGGGCAGACGTAGGCCTGGGGGGGGGGGGTGGCAGGCTGAGCTGGGCCCCCGGACCAGTCCTCCTGCTTAGACCAATGGGAAGTCCCAGAAAGCAGCGGAGCTGGGTTGCGCTCCACGTCGAGACTTACATCTTCATAAAGACCCCTGGCTCTGGGGCAGGGGCAGCAGGGGCAAGGCGGGCAGGGAGGTGCAAGTGAGGGGCCAATGGTCAGGTAGGGCCTGCAGGTAGAGGGGCTGAGGACAGGAATTCCAGGGTAAGCGAGAAAGAGTCCCCTCCCCATGTGTCCCACCTACCTCCGGCCTAGGCTGGCCCCTAGCAGAAGCTGCTGTGTTCTCAGCGGGGGGCCTTCTGGTGGGGAGGCACCAGGACAGGCACTCCCTGCATCTCGAGATTCAAGCGGCCTCCCTGGGGCCTGCCCTGCCTTGGGGTACATGGAGCCCCTACCTGCCCTGCAAAACCAAGGAGAGAGTGGTGCAGTCCCTCTGACTCCCTGCAAACCCATGGAGAGCAGGACCAGGGTCCCCATGGCAGGGGCAGCTGAGTGAGCGTCAGGACAGAGCTGAGGTCAGCAGAGGTCCAGGACTCCTGTCTGTGGGGCAGGGTCCCTGGCCTGGGTGTCACCCTGTAGGCACAGGGCCCTTCCGTTCACTGTCCCCTTCCCCTCTGGACTCCTAGGAGCCACAGCCTAAAGCCTACTGGTGCTCAGGAGGGGTTCAAGTCGGGAAGGTGGCCTCTTCAAAGGAGGGGTGGGCCCTGGAGGCTGCTGGGAGACAGGGACCCCGCCCCCTGGGTGCCCCCTGCAGGGATTTCTGCAGCCTTGGGCCAGAGGCCTGGAGCTCCAGTGGGGTCAGGGCTCTTCCCTCCACCATTGCCAGGCCAGGCTGCCCTGCCTCTTCCAGGAGGGTCCCCAGCATTGTTCTGGGCTGCACTGAGCCACAGCTCCCCTCAGATCCCAATTCCATGGGCCCCTTGCCTGGAAACTCCCACGCGGGGCCCCCAGCCACGGGACCCTCGGGCAGGCTCTGTGGTGGGTGCTCCGTGCTGCGCACAGCAGGGTGCGCTGGGGCCAGGCTGCCAGGGCTTTGGTCAGAGGCGACTGGGCTTCGGAGGGAGCTGTGCTTCCGTCCCATTCTGCGGTGCTAAATATAGCGGCCAGGGAGGGGAGTTTCCGGTTACAGCCCCCCCACCCCCCCACCCCCAGTGCCGGGAAATCGATGCCAGTTCCATTAGGCTCCGAAGCAGTGCCTGCTGACCTGCCTTGAGGCCGTGGAGTCAGGGGGCTGCACTGCACCCTGTCCCCTACCCCTGCCAGCCAGGCCAGCCCATAGGCCCTACCAGATGCACCTCCAAGACAGTGTTCCGGCAGCCCAGAGGGCCAGTGAGCACTGTGGGTGGGCAGTGGGAGTGGAGGCTGCAGGCAGGATGGTGGGTGGGGCAGCCCTGGGCTGAGCGGAGCTCCGGCTCTGGGGCAGTTCCCAGAGGCGTGGGGCTCCAGGTTCCCGCTGGGCCAGCCCCTTGCACACAACACATGCCCAAAGGCCCCTCCCCAGAAGCATGGTGATCACCTGGCTGGGCTCCCAGGAGGCCCTACCTGGGACACAGTGGGTATTTGCATACAGGTGAGGCTGCTTGGGTGGGTCAACTGGGCACAGGCTCCTCAGGACGGCCTCAAACACCAGGCCCAGGGGCCGTGCTCCTCGGGCTGGGCTCAGCCACCAGCACTGCCCAGGCCCAGGAAGCGAGGGACCTGGGTGCCCCCCACAGGTGCTCACAAAAGCACCTGCCTGCCTGGGGTCAGCCTGGAAGGCAGCGGGAGGACACCCAGGTGGGTGGTCCTTGGCCCTGGTGAGGTGCCCCCACCCGACAATGGGGTCCCACCCAGCAGGTGCCAGAGGCAGTGTGTCCTGGCCCTGTGCCTTCCACAGTCACAGCCCAGGGCCCAGCCCCAGGGACACTGAGGCCCTGGACACAACCAGGGCCACAGAAAAGCTCCTGGCCACTCCGGCTGCCAGTTCCCACCTTCCAGGACACCTTGCCCTGCGCCAGGGCCCGGGGTCCATGATCCAGGCTGCCTCGACCCATACCCCAGGGCAGCACAGGAGGGGCTGACGGGAGGATGTGGGGGCTCTGCGAAGGGCCAGACCAGGTCACCACACTCAGAAAGGGTCAGGCTGGGCTCCCACCCCCAGCTGATGCCCACAATCATGGTGACAGCACACACTCCCCACAGTGGGCTCCAGCCCGCCTGGGATGGGCCGAGCCTGCCTGGCTGAGTGGGTGCTGGCCTTCCTGCGACCCCAAGGGCTCCAGGTGTCTGGGGGGCAGTGTGCAGCCCCAGCCTCCCATTGGGGAGTGTGCAGGGCGGGGATTCAGGGCCACACACACAAAGGCAGGTGGGCAGAAGGGTGTCATACCACAGGCTCCTGTGGCCTGGAGGACACAGGGGCTCTGGAGGTGCCCACCCACCAGGGCAGGACACCTCACTCTCCCCAGAGCAGGGAGCCTGCTGGCACAGCCCACGGTCCTGTCCCTCTCCTCCTGACACAGGCTGGCTCAACCACCACTCCTCAAGCCCTAGGTCACTCCATGCCTTGGCCCACTGAGCTGCCCTCCCTGAGTGCTTGGCCCACCCTCTTCAGTCTTGCGCTTCGGCACGGCCACGGCCGAGGGGCCCTCTGGAAAGCATGCCGCCTCCAGCCTCCCCTTCCCGCCCCAGTCACAGCTCAGAGCCAGTGGACACGGGCTAGAGCTATACAAGCCTTTATTGAGTCTGCAAAGGTGGGTGGCCAAGACCGGTCTCTGTCCAGCCTTCTGGAATGTCACTGAGGATCCAGGCCAGGGGCCACACAGCTGAAGAACCAAGAGATACCGAAGATTACACCGAGGGTCTTGGGGACATCCGTGTTGTCCGAGAAGGCCTGGGAGCCAGCCAGGGGCAAATACACAACCTCAATGAGCTCACCCTCCTCAGCCAGACCCCTGCCAGGGCCGCCCTGCTGGGCGTCGGTCACCTCTGCATAGAACATGGTCTGGCTGGAGCCCGTCAGTCCCACACCAGGTCTGTGGCCAAGACAGCATCTGCTGAGCTGCTGCTGTGCAGGGCCCACTGGCCCTCTCCACTCTGCACCTTCCAGCTCTCTGGGGGGTGGGGCTTCAGGACACCCCCACCCACGCAGGTGCTAGCCTTGAGGATGGAGCAAGCTTCTGCCATGGCAGGGACTGCACAGCCTCGAGGAGCTGACCATGGTCCCGGTTGACAGCCAGCCAGGACAGAGCCTCAGTCAGAGCCACAGCTCCGGGAGCTGGGAAGGGGACCTGAGCCCCAGGGTAGACAGTAGACCCAGCAGCCAGGGCCCTGAAGGGTGGACCCAGGCCTCCAACCCGGGCCACCTGGAGGCTGCGGTGGCTGCTGGTCAGCCTCTGGGGCTGTTGGGAGTGCAGCCCCTCCTGCCTGTGTTCACACAGGGCCGTCCTTCCTCACTTGGGTGTATCCCCCCGGCTCCCACCTCAGGCTGCTGAGGTGTGTGGTGGACCCCCATCCGCACCCTGGGATCCAGGCTGGCCACAAGCAGGGCCACACCAGCTGCCTACAGGGCCTGGGCCTGGGAGACCCCCAACACTGTTACCTGCAGGGCATCAGGCTGGGGGCGGCAGGTGCCAAGGAAGCAGGGCAAGGGGCTGGGGCTCATGGTGGCGGTGGGGTGGGATGGCAGCGTGGTCCCTGGCTGCAGAGGAGCACGAGTCCCCTTCTCAGTGGGTGGTGGCCACGGAAGGGGACAAGCACCCAGGCAGAGGGCAGCGGCCCAGACTGACTGGTAGAGGGCAAGAATGGGCAGCGTGCTGACTGCCGGCCATGAAGATGGGGTGGTTGCCAGGCTGGTCTGGCTTCCAGACCAGGAGAGGAGGCCAACGTGTGGTTTGCAGGGAGGAGGGAACCAGGGGCGTCCAGGAGACGTCCGGGGAGGGAGGGAGACCCTGGGTCAGCCTGGGCTTGCTGTGACTGCCCTTGGAGACGCGCCTGGAGCACAGGGCAGGGGGCGCAATGAGGGGCTGTCACTCCTGTGCCCCAGAGGCCCCCGCACACTGACCTCGCCCAGCTGCTTCCTCTGCCCTCCACACCCTTATCTCCCTCAGACCCTTCCTGGTGGCTCGTTTCCGCCGGCAGCACAGCCTGCCCTTTGATGGAAGCCCGTCTAAGGGGTTTCCAGTCCCAGTTTCCTCTGGCCTATGAAGGAGGCGGGCATGGCCTTCAAGCACGCCCAGCCGGCCGGGCACTGCCTCTGCCTTCTCACTCAGCCACTACAGTTGCTGGCTGATCTCAGCGGAGTGCTCGGGCCTGGTCCCCTGGGCCTGGCAGTGGGGGGCCTGGATCACTCGGGGAGACGGAGAGGAAGCCATGGGTCCCGCCCGGGGCAGTGTGATCCCTGCTATGTATCCAGCCCTCGTGAGCCCCACAGAGACAGCTGCCCCCAAAAAGTGCCCCAGCTTTGCCTCCCCACAGCCACCCCCCAACTCCAACACGCACGTCCGAGCAGGTGCTCACTGCCCACAACCCTCCTTGGCTCCCCAGCACCTTTGGATCGGGCTGTAGCCCAGAGGCCCTGCTTGGGGAGCCACTGCAGCCCGGCTGCTGGTCCACCCACCCAGAGCCTCTGCCAGGACCCCACCAGGCTCACCTCCTGGGGGGCAACCCCTCCTGGAACCTCCCACCTGCCTCCTCCTTGCCTGCCCCCCTAGCCCAACCTCTACCCCATGGCAGGCCCCTTGGAGTCTCCCCATCCCCAGCAGGCTAAGGGGACAAGTGGCCACTTACTGGCCACCCGGAGGATACCTGCAGAATGCTGAGGCCACTCACACCAAGACACCCAACCCTTTGGCACATTTAACATGAAAGACGCTATGCCTCACCCTCTTCCTGGGACTGGAGATCAACTCTGACCCCTGCACCTGTAGGCTGGGGGATACCCCAGGGAGGCCGAAGCAGGGAGGCTCCGGCCTAACACTGCATGGCCCCTGTGTTGAGCTGAGAGGAGGCAGAGCCTCCAGGCCCTCTCCTAGGGGTACAGGCCCCGCCCCTGGGGAAGACCCCACTCAGGATGCCGAGAGGCCTCCTCCTGCCCTGGGATCAAGACCAATCGCAGTGTCCCCAAGGTGGGGGGTGGGCTTCATCCGAACATCCTGTCCTGGAAAGAGGGACCCAGTGATGGGCCTCCTGGGGAGTGTGCAGTGGGGACACCTGGGCTTTGGTGGGGCCAGCCCTGAAGTCCAGGGTCCAGGCCACACCTCCCTGCTCCCCAGGAGTGCTGGGGCCCCCTCCGGGCCGGATGAAGCCTCTCCCTCCTTCACCAGCCACTGTCAGGGTGGATCTGTGACTCTCCCCCACCCCCCACCCCTGCGCTCAGGGCTTAATCCTGCAGGAAGTGGAGGCATCTGTCAGTGGCAGCTGCCACCAGGGTGGGGGCCACAGAGCGGGGGCTGCAGGGCGGGGTAGGTCCCTGAACCAGCTCCCAGAGCCCCAGCTCTGGCCTGGATCTCCATCTAGGCACATTCCAGCCGACCGCCCCCAAACCCCCGATAAAAAGCGGGGGGGGGGGAGGGTGGCGCAACCCTGCCTGCACGCCCTGGAGGCAGCCGGTTTCACCCCCTGGGCAGTGCTGGCAGCAGGTGCCCCTCCCTGGCCTCACAGGCCCAGCCCCACTCACTTGTAAGTGGCCACTCGGCGCAAGTTGGCCGGGGCCAGGCGGTAGCCACACTTCTCCCAAGCCTCCTTGCAGGCCACCTCCTCCAGCGACAGCCCAGGCTGTTTCACGAGGCCGGCACACAGCTCATAGGTCACCCCCACCGAGCCGGGCAGGGCTGCCGGCAGCACCCGGGGCCTATCCTGGTCCACGGCCACCAGGGACCCTGGAAAGTGGCATTCCACCTCGCCCGCATACACAGCTGGTTGGGGGGAGGGCAGACCACGGTCACAGCCACGTGGCGGTCACCTCCCTGTGTGCCAGACCCCCTCGCCAGGCCTCAATTTTCCCTGGAGCTCCCCGCTACATCTGCATTCTGCCCATAGGATCACAGGGCCCTGGAAACAACCCTACCGAGTGCCCCTCCGCCCATGCCCCACCACAGTGGCCTCACCTGGCCGGAACTGCTTCACCAGCACCAGGCTCTTCCTCGAAGAGTTGAACAGGAGAATGGCCACACTACAGGGTGGGGTGGGTGGGGCTCAGCGCAGGAGCAGTGCCCATCTTGCCTCCCCGGGGCCCTGTTCTCTGTTCTTGGCACGCCTAGCCTGCCTCTTCTGCCCCAGCAGCCTGGGAAGCCTGGGTCCCCTGCTCAGATGGGGAGAGTGAGGCCCAGGCAGGGCCAGAGCTTTCCAGGGTCACAATCGGGCCAGGTCCCAGCTGGCAGGATGGGGCAGCAGGGTGGAGAGAATGTGCTGGGAGGTTGGGGGCCAGGTGACTGACGTGACATGTGGTCCCTGTTGGCCAGCTGCCTGCTGGCCACACTCCTGGAGCCATGTCACTGTCTAGCCCAGGCCCCAGTGCTCAGGGACCAAGGTACCCAGAAGGCATTTCTCAGGTCCAACCTAGGACCCACTCAGTGAAGAGATGGGGAGAGTGGGGATGTTTGTGGGGAACATGCAGAGCTAGGTTGGGGCTCCATGGCCCTGGTTCCCAGGATCCCCGTGGACATCGGAGGGACCCAGACTGGGCACTAACCTGTCATGTGTGTTCATGAAGTCCCATGACTTCTGGGTGCCATTCTGAAAGAGGCAGGTGGCCGTCAGGGTGGACAGAAGGCTGCCAGCTTGGGTGAAGGTGCTCTGGGCAGCTGGGGAGGCCCACAGGCCCATGTGCCAGCTCCGCCCAGGGAGGCCCACTCACAGCCTGGGCCCATGGGGAGGGGAGCGGCTAGGCTGGGCAGGGAGGCCAAGGACAGCCTGATGTTCTGCAAAGCGAGACAGAGAAACAGGGCAAAGGAAGGAAAGGCATCTCAGGCACAGCGTGAGCACGCCCAGCACAGGTGAAGCCCAAGGAACTGCAAAGAGATGTACGCTGTCACCAAGTGTGGGCAGGGGCGGGGAGGGAAGCCCCAAGCAGTAGAGCAGAGATGGGGTTCCCACTGCTGAAGACCCTTGGGCCACTGGACAAAGGGAAGTGGGAGGGCAGGAGGGGCAGCCAGCAGCCTGTGAGAGCACCAGCCCCAGGAGCAGCCAGGGTGGGGTGGTGCCCGAGCAGGATGTGGGAATTCAGTGATGGTGACAGGGTGGCAGGACAGCCCCTCCTGCGTCATCTCTCAAGCATCCTGTGGTCCTGCTGCTCCATCCCTTCTCCTGCCATCCTGCTCCCAGGCCCTGGGCGCTCTGCCCTGATGGGCTCTGGGCAGCACTCGGTGTGTGCAGGAGGCAGCGTGGGGCAGGGCCTGGCCGAGCCGGCTGGAGGCAGACAGAGCGGACACTAATGGGGTCCAGCAGGCAGCGGGCAGGAGGTGCCTGGAATCATGCCGGCTGGACATCCCTGGGTGACACGGGCCGTTCCACGCAGCCCCACCTCCTTCCCTAAAGGTCTCTGTAGGCAGGGCTGGACCCTGGGACCTTGGGGACCCCCAATGGCTGCCCATCACCAGCCCCTCAGTCACTGGTCAGCCAGAGGCCCTAGTGAACTGCAGGCCCACCCTGGGGGTCTGTCCAGGCCAGGAAATGCTGGGACCTGAGCGCTGGAGACACAGGAAGTGCGGCCAGGGCTGCAGAAGAGACAGGACATTGAAGGACAGCATTTGTGGGAACTCCCGGAGGTGACACTGCACCAGGCCCCGCAGAAGGGAGGAGAGGGCATTCCAGGCAGGGGGACCTCACGGGCAGAGGCCCACATCCTGGCCTCAGCTGGGCTGGGAAGACTGGCCTGGGGTTGGCCTGGAGGCAGAGGTGTCCTGGAAGGGTGCTGGCAGCCACCGTTCCCACAGGGCAGGGAGGGCCGACGTCCTGTGGTGGGCAGGCTCGGCTGCCAGATGCCATTCTCAGGCACTGCCCTCAGAAGCAAGCCCGAGCCTGCTTGCAATTTGGCCACCCAGGGGCCAGCCACCCACCCAGGATGGCCTCCAAGTGCCCACTGCCTCCCTCAGGGTGCATGTCACCTGTGCAGGTCTCAGGAACCCCTCAGCTCAAGATCAAAATGTCAGACCCTCAGGTCCAGCCAAGGCAGGGGTGCAGGGGATAGTCTCAGAGGCCTGCTAAGGCCCAGTCAGCCCCTCCCACAGGGCCCTGGCTGGTTGGTGGGCCCCAGGCCTAGCTCATCTTCCAGGAGGCCTGGGAGGAAGGGACAGGTCTGGAGTGGACAGTCCCCTGCCCCTCAGAGCTACAAGGGTACCCTGACTCTGGTCCATCTGCCTGTCTACCAGATCTTCCCTGGCCAGGGCAGCTAATGACCAAAGGCTATAGATGCCCTGGGTAGCATGCACTGCCCAGCCCAGTCCCGGGCCCCCCACTTTGCACCCACCCACCACAGCTGGCTGCCTCAGGGCTCGGCTCTGGCCACCAGCACCCACCAGTGGGAACATCCTGGCAGGCACCCTTCACAGGGAATGGGAGAGAGGGTGCAGCCACAGCCCAGCAGGTGTGGACCTGGGCCACCCTGTGCCCACCTGCTGCCACCCAGAGCCCCAGCCCCTTGGGGGTTGTGAAGCCAATCAGGCATCCTGCCCCAGACAACAGTCATCAGGAAGGGCAGCACCTGCTCCTTCCAGGCCAATGCTGCCAACATAGGTCTTTCTGGGAGCCCACAGGGCCCCAGCAACGGGGAAAGTGGGGGGGGGGGGAAAGGGCCTGTCTCAGACTGGACCCCAGGGGGCTTCACAGGGTCGATGGGAGGAAGGGTAATGGAGAGGACAGGAGGGCAGGACGCTGTGGGTCTAGAGGCACCTGAGTGGCAGAAGGCAGGGCGCCGGGGCATGGGGAGCTGGCAAGTGAAGGGTGGGGACCCGAACTGGACAGAACAGGCGTGGACAGAGGTGCAGGAGGAGGTCAATGGCTGGATAACGGGAGAGGGAAGCAACAGCCACTCATTCAACCCACGAGTATCTCTTGTGAACCTCCTAGGTGCCCAGTGCGGAGGGAGGCAGCGTGGCCCTGCGCCTGCGGACCTACAGGTGGAGGGGGCCCACCCCCGCAGAGGCTCTCCCGTGGTGCTCTCCGCTCCCGTTCCTGCCTCCTCCTTGCCGGGCTCCTGTCCCCAGAATGGAGACCACCGCCTCCAGGAAGCTTTCCCTGATCCCGGAGGAGGCCAGTAAGTCTCATCGCAAAAACGGCCGGTGCCCAGCAGAGCCTCCTTGGAAGGATGAAGGGTCCCTGCGGGACCCACCCTCACCCGGGCACTCCGGCCGTCCGGAAACCGCCTCCCCGGCAGCCCGGGGGCGGGGCTCGGCGCTGCGGGCGGGGCTCCGGGCCGCAGGCGCCGATGGCAGAAGCCGCGCAGGGGCGGGCTCACCTGGCGGTAGTGCAGCCTGAAAGGTTGCAGGTAGGGCGAGGCGGTGCAGCGGCCCACGGCCTCCCCCTCGATGCGCTCCATGGCGGCGCGCGGCGCAGCTCGGGCCGCGGGGAACGCAGCAGAGACCGCGCGGGCCGGGGAGAGCGGGCACGTGACGCCGGCCTGGGCATGCGCGGTGCGCGCGGGGCGGGGCCGGGCGCGCGCAGGTAGGACCCGGCGGCTGCGCGCCCGCGGAGAGGAGGCAACGTGTGGCCTCTCGCGCGAGGGCTCGCGGAGTGTGGGTCCTGGCGGGCGGGAGGGGACGGGTTCGGGGACTGGTCGCCAGTGCTCGGGGAGTGGGACCTGTCGGTTGGGAGAGAGGGCTTCGCGGTGCGGTTCTGCCGGGTATGAACCTGGCGGTTGCCTCACCCAGGGGGGGCCGACTGTAGCCCGAGGCGGGGTGTCCCCGAGGCACGGTGGCCCAGGGAAGGAGACAGGGCCCTGAAGAGAGAAGGCGGTGGCCACGGCCGCCCAGCGAGCCCGCGACAGTGGGAATAGGGGTCACGGGGGGCCTGCACACAGGGGTCGCTGCGCGGACTGGGTGAAGCCCAGAATGCGGACACCCCTTGGGGGCCTCGCGGCTGTTCAGAGAGAAGGGTCTGGAAGGAGCGCAAGTCCGGCAGGGAGAGCCACGTCCTCCCCTCTGGGTCCCTGGGGTGGGGGCGCTGGCCGGGGCCGACCGTCCGCCTGCCCCACGTCGGAGGGGCGGCAGGCTCGCTGCCTCTGGGCGGTGCCTGCTCCCTCAGGAGTCAGCGCGGTTCCCTCCTCCGCTAGGCCCCGCCCCGCGGACCGGGCCCTGGCTGGGGTAGGGCCCCATCCTTCCTGGGTGTGGATCCCACGGATCCGCTCCAAATGTGGCCACTGCCTCCCCAAGGGCAAGTACAGGTGGTGGGGTGGGGAACAAATCCATCACCTGCTCTCTGAACTGTGGCCCCAGGAGGGACAGCCCACTGCGGCTGGCCACGTGGCCTTGAAGTTTCCTCCCGCCTTACCTGTTGCCCTGTGGAAAAGCACCCCACAATTCCGTGGACTGGAGCACCACTCACTCCCTTCTCCCATCCGCGGGTGTTGGCCCTGGTGGGGCTGGGCAGCTGTGATCTGCGGGCTCCCGGGCAGGCCTGTCCTGCGCCACTCCTTCGCCCGGGTCCAGTGCCTCAGTTCTGTGGTTGGGCTGGTGGAGCTGGCCGGCTGTGTTACCGCGTGGCCTCTCCAGTGGGGCTGGGTTGGGCCTCCCCACAGCATGGCGTTTTTGGCGGCCATTCTTCAGTGGCGGCCAGCTCCCCCAACGCGGCCACATGGCCAGGTTTCCCCTGACCCAGCCTTGGAAGTGAAGCACCGTCGTTCCCACTGCGTAGTGGGTGTCAGAGAGAGTCCTGAGCCACCCCAGATCTCGAGGGAGGGGACTTCACCAGCGCGGGGGCACTGGGAGGCCTGGTTCATAGGGGTTATCGTCAGACTAGCTGGCAATCCCCCCACTCCGGAGGGGATTGTGCTTCCCAACCTTGCCCTGGTGCCCTGGAGGCGGGAGAGACCACCCACCACACGGTCAGTCCCAGAAGCTGTTCCCCACCCTGGCCCAACAGCCAGGCCAGCTGGGCCCATTCCTCCGTGCACACAGGGCCCAGGGGTGCTCCCTCCTGCGGTTGTGTGCAGGCGGGGACTGAGCACAGAGTGTGTGCAGTGGCGGTGAGAACAGGAGGTGTCTGCACAGAGCACGGCTTTCCTCGAGTTCAGGGAAGTGACATTTTGTGATGACGCCAGCTGAGGGGCTGGCAGTGCGGGCAGCAGGCCGTTCCTGTGGGAAACGAGCCGGCAAGCCCTCGGGCAGCTCAGGGCCCAGTGTCGCCCCAGGGGTGGGAGGTGGCTCCAGACACTTGCGCCAGCAGACCTGTCCACAGTGGCTTGAACCCGCACGTCCGTCAGCATGTGACAGTAAACAAGCTGGTCTGGCACATGGCAGAGTGTCTGTCACCGTGCAAGGTGACGGCACTGACACCTGCCCTCGCTCGGGCGGGTCCAGGCACAGGCTGTGGGGGAGAAGCAGACCCCAGGAGTCACGAGTACCAGGACCCATTTGTGTGAAACGTCCCGGACACGGAAATTCATACACATGGAAAGCAGATTAACGGTTGCTGGCATCTGGGGGGAAGTGGGGGTGGGGGAGGGGCTGCTAATGAGGACAGGGTTTCCTTTCGGGGTGAGAGAATGTTCTGGAACACACCATTATGCATGCACTAAATGCCATTGTACACGGTGAGATGGTTAATGTTATGTGACTTTCAGTTCAATTTTAAAAGAAAAATAAACGTACCAGTGAGACTGTTCAGGAGCATTCAGTGTTCGCAGTGGGCACCCAGCTGCGCCCCACATGCCTGGGGCCGGGATGGCAGCAGGGGTGAGTTTGGGGGCTGGGGCGAGTCTGGCTGTTTCTCTGCAGCGTCTCGTGTGTCCTGGCAGCTCGCAACCAGGGCCAGGGTCAGGGGGGACCACAGGGCCTCTGAAAAGCCACTGCTGGATCTGGTGCTTGAGGGGGCTTTGGAGACCCTGCTGGGCTGCTGAGAAGTCTGGCACAGCCCCTGCATCACCACCAGCTCAGGGTCCTTTACTTAATCACCTCTTTGCCAGAGGTTCTGGGGGTCAGGGTGTGGATGCTGGCTGAGTCCATGTCAGAACCATCCAGTCTGGGCCAGTAGGAGCCTTGGGAGGGTTAGGGCCCTAGGGGCGCTGGAAGGACACCCCACTGTGGATGCAGGAGCCTGCAGGACACCCAGGATGCTCCTGCTGGCTGCCACCTCCCCTTCCTGTGTCAGGGGTAAGGATGAGATGGAAGGGAGAGTGGCTTCACAGGGGTCCGCATGGGGGAGGGGGCTGGGAGCCCAGGCAGCCAGGCGAACAAGGCTTCTTGGCTGCAGGCTGGAGGCTGTCCTCAGACAGTGCTCAGTGGCTTAGGCAGGTGGATGAGTGGCTCAGCTCTCCCCTAGTTGGGGTGACAGGTAGTACAGAGAGGTGAAGATGCTGGTCAGGGAGTTTCTGACATGACAGACCCAGAGATGGAGGACACCATCAAACCATCCCCTTTGTGGGGCTGCGCACTTCAGCATCAGTGCCCTTTACTACGTCCGGCCTGAGCCACACAGAGTCCACTGACCCTGCCTCCTGCTTCAAGCTCAGGTCCCCCAAGGACCCCAGACCTGCAGGGGCCAGGGGTCAGCCTTCAGGCTTCCTTCGCTGTCTCAGTGCCCTGTGCTGATTCCTGCCCCAACTCACACGGTCGAGGAGGCTGGAGGCCCCATGCCTGTGCTCAGTGAACTGGGGGCCGGCACAGAACCAAGGAGGGGAACCCACGTCCTGCTGGACCCTCAGGCCCCGAGCGGACCCCTCCCTCTGCCTTCATTCTGTCTGGGCCCCACCGAAGGAGGAGGACACTGCTCTGCTCAGCTCACGGTCCACATGCTAACCTCATCCACATGCCCTCAGGCACCCCCAGAACAGTGTCCCGCCGAGTACCAGGGCGCCTCAGTGCAGCCCAGCTGGTACAGGATGAGCCGCCACAGAAGGGAAGGAGCTGAAAAGGCAGTGGTTTGAAAAAGTCCACGTGGAAGGAGATGTGGGAAGAATGTAACTCTTAACCTGCTACGAAGGGCTCACTCGTAGAGTCCCCGTGTGCCTGAGGTCCGAGGTGCGCACACAGGAGAGGGGGACAAGGGCATACATGTGGGCCGAGAAGCTGAACCCTGCAGGGTGGAGAAGCTGAGGTGGGGACGCCTCTCCTACATCCACCTTGCACCCACCTCACCTCCTCACAGGCCCAGCCCGGACTGGGGCGGTCAGCTCCAGGGTGCCTGCTCAGGGCATGGGCTGTGTGTCCCCCGTGCCTGGCCCAGACCCTGGACACAGACGGTCCTTGTTTTTCACACGTGGGGGCTTCTGGGCCAGGATTTCTCTGTTTGCAGAGACATCCCTCCCCTTTCCTGATCCCGGTCCCTGACTGTCTCCCTGGGAGTCCCCGGGCGGGCTGCCCTGTGCCCTGCACTGTTTGGCTGCTCCGGTGATGCCGCCTACCTCCCATCAGGCCCCGCTGCCGGGGTCGAGGAGCCCCCCTGAACCTCAGACGCTCGGACACGAGCGGTGTCCTCCGTGCACAAGGCACGAGGTGTGTTCCTGCAAGGTGCGGTCCGAGGGGAAACAGTGAGGCGGATGCACAGGAGCGTGTCTCTGGTACCCTGGAAGCTTCGGGCTGGGGCGGACTGGCCCCACTGAAGTCACTTCCTCTACACGCTGAGAACCATCCCTGAATCTTCTAATAATCTTTTCAAATCCCACATGTACTCCTGAGCCCCGTTCCCTTTTGTTTTGACAAACTGCTCCACCGAAGGCCCCAGGAGGAGAGGCTGAGAGAGCCCAGGTCCAGTCCGGCACCTGCCTCCGAGAGTCTCCAGGAGCCACTCTGGGGCCGTCAGTGGGCAGGGACACATGTTCTAGGGATGACATCCAAGCACCCCCATGCCCCCACCCCCAGATATCTGGTGGGCTCTGCGTTTCTGCTTCTAACCCCCAGGGCCCTGTTTTAGTCCTCTGGCACAGGTCAGGGGCAGGCCAAAACAGACCTGGGGGAAGCCACATCTTCAGCTGTCCCAGAGGTGCCACCTCTGATGTAACACTGTCTACCCTGGGTGGCCGACACACACAGGCACAGTCATCCTGCCCACGTCTCCCTTCCCCTGGCTCCTGTGTTAGACGCTGGGGGTCCCCACGCCAGGCATCTCTCTGCCTTGGTTTGCGTTATTTCACTGGAGCCCGCCCTGCCCCTCAGGAGCTTCCGGAGACAGAGCACGGAAGATACAGTGTAACGTCTGCCTGTCTGAGCGCTCTTTGCTCCACCCTCCGTGTGAGCGCTGATGAGGCTGGGCATGGAATTCTCGGTTGGAAATCACTTTCCTGCAGCACTTTGCAGGCATTGCTTCAAGGTCTGCTTACCTCTGGTGTGGCTGCTTCACATCTCAGGCCAGTATGAGGCCTCTTTTGGGACCTAATACATGTTGATTTGGAGAACGTCCCATTCGGACTAGAAAGGGTGTGCATCTCTCTGTGTGTTGCACCATCTGAACGTCCACGTCTGCTCAGGAAGGTTCGGGCTTGTGCTGAGAGGGGTGGGGGCGTTTCCCTGCACTGGTTAGGCGGGCTGTCTGCTGCTGCTTGCTGTCTTCTGAGGCTATGTCTTTAGTTGCATGTGTCATATTTTTTATCTGCTGTTCATGTCAAAAGTATTGGTGTCCCTCTTTGTCCTTTGTGATGCTATTATTATTTTTTAAAGATTTTATTTTATCTTTAGACAGAGAGGAAGGGAGTAAAAGAGAGATGGAGAGAAACATCCATGTGTGGTTGCTTCTCATGCGCCCCCCGCTGGGGAGCTGGCCTGCAACCCAGGCCTGTGCCCTGACTGGGAATTGAACCGGTGACCCTTTGGTTCACAGGCTGGCACTCAGTCCACTGAGCCGCACCAGCCAGGGCTGATGCTATTATTTTAAAATTTACTTTCTCATTTATTAAAGTGACTGCCCAGTTCTCCTTTGGTTAAAAGTTCTCCATCCTTTATCTTCAACCGTGTGTGCCCTGTCACTTTCAGTGTGCATTTCAACAGCATGGCACCAGTTTGGGCTGCCTTGGCCCACTTCCTGCCCAGCCCACCCCTGTCCTCCAGGCATGGCAGGGTTCCCCCAGGACAGATGGGCCCATGCAGGCCGGAGCCCAGCTGAGCTGGGGCGACAGGGAAGCCCCAGGCCCACTGGCAGGAGTGCCCTGACCAGGTCTGGGAGGGGTGCAGGGTGGGTTGGGGTGGCCTTCCTGGGGAGGGAGGGGTGGAGTGGGTTCTGGACCCTCAGGTCCGGCCTCAGAGAGCTGTGAGTGGCACGCGGAGCCTCAGCTGTGACCCCACTGGGGCCCCAGCACAGAGCGAACCCAGGCTCCAGAGACAGGCCCAGCCTTGTGGGCATGGCTGCCCCAGCCCGGGGCTGGTGGCTCGACCAAGGCCCCACATTCCCAACCTCTAGGCGCCCCTGGGTCTCGAAGGGAAACAGCTCAGCCGGGAGCCCCAGGGGCGCACAAGCCCCATCGCAGACCCAGCCGTCCGGAAAGCGGGAGCTGGGAACAATGACCTCCGTGTGACAGACTTTCCCCTCAGTGGGTGAAAATAGAGTCTAATAGAATGGCGGCTTCCTGCGTTTGTGCCTGTGCCTGGGGAGCGGTTCACACGGAGACCTCCCACAAAGAGGAGCCTCCAGCCAAGTCTGCCCGGGCTGGGGCCCCAGCCCCGGGGCAGATCCGCCTGCTACCCGCTGGGCGCCTGCCCTCTGCCCGCGCCGCAGCTCGAACACCTGCAGAGGGCCTGAGCTGGACAGGCAGCCACAGCCACAGGGCTGGAAGAGGGGCTGCGGGTTCAAGCTCTGGGTGGGGGGGACGGGAGTGGGTGGAGAACTGGCCCAAGGAGAGCTTCTGGGGGCGGTGGGTCTAGGATAAGAGAGGTCTGCAGGCCTCTGCCCCCAAGAGGTCAAGGAAGGCGTGCCATGGCTTGAGCACCCAGGGGCTGTGCTGAGGGAGACCATGGGTGCCAAGCAGAAGGGAGCAGGTTCAAAGGGAGGTTGACACACTGCCTAGGCCCCCTTCCACTTGGGGGCAGTGGCCTAGGGGCTTCCCTAGATATGGAGACTGAGCAGTGCCACCTACGAGGGCCACCATGCAGGGGATCGAATCAGGAGGTGCCAGTGCCCACTCGCAGGTCCTGGGGGGCCTACAGTCATGGATGGCTCAGGTGGTCAAACCCAGAGCCCTGGGGACCTCTGACCTGCTCAGGGGCTGGGGACTTGCCCTGGCGGTAGCAGGAGGATCCTGAGGGCACCCCTGGGGGCTTTTCCTTCTGGGAAGAAGTGTGAGAGCAGAGAGGGATAGCCTCAGGGCCCGGGCCGACACTGAGCCCTCCCTCAGGGAGACTGGACAAGGGTGCTGACCTTCTCCCTCCGTCTCTGCTGGCTCTTTACTTCTCCCCAGCCCGCTTCCGAGGATCCCTCAGCCCTGCAGGGCACACGGCCTGTCCGCCAGTCTCCCTACGTCATACCTGCAGTCAGTTCACCCCAGGGTATAGACTCACATGGCCCAGGAGTGGCTGGCCACCCCACCCAGCCCACAGCCCCTCCCTCCAGCCACTTGACCTTGGCCTCTCCTGGACGAGGCTCCTGCTGACCACATTCCTGCCTGCTCCTGAGACCTCTGCCACCCCCACACTGGAACCCCACTGCAGCCAGACCACCCCTCCCTGGTGACTCTGGGGTCTCACCCCTGCCCTTCCCCTTTAGGGCACATGGCAGGGAGACCATGGCACCAACCTGCCTGCCTAGGGACACATATGACCCCTCTCTTGGGGCATCCCTGACATTAGCGTGAGGCTGGTTCAATGTGGCCACATGGCCAGGCTCTTCTCAGATATCCTGCTGCCAGAAGCTGCCTGACAGCAGCCGGCTGCCCTCTGGGCCCACGTGGCATCAGGGCCGAAGCCTCAGTGCTCCAGCTGCTCCCGGCCCAGGACAGAGCCATGGAGCTCGGAGGCCCCCTTCCCACCAGCCCCCTGCCTGCCCCCACTTTCCCAGGGCAGGTATCCTGTGAGGGCTCCCCCTTAATTCTTCACACATTTTCCTCCAAACCTCTACTGCACCTAGTCCCCACTTGGCCTCCCAGACGGACTCAAGTCCCCAACACCTCTCCTGACCTTCTTTGTGTGTGTGTGTGTGTGTGTGTGTGTGTGTGTGTGTGTGTGTGAGTCTTTGAAGAAGATTTCTTTTTTAAAAAATATTTATTTATTTTTAGAGAGAGGGGAAGGAAGGGAGAAACAGAGGGAGAGAAACATCAGTGTATGGCTACCTCTCATGTGCCCCCTGTTGGGGACCTGGCCTGCAACCCAGGCTTGCGCCCTGGCTGGGAATCGAACCAGAGACCCTTTGGTTTGCATCCCATGCTCAATCCACTGAGCTACACCAGCCAGGGCTTCTCTTGGACCTTCTGACCTCCAGATCCTCAGGCCAAGGCAGCAGGATGGAGGCTCCCCTGCCCCTGGGGTTGCTCAGGCCCTTTATAAACACTCGCTGACCTTTCTAAAGAGCCCCCTAAGTTCCAGAGCTGTGCAAGGTGCTCTCCGCTGCACACCTTGTCTCACCTGTGCTACAGCTGAGGAGCTGGGGGAAGGGGCCAGCAGCCCGGCCTGTGGGGTCTGGGCACAACTGTCCCCTTGTTCTTCTGGCCCCAGGCGGCAGCCACTTGCAGAACTTAGTTCCTGGGGTGTCTGTCTCCCCTTGGTGTCCCCCCAGACTTCCCCAGCCCTTTGTTACCAAGTCCTCAGTGAGATGCTGCCACTCGGTCCGCTCGTGGTGGATGGAGGTGGACTGAGTCGGGGAGGACTCTGCCGCCCAGGAACTGCTGGGGGTTATCAAGGAGGGGGTGGGTGGGGGTCTGGCCAGCATCCCCGCCATGCTGGGATGCAGAGAGCAGTCTTGCCTCAGCCAGCCTGGTGAGGCTTGATGAGCAGCAGTGCAGGCTGGCTCCCACCCCGACTCACACTCAACTGTGGGTGAGCGCCTGCCTGAGGCCCCATCAATTGGAGCATAGAGCTGACCCAGGGGCACAGGGGACTAGGGACAGGGAAGCTCGCTGAGGGTCCAAGGAGACAGCCTGTCTGAGGAGGGCAGAACTGCAAGGCAGGGCCCAGCCCAGGGAAAGTGAGACAGGAGACTTGGACCCTGTGCCGTCACCCCTCTCCCAGCCCAGCCCAGCCCAGCATCCCAGCCTGGAGTCCTGGACAGGCTCCTTGTGTGGTAGGGAACGGTGGGAGCTGGGTTTCCATCTCTTGGGGCTTGGGTACTGTGTGATGCTGTTGTAACCCTCTTGGAGCCTGTCAGCCTCTGCCAGGGATCAGGGTAGAAGGCCAACTGGGAGGCGAACCCCCTACAGGGTCTCCACCAGGGACGCCACAGGAGGGGACAGGCCCGTCCGCCCACTGCGGCCGGCACACTGACCCTCGACCAGAGGAGAGGGCTGGGCTGACCCAGCTTCGCTCCCTGCCCGGCTCCAAGCCCAGGACACTCCGTGGGGGAGGTGGCCATAGCCTCTGACCCCAGGCCGGGGCGGCCTCGGCTCAGAGCGTTTCCGCCCGCCTGTCCCAGCCCGGCCTCGCAGGAAGTGGCCGCCTCCTGAACAAAGAGGCCGGCGGACAATAGCCATTGAATTGGGCCGGGGCGCTCGCGCACGGATAGGCCGCCAGCTGCCCGCGCTGATAAGACCCAGGTCCGTGATGCCCGGCCTCCGCGGCCTCCCCAGGCTCGGGACCTGCGGCTGAAGCGCGAGGCTGGCGCGCCCGGTCCCGCAGGCTGGTGCCCAATGGGGACCAATCCGGCAGCTCCCTGGGAGTGGCCCCACCTCCGTCCGCCTCGCTCGGCACCCCGGCCCCGCGTGGCCCCGCCCTCAGGCCGGCCGGGGGCAAACGCAGCGCGGGTGTCGGTCCCCGGCTTTGCGCCTGGCCCTTGCGCCCCGGACGAGGCCCGCATTGGAGAGGGCGTGTGGTCCGCTGTGTCCCCCAAAGATCGTTGGAATCCTGCGGCTGGGACACGCCGGCACCTCGCTGCCCCTCCTTCACCTCGTTCGAGGAAACCGGCAGACCCAGAGGGCCGCCCTGCTGGTCCCCACGCAGGGCTTCCTGCGAGGGTCGCGGGAGGCTCGCTGTGCCCGGGGCGGGGGATGGGCAGTCTGGTCCTCATGCCTGCGGGGACGGGAGAGGGTCGGAGGGCAGTGTCCCAGTAAGCCTCCCAGGAGGCCACTCAGGGGGCACTCTGCCTTGGGTCCCAAAACTCTGGGGCCCCCAGCACAAAGGTACACCTGGGCCCGAGAGCCAGCTGCAAGGGAGCAGCGAGGACTGCCTGCCCTGGAGCCGTGCCTGAGGGCAGCCATCTCTGCACTGGCTCAGAGCCCAGGGGCACCTTTGTCAGTACCCCTAATCTGGAGGCTTTGTGAGACAGATGCCTCTCACCAGATGTTTCTAACCAGGGCAAGTGGCAAATGTGTATGTGTTGGGGGTGGGGCTCCAGCATCTTCTGGAAGGAGCCTAGCACTGGGCCACCCTTGGATTAGAAAGCCACAGGGGGGCGGGGCAGGGAGGCTGAAAGGGACAAGACCTGTAGGTCTGGGGGAACTGAGGCAGGCTCTCTTCCTGGGCAGAGTGAGGCAGCCCAGGCAGGAGAGGGATCTGGGGAGGACCCAGGAGCTCAGGCCCACAGGCCCACAGCAGCTTCTGGTTCCCATCTGTTCAGCCAAGAGGTCTGCCAGCATTTCTGGCCCTGTGTCCACCAGCCAGCAGGCCCTGCCCTGGACAAGGCCCTGGCCTGGTGGGAGCCCTTCCCCACCCAGAACAGAGATAACACAGGGTGGGCAAGGTCAGGACAGAGACACTCCTAGGCTGCAGGACCCAGCCGTGTAGTGTCAGTGGACATGGAAGGATTCTTGGAGGTGATACCCATGCTGCATTTCTCAGGGGAGGAGAGCAGAAAGGGCAAACCCAGCAGGAGGGAGGACCCCCGACCCAGGCTGGAGTCAGGGAGAAGCCAGGTGTCTACAGGACAGAACCCAGGAACACAGGTGGACAGCTGTGGCCAGGGGAGCCGTGCCCAGGATCTGGGCATGGCCCCCACCAGAACAGGGGCCTTGTGCTGACACCCGCTGTTCTCAGGCCTGTCCTGCCCACTCTACTCAGCCATGATGGTGGCAATGGCTTTGGAGAAGTGGCCACTGGAAGCCAGTCCTGGCAGGGAGAGTGCATAGGAGGTGCATGGTTCCAGAGGCGGGGAGTGTGACAGGGGCTGGCAATGGAGGAGACACATGTGCAGCGGTGAGCACAGCATCCCCTACAGTGGGGCTGGTGGGCCGGCAGGTGGTGGCCTGGGACATGGCGGAGTGCTGGGGCACCTGAGGCCTGCCCGTGCTGGTCGGGTGCCTCAGCAGGGCTATCCAAACTGCTGCTCAGAGGCCTGGGGTCATACCCTCCAAGGAGCCAGGTGGCCCCAGCTGATTGCGCCTCCCACAATGAGCTGTGAGCACCCCACTGCCTGGGAAATCGGGACCTGTCGGAGACCTGGGCAGGGGGGCACAACCTGAACCTCGGATGGGCACATGCTTACCCTGGCCTGTCTGCCATGCTCCCCTCCACTCTGCCTCAATGTGGCTGCTGCCCTCCCTGCCAGCAGCCACTTGGGACTCCCCATCTCACTTCGACACTTCAGTGTCCCCCTCCTTGGGCACAGCCAGGCATGGCCATGGACACTAGGGCCTGCATGGGCAGACGATGGCCTACCAGGCCCCCACCCAGCACTGAGCCCTGCTTTCGGGCTACAGGGAGTGGGAGGCCAGCGGCTCCTGACCCTGTAACCCCAGGTCCACAGCACCCACTGAGAGTTCGCCCAGGTGAGTTCGCCCAGGTGGGGCTGTCCTGGCCAACACCTGCCACTCGCCCCCACCAGCCTGCACCTGGCTGGCTGCTCTTTGTCCCAGGAGCCCTGGTAGGGTCCCCAGCCCTGCCCTCCCTCCATTCCCCACCTGCCAGCATCTTCCCCATCCCCAGGCAGTGGGGCTAAGCTACCCCCATCCACTTGCCCAGCCCCACCCCTCCAAGGGCCTGCAGCAGCAGTGTGGGGCCAGGGACAGGGCTCTTCCATGTGCTTGCTCCACACCCACAGGCTTGGCTGTACCCCCACTTGAACATGACACCCCAACCTCTGGGGACCCTGCCTTTCCACGCTGAGGCCCTCACCTCCTGCCTCAAATGCCGTGTCACCAGACCCCAGGGCAGTGGCCCACTTGCCTCTTCTGCACTCCAATGCATCCTGACCAGCTACTTTGGGACCCAGTGTGGATCCCTCCTCCTCCAGGAAGTCCTCCAGCCTACCCTTCCCACCTTGGGGCTTCCAGAGTGATGTCCCCATTCCCCTGAACTAGTCTCTGAGGAGACCCTTAGTGGGAACTGTCTGCTGCCCCAACAGAACCCACACCCACCCATGGCCCAGTGCACCTGAGACACCCTGGGGAAGGATGGAACTGAAGTTGGGGAGGGGACTGAGGCCCCAAAACTTTCCCTTGGTCTGAATGCGGAGGCCCCGCCCCTGATGCCAAGGGCCCGCCCTGGGGCAGGTGTAAACAGCAAAGGAACCAGCTGTCTGGGGGCTCCTTTCCAAAGAACTGCCCCTCCCCTGGACCTCGACACACACACACACACACACACACACACACACACACACACCCCGCAGGTGGCTCCAGCCCCTCGGCCCACCTGGGCATCCTGCAGCGCCGCCTGCTGGCCGTGCCCCAGTGCCTCCCACACTTGAGCCTTCAGGGCTGGGAAGGAGTGCCTGGCATGGCTGTGCCATGTGCACGGACAGTCCTGAGGGCCCTGTGTCCTGGACCATGTGACCGCCATGCCCTCCCCAACATTCTGTCCCGAGACCCAGGGCCAGTGACGGTGGTCTGGAGCTCTGTGGAAAGTAGCCCTGCCCAGGGCCAGGCGGGGCCCGCCAGCCCACATGAACTGGGGGGGCCTGGAACGCCGCCACAGCTGCTGAGTTCCAGATTTGCACCCCATGGGCCCTCTTGTCACTCCAAACTCTTCACCTGCTGCCAAGCACCCACTGCCCCCAACCCCTAACAGTCACAGGGCCCACCGTTCAGCCAACCCCCCCACAGGGCTCCCCCTGCTGGGTGCCAGGCTGACGTCTGGGCAGGCGCTCGATGGTGGGCTCTGCCGTGAGTAACCCTGGGAGCCAGTGAATGGGGAGCATGGACTCTCCAGAGTCCTCTGTGGGGCTGAAGGGAGCATTCTGGGAAAGGGCTTCAGCTTCCCCGTCACCAACAGGATGTGTGCGCATCACCGCGTGTGGGTGCACGTGTATTCAAGTGTGTGCCGGTGGGCTGGCCATGTGCTGACCCTGCCACAACCTGGGCTCCAGTGCCCACCTCCCCACCCCAGCCCTGGCCTTTGCTGACCCCAGGGGTGTCCCTCCAGCTGCTGGCTCAGCTCCACCTTGCTGCTCCACCTGGGGTGTTGGGGCCCCACTCAGGTGGGCGCCCTGCAGACAATGCCCTGATTCAGAGTCCCCGAGAGGGGAGCCAGAGAAAGGGCCCCTCACTGCCGTGGAAGCACGTCCCCAAGCAGTCTGGCACTGCCCCTGGCCAGCCTGGCGGACTCCCACTTGGACCTCAGCCCAGCTGTGGTCACCACATCTGCCCACAGGCCTGCCGAGCTTCAGGGCACCCCTGTCCTAGCCCCTCCCTGGTACCCTGCTCTCACATCAGAGTAGTGTCCACTGGCTGGGCCAGTCAGCTGGGGTGGCCGTGAGAGGGTGCTACAGTGTCAGGGTCACTGACAGGGTCAAGGCAGAGGTCAGGTTCAGGGCCAGATCCCACCAGCCTGAGGCCCCTGCCCTCACAGGTCCCTAAGGGCCCATTGTGTGGGGACAATGGCTTCCTGAGTCAGGTCCCTCTCCCAGCAGGAAAGCCATAAAGAGCCTGCACTCTGCCCTCTGAAGGACCTGGGTGGGCAGTCAGAGCCCGAGGCCTCAGACCCCACCCTTTGCCAGCCTGGCAGGGACCCAGGTCTCCCCAGGGACTGGCCAGCCCTCCAGGCACGTAGGCACCAGACGGGCCCTGACCAGACACTGCAGGCTACACGCAGGCACATCCCCGCTTCCCACAGCTCGGATGCTGGGCTTGGGGGCCCACCCCATGGGAACCAGCTAGACTTTCTTGGTGTCCCCTGAGAGATCAGGGTGCACATGCAGGACCGCTGAGTGTCAGAGCAGCTGGGACGCTGGCAGGCACACCTGGCCCCAGCTGCCCAGGACCTGGGGCCAGCCTTGCAGTGGGGCTGGCGGCGTCTCCCCACACTAGGGCTCTACTGTCTTGCCAGGTGAGGGGGTCCTGAGACCCAGGAAGAGCAGGAAGTGGGGGCACCAAGGGCAAGAACAGCAAGCCGGGGAGCCCATGTGGGGTGTGACCCTGCGGCAGAGCAGCCGCAGTGGGGCCGTGTGGCCCGCAGACAGGACCACGTGCTCAGGGCCAAGAACAGAGTCCTGAGAGCTGGCCCACATGTACCTGTGGTTCTGCGGGTGGTGCTTTTATTGTTCAGAGAACAGGGTGCTCCTGGGGGCAGGGGACGCCAGCTGGGGCCTGGAGACAGGAAGACTGGTGAGGACCAGTCTGGGCAGAGGTCAGTCTTGAAACTGGGTGGAAGTGGCCCTCAAGGGGCAGCCGAGTGGCCGCGGGTGGGGCAGAGCGGAGCTGCACAGCAGCTTTCCCATGACATGGGCGATGTGGTCCGGTTGCCACGAGGGACCTTCAGGAGTATATCCCTGGGTACCCGGTCCCCACTGTGGGGCCACAGCCACATTGAGTCCCTGAGTTTGTCCCGCCGCTGTGACCCTGGGGCTCCTCTGTGCTGCAGCAGCCTGCAGGATGGCCACCACCTTCCACACCCCTGCCAGGCACTGCCAGTCCTCCCAGCTCATCCTAACCCAGGCCCTTCCCCACGAAGCAGCCCCCAGGTCAGACCTGGCCTGATCCAGCCTTTGCCCACCCAACAGCACCAGGGAGCAAGTGGAGGGTGGCAGAGGGGACACCTAGAGGAGGCTGGGCCGGTGCCTCAGCCTCCAGGGCATAGGGGGCAGAGTGAGAGGAGGCCTGGTCCTGGGGAGCCTGGACGGAGGGATGGTGTGGCCTGGGACCTGTGACGGCAGGTGGGCAGGGCTCTGACAGGCAGAGGCGTCAGTGGGCTTTTGCTCTCAGAGGCCCCTGAGTGTTCCTGGGAGCATGGGGTAGCCATTGGCCCTGTGGTTTGGAGGTCTGGTTCATCTAGAACTCACCATAGGGCCGCAGGTGGCAGGGGCTGTCAGGCCTGTGGGCCCAGCTGGGTGACCTTGGGCCATCACTCAAGCCCCTTTGTATCTTTGGCCTCAGCTGAGACCTGCCAGGAGCCATGGAGAAGCCTGTGAGTTTCCCCCAGCACCTGTGCTGACCTTGACCCCTGAGATGTCAGAGCAGAGACTCTGCTCAGTGCAGGACAGGGAGGCCCCAGGACTGGGGGTGGGGGAGTCCTGTGCCAGCCCCAGGGGAGCAGCAGCTGAAGCCCCTCCAGTGAGGTGTCAGCCCCGAGCCACTTCTGGGCCAGCAGCTGGAGGGACCTGATTTGGAGTTGGCATCCAGACATGTGAGTACTGGGGGCCCTGCCCCCACCCTGGGCCTGATACAACGGGTCACCAGGGTGGGGAGGGTAATGCCAGTGTGTGGGGGGGGCACTGAGGCCCCCTCAGGCCAACAGGTGTGGCAGCAGTGACTTGCGCACAGGCACTGTCCACGGCCCATGGGTACCGTCCAGCTGCTGGCCTCCCCCCTCACCATGTCAGTCCCCCATCAATGGCCACCTGTGTGCCCATGTGGCACTGGCCTCATTGCTCCAGGACCCTGCACCAAGTGCTCCTCACCCACCCCCCCTCCAGGGCACAGCTCTTTCCCACCAGCCCCTCCTCCCTGGGGCTGGATTCCCGCTTAAGCCACATACCCGGCCATGCTGCCCGCCACAGAACCCCCTCTTCCCACAGGCGGTCTTCCAGCCCCACCTGCCCCTCCAGCCTCCCTGGGAACATGTCCCTCTGGAGCAGGCCACAAAGCCACACACAGAATCACAGACCACAGCCTCAGTGGGTTTCTGCTCAAGTAACATCTTCTGCGCTCGGAACCCAGCCCCATTCACCTCCCAGGGGGCCACACACATGGCCGCCACGTCTTGACTTCAGACTTCGAGACTCTGGGAGGAGGCCCAGCCCACCCCAGGGGACCGAGCAGTGGCCCAGCAGGGCAGTGTGGGGTGTGGTCTGTCACTGAGGCTACCCTCTCCTGAGGCATCAAGAAAGGGTCGAGGCCTGGCGCTTGAAGACATGTCCAGAACAGCGACACCCAGCTGAGACCTGGGTAGTGGTCTCCAGGCCTCCCCACGTTGAGGCCTGGCCTCCAGGAAACCCTGGGCAGCAGGGACCCTGTGGAGCAGGATGGCCCAGCTCGGGGTCCTGCCCACCTCCCCTCTGGGGTGCTGGGCCAGATGCCAGCGCAGACATGGGCAGCCACCACTCTCTCGGCTCAGGCCCTCTGGGCTCACGGGTTGTAGCTCCACCTGGTCCCAGCACAAAAGTGGTAGGAGGGAGACCGTGGTCTGGCTGAGCACCGCAGTTGGAGGTCCAGGACCAGCCCCAGACCAGTAGAGGGACAGGTGGACACAGTGCTTCCCAGTGACAGCGAGGTGGCAGTGCAGGGCACCCGGCCCCACGAGGGGCAGAGAGCAGGGTCGCGGAGCCCCCCAGCTGTCACAGGAGGCCCCACAGTCACGCTTGCAGAGGGCTCTTGGGCCACAAAACCTACGTCTGACCAGTCACATGTGGGCAGCGGTCCAGTGCCCTGTTCTGGACAGAAACGTGCCTCACACCACTCAGAAGAGCGCTGTGCCCCAGATCCCACAGGAGGCTGTGAGGCGGAGGCTGTGGAGCAGGCGGGGCAGCGCCTCTCGTCACAGGAGTCTCCGCGCTCACCTCTGTGGGCCCGAGGCCCTGCCTGTTCTCAGACACCAGCGGCGTCCACCACCAGGACACTGCCTACTGTGGGGTCACGCCTTAGTAGCCATCGTCATCGTCACCGTCACAGCCGTAATCTGCAAACCAGAAAAAACAATTGTAGCCACTGAGGAGGGCTGTGCCGTCAGAGCGCCCAGGCGCCCCTCCCTTGCCCCCTGGAAGCTCTGGTACCAGCTGCTGGGCTGTGGCCACAAAGGCCCTCCCACCAGACGGGGTCTGCCACTTGGTCCCTGCAGGTCCTGGGGGCTGACAGCCTGTCTGTGGACAGTTGGGGGCCTGGCTTCTGGCCAAGTGCCCACGGGAGCGGCACCGCACTGTGGGCGGACACTCTACTTGTGTGGCTGGATCATCCCTGCCTGCCCAGCACCCACGGTCTCCCTGTGGGGAGGGCCTCAAAACTCACAGTGTCTTCATTCAGATTTCCTTCCAAGGTGAAACAGGCCAAGTATACAGCCTACAGGCCTCAGCGCAGGGCTGCTAGGCAGATGGCTGGTGCCCTTGTCCTGACGCCCCTGCCCACGCCAGTCCCCCCGGCCCTGAGGGCCCTCACCGCTGCTGCCCAGCATCTGCAGGGCACTGACACAGGGCTCCCCGTCCTCTTCGTCTGGGTCCTCCTCGGCATCCTCCTCGGGGTGGTACGACACAGGCCCGCTCTCCACCACCACTGCAGAGGGCCTCACAGGCTCAGCTCCCAAGGTGGGAGCGCTCGGGAGCACAGTCTGAGAAAGAGGGGAGGGAGCAGGCTCTGGTGCCCCTGACCTGCCCCCCACCCAGTCCTCACTGCTTCTCTGTTCAGCTTCCGGGGCCATACCAGAGCCCTGACCACGAGGAGGGAAGGCCCCTGGGCCCTGTCCTGGGAGGGCCCGGACCCCAGACAAGGCTGCCACCCAGGCAGAGAAGGCCGGTGCGAGCAGGCTGGACCTGGGGCTGTGGCCTCACTCCCTAGAGGCTCTGTGCAAGGCCCAAGCAATGGCCTGGGAGGGACGGCCCACAGGCGGCTGGGGCAGGGCTGCAGGGGCAGCACTGTGCTCCACAGGCCGTGTGCAGGGCTTGGCCTACAGGCCCCAGGCCCACTCCCAGGGCACCTCTCCTGGGCACCCTGGGCTCAGGACGCCCCCTGCTCAGGCAGAGTGGTGTGGCTGGAGCTCCCACCCCCCAGGGACTGCCCTCCTAGTGGGAGGCCCCACCCCCGTGTTCACACAGGTACCTCTCCCAGGGCTGCCTTCTTAGCTGGCTGTGCTGACACCATCGGCCTCAACCTGCAGGGGTCACAGGAGAGAGGGTGAGGGAAGGAGCAGCACTCTGGGACCCTCGTCTGCCCCCCTTCTCCCAAACAAGTCTGGTCACCCCTCCACCCATCCCCTAGCTCACAGAAGGGGGTACACTGACTAAACAGTCCTTCCGCTGGTCCTGCTCTCTCTCCCCTAGACACTCAGCCAGTGCGCCTTTCCCCACTGTCACCTGCAAGGGACCACGGGGGAAATAACCCAGAGCTCCTCAGTGCTGCTGACTCACCCCAGGACGAAAGTTGGGACCCCCACCTAAGAGGAGGCGGGCTCCCCTGCACACCCACGAACCCCACACTCCGGGGCTAAGGAGAGGGCAGTGTGTGTACTGCAGCTGCTTCCTGGCTGACCTAGCTGGGGAAGCTGGGGCCACACGCTCCAAGCAAACTGGAGCCTCCTGGGCAGCGGGCGCGGCGCCACCAGCGGGGTCCCCAGCACGCAGACTCCTGCCCAACCCGCCCACCCAGCACACCTTTTCCCCACGCTGGTCACAGGGTCAGCCTCAGTCCTGCCTGCCGGCTTCTTCCTCCGTGGCAGCTTCCTGGTGGTGGCCCTGTCCTCAGGCCGCATGTCCGGCCTCTGTGTGCTGCCCCCGCCCTTGCTGTCCAGGTCCCGGAGCACGCTGTAGTTGATCTTGCTGGAGATCCTCTTCTGTTCCAGCATCTTCTCAATGGCCTCACCGGCTGTGCTAGCCTGGATCGGCTCCCTGCGCTTGCAGGACTTTTTGGGCTGGAGGGACACACCAGTCATGCCCCCTGAGGCCGCAGTTGATGCCCCTGAATGCCCAGCTACTGCCCAGGACACCAGAGGAGGACGGGGCTCAGCAACCCTAAGGCAAGCCCTCCACCTCCATTCCTCCCAGGGTGGAAGTGGCCCATGCTACCCAACTATACCCTGTCCAGGGAGCAGGGCCCCAGACAGCACCCGCCATCAGCAGGAAGCCTGGCCTGGCGCTGCAAGGTGCCCCCAGCCCACCACGCCATGCCTTGCCAGGCCCAGCAGACAAGGGCCCGGGTGTCCTGCATTCTGGCTGTGTCCTTGGCAGGGAGGTGTGGTCCCTAGACCTCTTCCTGGGCACCAAGCTGTAAACCACCTGCAGGAGCCCCCCGTGCCGCCTCTCCAGCCCACCAGCCTTCATGTGCGGCTCCCGACAGGGGGCAAGGACCACGACCAGGCTGTTGGCGGCCCAAACACTGACCCCGGCTCCCAATGAGTCCACAGAGGCTCTCAAGTGCAGCCTCCCAGTAGCCACAGGCCAAGCCCTGTCTCTTCTCTGGCTCGGTCACAGACTTGGCTGCCCCCCGACCTGGGAGCTCCCTGGCCAGATGGCATCGTCCAGCCACGAGAGCAGCTCAGCCCCTCATGGTGACCACCAACTGGATGGATGGCAAGACGGGGGCCCTCAGCACCCTGACAGACTGCCTGGGGCAGCCCCTGAAGCTGAAGGGCAGGCGGCCCTACCTTCTGCTCCTTATACACGCCCAGCTCCTTCTCCTTTGCGATCCGCGCTTCTTTCTCTGAAAGGCAGACGAGCACTGGGTCAGCCAGGGCCTCGCACCCAGGGGGCCTGGGTGGGGGCTGGGCGCTTACCCCTCTGTTCCCGCAGGTACTCGGCGTTCTCCCGCATCCACAGCTCGGCCTTCACACGGGCTTCTGCCTCGTTCAGGATGTACTGGGCAGAGCACACGGTACCCTCAGCGCTCGCTCGGCCTCAGCCACAAACTTGCCTCCCACTTGGGCAACGGGTCAAGGGGTGGGCCCTGAACAAGGAGGGCTTGGGCGCACACCACACTAACGGCTCATCCTTGGAAGCCCGTGGGCGTCCCTTTGCGCTCCTCGCCCCGGGTCCCGGGAAGGGAGCGAGCTGAGGACTTGAGAGACCAACTTGGGAACTAACACACGGTCTTCGGTGCCACGTCCTGAGCAGGGACAGCCCTTGCCTGCCACAGGCCCTGGGACTGGGGGTCTGACACTGGGGGGCACGCGGGCCAGGGTCCCTGGGACTGGCGTGGCCTCAGCACTCGATCCCACCGGGACTGACATCTGGGTCGCAGCCCACACCGCACAGGGTACAGCCCAGAGGGCACGGAGCCTGCGCTCACCCTGTCAATCTCCAGGTCATCAATGCCGCTGAGGTCCAGCTCGCCGTCCCCCGAAGTGTCCTCTAGAGGGAAGCATGGCTGCTGGTCAGCTCACGCCACCACCTGGGCTCTCAGGACGCCGCTCCATCCTCGCCACCGCAGGGCGGGCACTGCTCTCCCGTGAGCAGGGGGATGAGCAGATGACCCCGCGCTGCCCGGAGGAAGCAGGACGCTAAATGGGGCTACTGAGCACAGACCACTGGCCACGTTTCCTGTCTGGAGCAGTTTCCAGACCGGGAGAGGGTGGTCAACCAGGTCTCTGCTCGACCACCTGGGGGCCTCCGGGGCCCTCTGACCGTTCTCAGGGTGTCCCAGAGCCTGTCGGCCAACCTTCCTGCCCTAGCTGGGTCGACAGCACCATCTTCAAGGCTCAGGAATCAGGGCAGCCCCTCCTGTCTGTTGCCCTTTCCCACCCAAGGTCCTCTGTGGAGTCCCGCCAGTGCCAGCCCACCCGGAACAGGCTGTCTGGGACACTCCCAGCTGAGGCCCTGCTAAGGCCCCCTTGCGCCCTTTGCTCTCTCAGCTCCAGCCAGAATGGCCTCTTTCTGCTCCAGGGTCAGTGTCCCCATTGCCTCAGGGCCTCCGCATGTGACCTGCCCTGTGCTCTGCAGGACCTGCCCACCCTAGACCGACAACAGCGCCGGGGCAGGACGCCACTGCCACCCGCCCACAGCATGTGATTCCCATCTGAGCCCCTGAGCAGCACTCCCTTGGGGGGCAAACCCGCCTGGTGGCCCCTGGGGGAGGCCATCCCAGCGAAGGACCAGGACTGGCTGTCAGAAGTGACTTGATGGAGCCAAAGCCGCCTTCCTTAGGAGAGCTATCAGTGACCATGCCGGTCCAGTGGTGGGCACAGCTGTCCCTGCTGGTGATGGGGCTCGGCAAGCGACATCTGTCTGGCCATGAGGGTCGTGCCCTCGGCCCACACGTCCCCACCAGGTCAGACAAACACAGAAGGATGGGCACAAGATGCCAGTCTCTGTCCCCATGGGCCCTTTGTGACGTGTCCGTGACTTTGCCACTGAGGTGCAGGATGCTGCCGCACAAGCGACTCCCTGGTCCCCCGGGGCAGGAAGGAGCCTGCAGCCATGAACCAACCCAAGGGCTCCAGCCAGGACCTGAGCCAGTGGACAGAGGTCCTGGGGCGGTGGGGGGTTGGGGGGTGCCCTACTGGCATTGGGTGTTGGCACACACCAGGCCCCTGACAGCCCCCACAACCCTGCACCGTGGGGCTGGCAGTGCCGCCTCCACCTCCCGCAGACTGGGGGTTGGGGGGGGCACAGCTCTAGATCGACCCGAACCCAGAACCTGTCCCCCACCCGCCGCTCGCCCTGCACTCACTGGGCTCCCCACTCTGTGAGATGCACTCTCGGATGGAGTCTGAGATGCCCAGGCTGGCTGCCGTGGGCAGGGGCCCCAGGAGGGACTCCAGGGCAGGGGGCCTGCCGCTCCCGCTGGGGCTGCCTGCTGCCCCTGAGGTCCCAGGGTCACCGCCGAGCAGCTCCTGGTAGAAGTCTTTGTTCAGGTGGCTGGCAGCGGCCTCCAGCTCCTCGTCCTCTGCGTCGTCCTCACCAAACAGGCTGGCTGTGGGGTCCTCCACGGAGCCTGGGGGCACAGTCCCACACCACCCGTCAGCTGCAGAGGCCAGGGGACCCTGCTCATGTGCACAGACACACTCCCACCAGCCGCAAAGGGTGTTCATGCTACTAATTTAAGCTGCTGAGGAGGAGAGAACCACCAGATGTCCTTGTCACAAAAGGTGCCTGCTATCAACCATGGCCAACACCTCATGCCTGATGTGAAATTAATACCAGACAGCCACAGACTTGAATGCAGCAGCTCAAGGGACAAACCGCTCAGAAAGCAATCCAGAAACGCTCGTGACCCTGAATGAGGCAGACCCTTCTCAGAGGGGACACAGAAAAGAGCCCACGGACACTGACAAGCTGGGCTCCCCACCGCAGACAGAGCCCAGAACTCTGCAAGTCGCACACCTGACGCGGGGCCTGGTTTACGGAACGTGAAGACCTCTCAGAGCTTCACAGGAAAATGTACTCCTGGTAAAAACGGGCAAAAGATCTGAAGAGGGACCAGCAAAGACACCTGGATGGCAAGGGAGCAGCGGCCCCCACCCGAGGGAGTGGCCATGGAGGCAGCAGCTGGCGGGCTCTCCAGTGCCTGCCCTTGGCCCGCCAGCCTCTCCTCCGCGTTCACCCAAAGCTGCATGAGAATGTCCGCAGCACCCGGGGAGACAGCCTGGCCTCAAACAGCCTCAACCAGGACAGGCCAGCCGGCTGGGGTCTCCAGTGCAGGGTACCAGGAAGAGGGGTGGGAGCCGACGGAGATACAGCAGGCAGATGGGTGACCGTCTGGGGTGGGGCGGGCAGGCCTGAGGACACTCGTGGGACACGTGTGTGCCCATGACATCCTGGGGGTGAACGCACGTCCCACGCACCTGGTGCTGCCTCCCCCACACCGTGTGCCAGTCGCACCCACGGGAAGTGGACGGAAAGCCATTGCATGGCACAGCCCACTCCAAACAGTGCTTGAGCGTTTAGTCTCGGCTGGCACTGCGTGTCATGCGTAGGGTTCGCATCTGGACGAGTTGTCCTCTGGGGACAACCTTTCCATCCCCAGTGAGGAGTCACGTGGGTGACCGTCTTCTGGACACACCTGGTGGCTCTCCACCCTGGACACACGCGACAACCCCTCTACTGGAAGGAGCCTTCCTACTGCGCAGCCGGCTCTTCCCGGCCTCCCGCCTCCTCACACATTTCACGGGGACACAGCAACAAGAGGATGAGCCATGGGAGTCATGGCTTCCATGGGCCTGCAGGCGTGGCGCGGGCAGACCACCCCGGGAGCAGCCCCACCGCCTAAGGCGGCCAGACCTGTCCTGCTCCGCTGTGCTCAGACCACAGAAGCTGCCGGCTCCCGCAGCCAGCACAGAAGTGTCCCAGACACGGGCCACCTGCGCCCTCCAGAAACCACAGGGCTCAGTGAGGGTCGGACCCCTAAGGTGTCAATAGGGAGACACCCACGGACGTGGAGGCCCAGCCAGAGCCGGGGGGCTCCTCCCACCACAGGGCACCTCTGAAGACTCTTAGCTGTAGACATGCAGTGGACAGTGCCAAGGAAGGACAGCGCCCACAGCACTGCCCGGCGGAACCCAGAAAATGCGGAAATCAGTGACAAAGCAGAAACCCCTCCCAAGCGTGGCACGCCCTCACTGGGCTCTGAGCGGCTACGGCTGTGAGTGGCGGACAGCACCTGCCGTCACGTCAGTGGCGCCCTGCCCCACATGCACGGTCCCAACGCCAGCACGGGGCCGCCCACAAGCCATGCAGGAGCAGGGCGTGTGAAGGCGGTGTGGCAACGGCAAATCGGTGCAAAGCTGCAGACACAGGAACTCAGTGACCTACCAAGAAAAAGCCCCAAAACAAAACTACATAACATAAGGAAGGACAAGGGGAACAGTCACCAACAAAATGAAAAGCATCCTCAGACACAGCTGGGCTCGATTCCATGTGAGAAGGGCCGCTGGCCGGACGGACAGACGGTGCAGCAGCATGAGAGAAGACAGGCCCAGACTGAGGCAGGGCACCCACCGCCCAGGACACCCTATCTGTGCGCACCCTGCACACAGCGGGCACACCAAGTGCTGGCACAGAGGACGCAGTGGGCGCGAGGGTGTGCACGCCCTTCACAGAGCCTGGCGTCTCGGCCCAGAGCCCTGCACCACGGTCCTGGGCAGCACCAAAGCCCACGGGGAAGCCGTGATGTGCTTGCCGCCCCCACTTGACTCTCCCTGGTGTGGGGCTGACAGCAGGCGCAGTGGAACACAAGTCGGGGCTGACCCACGGAGCAGAGCAGCGGGAACATCGGAGGAGGCCCTCGTCTCTCACGGGGTGCCTCGACTCAGGACGGGGGCTGTGTCGCAGCCAAGCACCGTCCAGTTGAAACCCGAGTGGAGAATGCCCTGGACACTTCCCTGCAGACCTGCAGCCGCGGCCGACCCGAGCCAAGCTCGGAACACGACCATGAGCCAGGCTGTCACCTTGAGTTCCATCTCGGGGGTCACTGCCCTGTCCTCTCAGCACCAGCAGGAGTCACAGGTGGGCATTTCGCAGACACAGACACGGAGCTGGGGGAGGGGACACGACGAAAAATAGCCTGCGGAGGGCGGGCTGAGATCTGCACGGCCGTGCCGGGGATGAAGCCACAGGAGAAGTCCCCATTCAAGTTGCGGCCTGGCTCCCACTGAATGCCGGGCACGCCTGCACCAGGTCAGGGCAGGACTCGCAAGCCGTGCCACCGCCAGCCGGGACCGTCTGAGCTGGAAAGCCCAACGAAGAGCTGGCGCTGAGGCCAGGCACACAGAGGTGAGTGGAGACCGGCGTCAGCACAGACGGCAGCCGCTCCCGAGCACAGAGCAGGCTCAGACATGGGAACCGCCGGGACAGTGCCAGCCTCCTCCAGCCACAAGCAGCAGAGTGCAGGGCGGCGAAGACGCGAGACTGAAGACCACGGGAAAAACACACCAGGGCAGCTGCCAGAACCTGGAGAGGAGCACCGGGGCGCTGGCCACCCAGACTGAGTGTCCAGGCAGCACAAACGTCACTCGGCACCTGCTCCAGAGCCTGGGCCTCGTGGGACAGGACTGGACCAGACAGACTCTGAGGGGCAACTGTGGGAAGGGGCTTGGGGTGGCCAGCAGCTGTGTGTCCAGGGCTGAGCTCCTCCCCTTGGGAGGCAGGCAGGGCTGGCCTATGTCTGAGAACAAGAACCTGAGGGGACAGCTTCAGCCCAGGGCAACTGGGACAGGAGACAGGTGAGTGTGGGTGCTGGGGAGCTGCCTTGGACAGGGCTAGGGCCTGAGGGGACGGGGCTGTCCTGGGAGCAACTGGACACACACAGCACAGGATGTGGGGGCCAGCTGGTGACCAGAGGCCTGCGTGACATGGAACACGTGGCTGTGCACAGGGTGTAGGCGGGGTGGCCCAAGCAGCCGGGTGTGGGGTGGGGCAGACTCACCGTCTCTTGTCAGGCTGGCCAGGGCCCCCTTGGCCTTCGGCCGACTGTTTTCTAGTTCAGTCTCAATTGCGTCCTGGTAGCTGGATATTTCACCTGGAGTGACAAATTAAGAGCTGAAAGTAAGCGTAAAACCTCTTTGCTGAGGAACCCACGGTACCTGTGTGGCAGGGCAGCTGCTTACCTTCGACTTCCTCCAACTTCTTCGACAGCACCTGCTCCAGCTGAAACGGATAGGAGAGCACTCAGCGACAGAAGTGGCCCGAGTGCCCGCCAGACGCTGCCAGGCCCCTGCAGGCCTGTCACGAATGCAGGGGCCCCTGACGCTGGCCTTGCCAGGACTGCACTTCACAGGTGCTGACTGGAGGTGAAGCGCAGCAGTTCTAGGGGCCGGGAGGTGTGGGGCAGTGGTGGTGTGGGGTCCCGACCCAGTGACTGGGCCCTGGAGAGGCTGCACTTCCCCAGGCCCCACACTAGATGCCCTGAGGGACACTCTGGGAAGAAGCCCTGTGCGCCCCACACTGGCACCTCCGTGTGCCTGCCTCTCCCCACACACACGCTTCCACACACGTCTGCCACTCCGCCATGCAACTGTGCAGTGTCAGACCGCAGGGCGCAATGAGGGCCTGAACTGCTGATGGCGAGGCCAGGCAGCCAGCGTGTACGTGCGCTCACCTGCTTCATCCGCAGCTTCCGCTGGCCGGCCGTGTACGATGGGGGGTCACACTCTTCCTCCAGGTCGATCTTCATGAACTCGTCCACAGTCAGCTGGCTGGTGGGCGTGTCTTCAAATTCTGTGAGCCTGGAACAGAGGCAGGAAAGGGCCCTGATGCCCCTGAAGAGCCACTTAAACTGGGACCAGTTTACAAACAGCCCCAGGCAGCCCGGGGCCCCTGGCCCAGTGCCTGGATGCTCCTGGCAAGCACAGGCCCCCAACCCCCCTCAGTCCTGCCAACAGCTCAAACCTGACCCAGGAGAGAAGGCCACCCACCCTCTCGGCTCCCACAGGCGATCAGAGAGGCCCTAGGAGAAAGGAGCCCAGCCCGCGGCCACATGCCCAACAGGAGGTTAATTTCCAACCACCTGCTCAGTCCCCCACAGTCCATATGAGCATCGAAATACTTAACGGAAGGCTCTGAAAGTAAACGTGAGTCGCATGAGCACACAGGGCCCCTCCGTGTGCCTGTGCGAAGGACCTGTGGGGACGGCAGCGGGTGGACTGGACCCAGAGTAGCCCAGCTGCAGCAGCCGAGACCCTTGCACCCCACAGCAGCACCTCACAAGGCCGCTCACGCACACAGATGTGGAGGCCGTGTCTGAGCCCAGCTTCCAGGTGAGCATCACTTGGGCCACATCAAGCAGGATACAGGCAAGGCTGCTCCCAGTGCCCGCTTCCTGACCCTTGTGAGCTGGAAAGTCTACAAACCACCATCCACTTGAACTTGCCTTAGAGAGAACAAGGTCTGCCGGCAGGCATGGTAGGTGTGGCCCCAGGACAGACCTCCGTGGGACAGAGGGCGACGCCAATGCGACGCGGGGCGCGCGGGGTCCCGGCTACACAGGAGGCGGCAGGACCATGGAGGGCCCCTAGGACCCCAGGCCTGGCCGAGCCTGACGGAGTGCACAGCTCCGTGCCGGGCGGAAGCCGCTCACCTCTTGCGCAGTGTGGACTCGCACACCTTGACCACGCTGATGACCTCTCTGATGGTTCTCCGGAAGTCGTGCATCCTGGCCGCCACCAGAAGTGCTGGGAAGAAGGCGGGGGAGTAAGTGGCAGAACACGCCGTGCACTGTGAGCCAGGCGTCAGGGCCGACCCCACACTCGGGACGTCCAAGGCCTGGTCAGTGGTGACTGCACGGTCCGCGCAAACACCAGGAGGCGGAGGCCCATGCACGGCTCTGCCCACAACTGCCGAGATTTACAAAGTGTACAACACGCTGTATCATGCCCTCCGTGGTTCAACACAGGAGAGTCAGAGTGTGTTCTGAGAACTTCACGGAGCCCCCCAGAGAGAACCCGCCGACTGAGGTGCCTGTGCAGGAGACACTGGTTGGCGATGGGGCCGAGGGAGCCGCCATGTGCTGGGCGCGGCGACCACCATGGGGTGCGAACTCAGACACCAGGCTTTGGGGTGGAAAATGAACCTCAGGCAGCGTGGAGCCTGCTGGTAGCTGATCGTGAAAAGACAGCCTTTGGTGTCCAGAAAGGAGTAGACCTGTGGACACTGGGCACAGGGCCAGGAGGAAGAACAAGAGCCCTGCCAGCCCGAGGAGCCCTGGGTGGGCTGCAGATCCAGGGCCTCCAACAGACCCAATGGCATCTGCAGGCGGCTGCCGCTGGAGGACACACCAGACAGCTGCCCCATGGGGCCAGGGAGCCAGCCCAAGAGGCTGGTGCCCCAGCAGTCGAGCCCCAGGTCCAGACAAGGGAGCCTGGCAGTCACCTTAGCCCGACAGTCCTGCCCCTCCCCCAGGCCAGTGGAGGGCAACTGGGAGTAGGCTGAGGTCCTCGAGGGCATGAGAGGCTGGGAGGCAGCTCTGGAGACAACCCAGCACCCACCAACCAGAGGCCAGTGGGCCTGGCCAGTCTGATTCCAAGGCCCCTCACCTGCCCCGCAGAGGCCCGAGGGGCGCCGGCCTGTGTGCATCCAGTCCCTCTTCATCCTCTGCAGGAGCCTCAGGGCCGTCATGGACACCTCGTGGTTCTTCTCACCGAATTCCAGCAGGTGGGCAAAGCGTGGAATGTACAGGCACGGGTCTGTGGCAGACACACGCCTCGGTGTGTGCCACAGACAAGGCGGCCTCACCACCACGCCCCCAGCACCCCCAGCAGGGGCCACCCTCACCCATCCCTCCACCACAAAGGCTCCCTGGGGCCTCTCCCTGAGAACACGCAGCCTCCCTGACCTGAGGGGGGGCCCTCACCGCACGCCCCCTCCCATGGCCAGGCAGCTGCTGCTTCATTTGGACACTTCGCGGCTGGCCGGTGAGGTCGAGCTGAATTCTAACATATTTATTGGCTGACACTCATTCCTGTGGAATGTCGGCTTCTGTCTTCTGCCCCTTTGTCTATGGGTGTGTGTTGCGTCTCTTCACCTGAGTGCTCGTTACTAAGGGCCCGGGCACACGGGTACACGTACAGACACACACCTAGGGCTGGCGCAGGCTGGGGACAAGGCTTTCTGGGGCCGCCAGCCTCCAGGGCAGCAGCACCAAGTCACTTAACGAACCGAGCTGGCAACTGACATGGCCGCAGCAGGGTGGTGATGCAGCACATGGGGGAGAGACCTTTAGACAGGACTGTCCAGCAAAGCCTCACTTGAGAGGGGCTGCTGGGGCAGAGGGTAGAGGAAGGTCACATCTCTCCAAAGCCTGTGGGGCAGTTCTGAAAACTGACCATGCGTGGGAGAATGCAGACACCCTTGGGAGGCTGGAGAACACAACTCTCCCAGGACACACCCTTTGACCTCAAGTGCGAGAGTTAACTGCGCCCTGGGGGGGTGGGGGACGGAGGACTCAGTGGGTTAGAGCACGTCCTGCACACCAGAAAAGGTGCTGGTTCGGCCCCGTCAGGGCACACACAAGGCGACGGATCGATGCTTCTCTCTCTCTCTCTCTCTCTCTCTCTCTCTCTGTCTCTCTCTGTCTCTCCGACTGCCCTCGCTTCCTCTCTCTGTCAGAAATCAGTAAGCATATCCTTTGGCGGGGATTAAAAAAATAAAGAATACTAAATATTAGCCAGAGAAAGATAAGACAGTTCCTCGTGTCCAAGCAAAGTATTAGGAAATTAGAGAGCAAACTTAGACTTAAATGCTTTGTTCGGGAAGAAATAATGAACTAAACATTAAGTAAAAAATTAAAAGTTAATAAAATAAAATATTTGAAGTAGACAAAAAGATTAAAAACCAAAAATAGTAAATGACCACCACTAGGAAAGCGCTTAAAAAGACTACACCAGGCCACACCGCGGTGTAGCACAGGGACACACACTCAGCTGGGACAGAAATGAGCCCAGAAACGGCCCCACCATGCTCAGCGAGCCCCCAAAGGTGCCGGGAAGCCAGGAAAGGGCAGTCTCCCCAACAGAACAGGTTGGAGCCCTGGCTGGTGGCTCACTGGACTGAGCCCGGCCTGAGAACCAAAGGGTCACCAGTTCGATTCCCAGTCAGGGCACGTGCCTGGGTGGCAGGCCAGGTGCCCATTGGGGGCGTGCAAGAGGCAACCACACATGGATGTTTCTCTCCCTGTCTTCCCCCCAAAAAACAAACAAACAAAACAAAACGGTGTTGGAAATCTGGACCCTTATTTTACATCACGTGCGAAAACAAACTCAACCCTGGCCGGGCACCTCAGTGGTTGGAGCATCATCCTCAGATGCCAAGGTTGCAGGTTCGATCCCCAGTCAGGGCATATACAAGCATCAACCAATGAATCCATCAATAAGTGAAACAACAAATCAATGTTTCTCTCTTCCTCTCTCTCTAAAATAAAAAAAAAACTCAAAACAGATTAGAGAGCTAACTGTACGATGTGGAACCCCCAAACAAGAAGGCGTGCGGGGAGCTCAGGGCATCGGAATGGGGAAAGATGCCTTGGTTCTGACACCAGAAGGACAGAGAATAGAGCAGAAAGACACAAACATGACGACATCAACGTGAAGACTTCAGTGCAGCAAACAATCAGCACGAAGAGGCAGCAAGGAAACGAAAGAGAAGTATTTTCAAATGATGCCTGAGAAGGGACTAACATCCCACATGCAGAGAACTCCTGGGACTCCTGAGTCACAGGCACCTGATTAGAAAAAAGGGGCAGCCATGGCTGGTGTGGCTCAGTGCCTTGAGTGCCTGCCTACGAATGTCCAGGTCGCCAGTTCAATTCCCAGTCAGGGCAGGTGCAAAGGTTGCAGACCAGGTCCCTAGCAAGGGGTGCGTGGGAGGCACACTGATGTTTCTCTCCCTCTGTTTCTCTCTCCCTTCCCCTCTCTCTAAAAATAAATAAGTAAAATCTTAAAAAAAAAAAAAAAAAAAAAGGGAAGACTTCAGTGGGCCAGCTCAGTCGGTTGGAGTGTAGACCCCAGACGCTCGTTACAGGTTTGAGCCCCACTCAGGGCACATACAAGAACCGACCAACAAATGCATCAATAAATGGAACAAATCGATGTTTGTCTCTTTCGCTCCCCTTTCCCTCGCTCTCTAAAATCAATAAATAAAAAATTGAAAACAAACAAAAGGGCCCTTGGACAGGCGGCTCGCTGTTTGGAGGGTCTGCCCATACACCAAAAGGTTGCGGGTTCAGTCTGGGTCAGGGCTTCCATGCCCCTTCAGGGTGCAGGCGGGAGGCAAGTGATCCATGTCTCCCTCCCTCCCTCTTCCTAAAAAAAAGGAAACAAAAAAGGCCCAGGGCGTGAAGCGTCATTTCTCCCAGGAAGACACGAGATGGCAAACAGGCCCACAGCCAGGTGTGGGCCCACCGTTATCAGAAGAATGCAGATAGCCGCACCGCCCGTCCGTGGACTCCGGGCAGCCCCAGGCCCCACGGCCCAGCGCCCCGCCGAGGCTCAGCACGGCCCGACTCCCGAGCACCGCGCAGGTCCCGGAGCCGGCCGGAGGCGTGCTCGTCTGCGCACGGGGCGGGGCGGCGAGCACGTACGTCCGCTCGGAGCTGCGGGGCGGGCCGGGATCCGTGACGCAAAGTGACGCGCAGGTGAACGGCGCCCCCTGCGGCCGGGCAGCGGGCGGCCGGGCAAAGGAGCAGCGCCCGCTGCGGCCCCATGCTGCTGCCCCTGGCCTGTCTGCACGGTCGGGTGACGCAGTGTCTCACCGCGCTCCTGGTGCTCGCGGAGCCGCCCCCGAGACCTGGGCGCGGCGGGAGGGCTCACGGCGCACCGCCCCCGCGCACAGAGGCCGCCCTGCCCGTGAAGATGGCCGCGGAGCTGTACGCACCCGCAGGCGCCGCAGCCGCCACCGCCACGGACATCGTCAACAGCAACGCCGCCGCCGTCGGCAGGAAGGGCCTGCCCAGCGCTCCCCCGCCGGCCGCGCCCCCACCTGCGCCCTCGCCGCCCGCGCCCGACAACAACAACTTGGAGAGCCCCAACTGGCAGTCCTTCCACCCGACCCTGCGCGAGAGGTGAGTCCGGGCCGCGCCCGGCCTGGAGCCCGCGACCCCGCCCCGCCCGTCCAGGCCCCGAGGCCCCGAGCCGGTCTTTCAGCGCCCCCTCCTCCCAGCGCGGGCAGAGCCCTGCGCCCTCCGAGCCCTGCGCCTCGTGCCTTTCCCCTTTACAGGAACGCGCTGATGTTCAACAACGAGCTCATGGCTGACGTCCACTTCATTGTGGGCCCCCCGGGCGGGGCCCGGAGAGTGCCTGCCCACAAGGTTGGTAGAAGCTTGGCCCTTTGAGCTTCCAAAGGCGACAAGCCATTTTCTTACTAGGAACGGACTGTCTTCAGCCTGGGGTGTGGCATCGCTGGGGCAGCGGGGCCCAGGCCTCAGGACAGCGTGGTCTCTCTCCGCAGTACGTGCTGGCCGTCGGGAGCTCAGTCTTCTATGCCATGTTTTATGGGGACCTGGCAGAAGCCACGTCGGAAATCCACATCCCCGACGTGGAGCCTGCAGCTTTCCTCATCATGTTAAAGTAAGTGGGCCCCCCTGGCTGCAAGGATGGGGTGGTTCTTCCCTGTCTGCTGCCCTGCAGCCAGCACCCTGGGGGGGGGGGGGGAGTCCACAAGGACTAGTGGGCCTGTCTCCCAGACACTGGGTGCTCGGTGCACCCCACGCGGCTGGTGACATGGTCCCTGCTCTGCCAGGTACATGTACAGTGATGAGATCGACCTGGAAGCAGACACGGTGCTGGCCACTCTCTACGCTGCCAAGAAGTACATTGTCCCTGCGTTAGCAAAAGCCTGTGTCCACTTTCTGGAGACAAGTCTGGAAGCCAAAAATGCCTGTGTCCTGCTGTCTCAGAGCCGGCTGTTTGAGGAGCCCGAGCTGACCCAGCGCTGCTGGGAGGTCATCGATGCGCAGGCGGAGATGGCCCTGAGGTCCGAGGGCTTCTGCGAGATTGACTGGCAGACCCTGGAGATCATCGTTGCTCGGGAGGCCCTCAACACCAAGGAGGCGGTGGTCTTTGAGGCTGTGCTGAGCTGGGCCGAGGCAGAGTGCAAGAGGCAGGGCCTGCCGGTCACCCCACGCAATAAGAGGCACGTTTTGGGGCCAGCCCTCTACCTGGTCCGGATTCCAACCATGACCCTGGAGGAGTTTGCCGACGGGGCCGCCCAGTCGGACATCCTGACCCTGGAGGAGACCCACAGCATCTTCCTGTGGTACACGGCGGCCAACAAGCCCCCACTGGACTTCCCACTGACCAAGAGGAAGGGCCTGGCCCCACAGAGGTGCCACCGCTTCCAGTCCTCTGCCTACCGCAGCAACCAGTGGCGCTACCGTGGACGCTGTGACAGCATCCAGTTTGCCGCGGACAGGAGGGTGTTTGTTGCGGGGCTGGGCCTGTACGGGTCTAGCTCCGGGAAAGCTGAGTACAGCGTGAAGATTGAGCTCAAGCGGCTGGGGGTGGTCCTTGCCCAGAACCTGACTAGGTTTGTCTCTGACGGCTCCAGCAGCACCTTCTCAGTCTGGTTTGAGCACCCTGTGCAGGTGGAGCAGGACACCTTCTACACAGCCAGCGCTGTCCTGGATGGCAGCGAGCTTAGCTACTTCGGGCAGGAGGGCATGACAGAGGTGCAGTGCGGGAAGGTGACCTTCCAGTTCCAGTGCTCCTCAGACAGCACCAACGGCACCGGGGTCCAGGGTGGGCAGATCCCCGAGCTTATCTTCTACGCCTGAGGCAAGGCGGGTGGTGGGGATGCAGAGAGGGTGGCACTCTCTCTCCGTGGCAGCTTGCGGGCATCATGCACTTTGTGAGTCTCTGTATACAATCAGCTGTTGCCGAATGTATGAAATAGACGTTTTCTACACAGCCAGAGCCTCGGTTTCCGAATGCCAGCGACTGGGCCTCACGGTGTCTCCAATGCTGCGTGCATGAGTGCCTGTGGCAGGTGGAGGGCAGGCTGGGGGCAGACGGCAGCCCCGACCCCGCTGGTAGCACCCACACCAACTGCTTGGCAGACTTGGCCATCCCTCCCGTCCTCCTGGACTTCATTCTAAGTGGTTCTAAGCTTTAGACCTCTTCAAGCCTGAAACCTGGGAACGGTCATTTCAAGTAGCTTATCTTGAGTTTTAATAAAGTGAGCCACACATAGGTTGAGTGGTGCTCAAGTTCTCACCAACCCACCAGCAGGGGACACCTGCAGTGCTGAACAACACAGGTGAGAAGCAAACTGCAGCCCAGGGAAGCCCGCCTGCTCCAGGTCTGCCCTCTGCCGGAGGCTGGGCGTCCCCATTCTGGGCAGGCCTGCTCCCCAAGGCTGCAGTCAGAATGTCCTGGAAAAGGCCAGGAGTCTTGCAGTTGGTTAAGCATCACTAGCTGCTCAGACAAAACCCTCCTACATGACAAATCTGGATTCAAGGGGGTGGGGTGGGGTCACTCGTGTGGCCCAGGGCCCCCCCAACCCCTCCATGGGTGTGCTACAGTGAAGCAGGAGCCGTCCACCCTCAGCCATGGCTTTGTTTCTGGAAAACCCCAGCATGACCCCCAGGGGAGAGAAGGTGCTGTGGCCTCCTGGGAGGAGAAGGCCCTCACTGCCCTGAAGCCCCTCCAGCCCCAGGGTACCATTCGCCCCAGGGGCCATGCTCTGGGTGGTCCAGAACTGCCTTCTCTTACTTCTGGGAGACACACTGGACACTGGGGGGCACAGGAAGGAACAGCCTGCCTGGGGCCGACTGAAAACTGGCCACCTGGTGACACTCCAGCACTGGAGCCAGGCTGCCTGCCGTGCCCAGGCCCTGCCTTCCCCGAGGCACCTGGCTGCCAGTGTGCGCCTCAAAAGGCAGACACGGCCCCACCCATAGCAGCGCCCCTGCTTCCCTCTGTCCATAGCTGCTGAGGACAGACACCAGCACTCCGGCTTCAATTCAGAAATAATGACCACCCTGCTGGGCATCTGGACACGTCTCTCACCTCACTGTGTCCTCACACTGGCACACGACCCCCCTGCTCGACGCCAGCCCCGCCATACCTATCGCTGGTGCGTTGATGCACAGCTCTCTCGCCAAGAGGAGGAATGTCTTGCCCAGCACGTACACGTTCACCTGTCGAAAAGAACCACCCCGGGATGGCGTTTGTATTTAGGAAATGATTGCTTTTTTTCTCTTATAGTGCGCATTTTGTTTCGGTCTTTTAAAGAACTGACGTCAGCCCTCCAGCCCTCCACGGGCCCAGCCCTGGGACTCGGGCCTCCCAGAGAGCTCCCCTCCTGGCCCAGGGCCTAAGAGGCCACCAGGAAAAATGAAACTGTGGTGTGTACTGCACCTATCCGGGTGCTGAGGAGTGAGGGGGCGCACCCTCCACCCCAGCCAGGCACAGTCACTGCACCTGCTGCTCGCAGGTGCCCTGAGGGCTCTAGGGGAGGCTGTCCCGAGGGCCGGTAGCTCACAGAGCCCACGGCCTGCACTCCAACCTGTGTACGTGCACGTGGCGTGTTAGTGTGGGTGCACCTCAGCCAGGCCCCTGCTCGCGTGGGCCTGCCTGCGACACCACCCTGTCCCACGTCCCAGGTGGGGGAGGTGCGAGTGCCCAGGGAAGAGCTCCCTGAACAGGCTTCCAGCAGCAGTTGAGCGTTGAAAGGGTAAGTGCTGAAACACAGGCCTTTACCGCCAGATGCCATCCTTCCTCGTTCACCCCAGGTCCTGCTGAGGGTCACTCTGTTCGCAGCTCGTCTCTAATGCTGGTTGGTCACCATGAGGGCTGGCTGGCCAGCCCCCCCCCATTATGCCCAAGGACAGGTAGGCTCTGCATGCACAAGGCTCCTGGCTCCACCTCTGAGGGCCACACCCAGGAGTGAGCACCCGTCAGCTGCACCACAATGGGATGAAGGGGCTTCCTGCCAGCACCCATGAGTGCTCCCATGGCTTCTGCTGGAGGGTGTTCACTGCTCAACCAGGGAGTGTCCAAACCTTGGGGTATGTGGATAAGAACAAAATGACCCTAAACCTGGGTGGTCTCTTCCAATTTTGAGTCTTGTACTCATCTCCTCTCTACTGATGGTCAGCTCCTGGCGGTGTGAGCCACGAGGTGAGGCCCGCAGACGAGGGTGGAACACCTGCCCTGTGAGTACTGCACCCAGCCTGCCCGGGGGGCCCGAGGCACAGCCTTCCCGAGGCATGAGGGTATGCCAACTGTCTCTGTGTGTTCAGCCTGAACTTGCGGGTCAGCACAGTGACATCCCCAAGCCTGGTTCGGCTCCGGGTGGGCGGAAACATCCACTCCACTGCCCTCTTCGTGTGGACGCCTGACTGGTTTCCTGTTTCCAAGGCTGTAAAGTGAGAAACTACCAGAACACCTCCACCCTCTCACATCCTTCCCAGGTAGTCAGCTGATGCAAAGGAAGCCTATATGGCTCTGCCCTGGACTGGGCACGGCACAGGAAGTGCTCAGATCTCACAGTTCCAGGGGCTTGTCCTGAGCAGGACCCCTGAGACCCACCCGTAAGGATGGCTAGGAGGACAGAAATATAGGCAGCGCCTGGTGCAGGTCAGCCCAGCGCCCTGTGCGACACCTGGGCCAAGACAAGCTTTCCCCATGGGGACGGGACACACGTGGCTCTGCATGAGTGCTCATACTGTGGTCACATCTGTTTTCAATGCCACAACCTCGTTTCCCGAATCCTTGGTAGAGAGGGCCCAGGGCGTGGGGCACACGCTGACCTGCCCCGGAGCATGCCCCATGCACACGTGTCCCCCACATGGGGCCTCTCCGTCACACTCTGCCCTCGGGACATGAGAGGCTCTACAGGAAAGCGCTTCCCTGGCACTCAGAAGGCAAACTCTTTTGATGCACTGGAAGGCAGGGTAGTGTGCCATGTAAAGTGTGCACGTCTGGTTTCCCCCTTTGAAACAACTGCTCTTGCCTAAGGCTCAGTCCACCTGGGCCCTGCCACCAGTGGGGACAACACAGGGCCTACGTCCAAAGCCCCCACCAGAGACCACAGTCTCGTGTGTCCCTAGCCCAGGGACCCTCCTGGCCAGGCAGGGCAGCGCGTGCCCTAGCACAGACCCAAGGGTAAGGGACTCAGAGGGCACTGTACCTGGAGCAGGTCGCTGAGGTCAAGGAGCATGTCTGCAGAGCGGGTCAAGGAGCATCTCTCACCCACAGGCCCATGGAAACCTCAGCTCAGCGCCGATCGTGAGGGAAGAGTGAGGTGGAGCAGGGTGAGTGCACCCTCCAGAGACTCTGGTAAGCCGGGGCAGGACATGGGGCGGGCCCTGCCCACACAGGTGCCCACGTGCCAAGGGGCGTCCTGCTCCACAGCAGTGGCCAGCCTCAAGTACGCGGCGTCATTCAGTGTCTGCAGGTGTCGCCTGCGCCAGGCCTCCCAGCCCCCGGGGACAGACGCAGGCACCACCACTGTGCTGGTGCATGAACAGGCCCTCGGGGATTCACAGCCAGGCTGCACATACACAAACCAGGAACACAGCTGCCGAGCCAGGGACTTGCCCAACAAAGCAAAGGTGGGTGTCACACTGGGTCCACGGTGGCTTCAGGAAGGAATGCTGAAAGGACCCCCAGGGCTGCACCAGAGCCCAAACCAAGTGTTGGGAGGAACCACGTGTGGGGGGCTCCAGCCCCCCACGAAGGGGGTCACTTGAGGGCCGAGTTTCTTAGTCTCTGAGGGCGGCAGCCCCATGACAGAGAGCACCACACACAGACCCAGAGGCTGTGACGACTGTGAGGACGGGAGGGAAGCGAGGAAAAGGTGCAGCTTCCCTTGCATCCAGCATGGCCACGCCTCAGGGGACACAGTCAGTGACACAGAGGGCATTTCATGGCGCTACAAGTCATTTCCACAGGACAACCCCCCGTCTGTGTCCTGATGACACAGTTTCCGGATGTGACAGGGACCTGGGAGTCACGGGGGGCAGGCTGTGGCACAAGCAGCGGGGGTCTCAGCGCCCCCTTCACAGCCCCAGAGGGAACCCAGGCAGGGAGCCCTGACGGGCACACACAGTCCAACCCCTGCTGAAGGCGGTGGCTGTCAGAACCGGCACTGCCAAGCTCGTAAACGGACCTCCTGGCTCGCGGGATGGGGGTCACTCGGGGCCTGTCCTCAGAACGCATCTTTGAAACGTGCAATGACTTGGAAATGAGTCCAGGGCACAGAAGTGACTGTGCACATCAGAGAATGCCCTGAACCGAACGCCACATCGGAAGTGGGGGCCGTCGCCCTGACCAGGCGGCTCAGCTAGGCGGAGCGTTGTCCCGCAACTGGAGGGTCGCGGGTTTGATCCCTGGTTGAAGTGCACCCGGGAGGCACCCGGTGACATTTCCTTCCCTTCCTCTCTCTCTAAAAGCAATGCAAACTGTCCTTGGACGAGGATGGAAACAGAAAAAACAAAGGGTGATGCTGAACCACAGCCCAGCTGCAGGGAAACGCAGTCTCCAACGCTTGCGTGAGGGAAACCGACTCAAGTCCTGCAACTCAGGAAGATGGAGCAGCCCTGGCTGGTGTGGCTCAGTGGACTGAGCGCCAGCCTGCGAACCAGAGGGTCACTGGTGCGATTCCCAGTCAGGGCACAGGCCTGGGTTGCGGCCGGGTCCCCAGTGGGGGGCATGCGAGAGGCCACCACACATTGATGTTTCTCTCCCTCTTTTTCTCCCTCACTCCCCCTCTCTCTAAATAAATTAATTTTAAAAAAAAGAAAAGAGAAAGAAGCTGGAGTAATAGTGACTTAAACCCCCCAAAAACAGAAGGAAAGGAATGATAAAAATAAATGCATGAAGTAAAATAAACGCACAAGCAAACAACAAAGCAGAAGCTTGGCTCTCCGAGAAGACCGAGGAAGTGTTGGTGAGGACGTGGGGAAGGGGACCCTCCTGCCCTGTGGGGGGAAGTGGCCGCCGGGGGACACAGCCACATGGCTGCCGAGAGGCGAGTTGGGCCCCCGCAGACCCGGACAGAACGCAACACAACTGCGAGGTGAACGCAGAGACAGTGGTGGGTGTGTCTGCAGAGCACGGGGCTCACCGGAGCCGCACCCTCCGTGGGTGACTGGGGTCGGGGGGCGGGGTCGGGGATTCACGTCTCCATGGAGCTGCTACCGAGGGAGAGACGCAAACAGGTAGAGCCCTCACCAGAAAACCGGGCACAAGCACAGCCACGAGACATGGGCGGCTGCGTCCTCAGAGGCACCTGGACCGCAGGCTCCCTGGGGCAGGGGTGGAGACCCACCATGCCCTGTCGGTAGCAGGCTGCCTGGCCAAGCTGCCGCAGCACAGGGGCCTGAACCCAAAGAGACAGCCACCATGCCGCAGGAGGCCCCGTCCTGCTCACCCCGCCCCCCGAGGGCAGCACCGCCCACAAGAAGCAGTCCTCTGCTGAGGGCGTGCGGCAGCCATGGGGACAGGGCTCAGACTCCGGAGCCCGCCTGGCCCCGAGAACCACAAATGCGGTGACCGGGCACTGGGTGGCCGCCCAGAGACAGACGGTCCGAAGGCGGTAGCAGGCTGGATGCTGCTAGTCAGCCAGTGACAAGTCAGAGGTGACAAAAGCCTCCCGCTTCCTGGCTGCATGCAGACCCCCAGGCCTCCCACGCTGGCCTGCTGGCCACTGGGCTGGAACCCAGCAAATAAGGGTGGAAACCAGCCATGGGCCCGCGCTCTGTGTGGCAGCCGACCTGGATGTCCAGCCCTGAAGCCTCTGTAGTCACACCGGCCGGGGACAGGAAGCCTAGAGAGCAGGTCTCTTCCCACCAGACCTTCTGTGAGCTGAGGAGGGAGGGACTGTGCCGGGACATGAGGGTTGGGGCTGCGGGCAGTTAGCTGGGGCCAGAAGAGAGTGGCCTTGGCATGTTTGGGATTTATGTGGATGAGGCAGGGCCAGGGTGAGGGCAGAGGAGCAAGGAAGGGCCCAGGCAGGAATAAGAGGGGCGTCCAGGACGAGTCGGGTCTCCCACCGGCCTCCCCCAAAGCAACCATCCTGAGGCTGGCCCGGGCTTCCCCACACCCCACTCTCTGGTCACTAGCAGTGCTACAGGGTCGGAGTTACAGCCACATACTCACCTGTTCAGAGTGTGCAGCTCAGTGGTCCCCAGTCTACTCACAGAGCTGCACAACCAGCCTACAGCCTGACGCTGCCCGTCTCACCACCTCAAAGAAGGACCCTGGACCGGGCCACCAGTCCCCTCGCCTGGTGGGCAGCCCTGCGCTGCTGCGCTGTGGACAGGGCGCCCCCACATGCGGCCTCTGTGCCCACTGTGCCGGGCCCATGGCAAACAGGAGGAAGACAGGGAAGGCAGTACTGCGGGGCCAGGCAGGGGCAGCACAGAGGGAGGAACCAGTGGCTTGGGCAGCCCCAGACAGGAGGTACTGGAGCCACCGAGTCCGTGGCTCCACAAACCCTCTCATCCAGCAAAGGAGCGCCCACCGCAGACAGAGGGCGGGACTCGGGCCGCTCAGAAGGCCTGTGGAGGCAGAAGGCTCCGGCCCTGCTGTGCAAATTCTGGGAGATCCCTCTGCACCCTGAGATCCCCTGTGGGTGCACGCAGAAGAAAGACCGTCCTCTGACGAACACAGGTGCCGCTGGAGGCCATGGGACAGGGGTGGGGAAAAGGGCGCAAGGAAGCAGGAAAGCAGACAGCCCAGCAGGGAGCCCGGGGCACTGCACGGACCAGGGGCACGTGGGCCGCCTGCAGGGCTGCACCCCAGGCAGCCCGAGCACTCGAGGCGTGCGCAGCAGCCCGTGCAGGAGGAGTGGGCGCAGTCCTCTCCGGAGAAGGCGGAGCCGTGGAGCAGCCATGAGGTCAGCGGGCCTCCGGGGGGCCACTCACCCTGCGCACCAGGCCTGGCTACAAGCGCCCGACCACAGGGAGGTGCTGGAGCGTGGCGGCAGAGCACCCACTGTCCCCCTAGGAGCCGAGGGGCACAGGTGCCTGGCCACACAGCTTCTCGACAAGCGACAGGCAGCCAGGAAGCCCGGCGCTCCCCCGGACGGCTGACCCACCAGGTGTTCGACCAAATACAGACCCACCGCGACCGCTGCCCCAGCGTCGAAGGGGAGGCCGGCCAAGAGCCACGCCGGCTCCACCCAGGCCCCGAGCCAAAGGATACGCGGCGTGCCCTCCGTGCGGCACACGAGGTAGAGGCAGGCGGCAATCACATGAGCCATCTTCCGGCCCCGGGTCAGGTGCTTGCTCACTGCCATCTTGAAGAAGTTGAAGGCCGTGTCCAGGCAGTGCTGGTTCAGCTGCAGCTGGCTCCCCAGGTGGTGGATCTGGCGCCGCCCTAGGACACAAGGTGATAGGGTGTGGGCGCGCCCTCCCCTCTGCACCCTCAGTTCGCTGCCTGTGTGGGTTCTACCAAAACCTGAGGCAGGGACACAGGAGGCAAGGACACTGCAGTTCACGCGCCACCAGGTACTCCATCCACGTTTAAACAGTGTCAGCTCTTGGCCCGGGCAGGCGTTCGGTGCACATGCCTCTCTTAAGTCCCTGAAGTCAGGGTGTCTGGACGGGGCTCTATAGGGTCCCGCCATCTCCCTCGGCTCAGTAACCTCACCCCCGGGTGCCGCCCTGGCCAGGGCACCCTCGGCTCTAGGGGAGGGACCATCTGCATACATACCCTTTCCGAGCAAGTCCACCCCGTGAACTTGGGCCAAAAGGCAGAGGCAAAAGAGGCCAGTGCTGCCCTGCTCACTAGAGGCCCAGGGCCCCGCAAGAACCTGGGGAGAGCGCAGGGTGAGGAGCTGTGCCCACCACCATCACGACCCACCTCTCCTACCACCTGGCAGCGTGGCCACACCTGGCACATGGACCCCCCAGACAGCTCTCCTGCACCCTAGTCCCGTCCAGGTGGGAAGCGGGCTTCCCTCGGCCCAGACAATGACCACTGGCCCTGCTCTGACGTGGCCGTGGCTGGGGAGACGGAAGCTCTGGGCCGTCCTCGGGCTTGTCGGCTGACAGGGATGTGGCCAGGACTACTGCCAGAATGGGGGCATCTAGGAGCAGCCCGAGGAACTGGCCAGGCAGCGGGAGTAATGAGCTCAACTCCACGCGAGGGACCTGCCTCCCGCACCCCCATGGAGCCCCACCCCTGCCCCGCAGCCCCGCTCCCTCAAGCCCCCACGCAGCTTCCAGGCCTCCAGCCAGGCTGAACAGACGAACACGGGTCACAGTCACTGTTCCGCGGAGCCAAAGCCTAGGCAGAACCAAGACCCTGACCAACCAGACAGAAAGACAGCAGAGCCAATTGCCACCTCCTCGTCAGCACGTCACACCCAGCGTCCCCAGCGATTGCACTGGTGTGCACGCTGTGTGTGACAACAGCCTCCCCAGGGGTGGACTCGGGCCCCTCCTGGTCTGAGGGGCTGGATTGAGTGCTGCTGAAGGACCACAGCGACGAAAAGGGACGCAGAGGCCTCCGGAAGGTGCCTGGCAGGGATGGGTGTCGGCTCGCCTGATGTGGAGCTGATAGCAGAGCGCCCCACCTCTGCGGGCCCCCCCGAGACCCACAGCAATCTCAGATGTGGGGCCTCCTCAGAACACCTGCCCAGGGCTCCTGGGGAAACCAGCACCGAGGGAGGAGATGAGGGATGTGAGGCCACAGCAGCCCCGTGGGTCCTGAGGAACCCCCCGAGACGCAAGGAGCAGAGCAGACCAGCCCAGCAGCTGCGTGCACCTGCAGTGTGGCCGGTGGTGTGGCCACGCTGGTCTGGAAGGTGCTGCTGTGTCAGGGGGCGCGCTCTGCAGCCCTCTCCAGGTCCGAAAAGGGCTGTAAGACAAACACTGCCCAATCCCCAGAAGGATCAGGAGAACTAGCTGTCTGCACACCTGTGGGCCCCGGCCAAGCCGGGCACAGAGGAAGGCACAGCTTTAACGCAGACACCAGCCAAAGGGAGCTGGGGAGAGCAACAGGAAGTGCGCATGGAAGCTGAGAGGCAGGTACTGGAGGGAGGGCACGGGCAGATGGCACGTGTCCGCAAAGCCACACTCAGGAAAGAGGAGCACCACTTCTAGCTGACAATCCCGGCACAGTCGGTGGAGACACCAACTCGCCCAGAGCTGAGGGCCCCAAGCAAAGGGAGGGCCAAGGAGGCAGTGGGACCCCCGCTGAGCCGCGAGGCACACACAGACACTGGTGGAAGAGACAGGAAACCAAGACAGGCCCGTAACAAGCAGCCTTTCAAAGAACTTCTCATGACTACAAAATCTCGCCAAGAGAACACTGGGCTCACACAGCCTCACTAGTACACTTCCCACTGGAAGGAGAAACTGCTGTCACACACTAGCCTGTGAGGGCCAGTGTGACGAGAAAGACACACAAGGAGGAAAGGATAGGCCAGTGTCCCCATACTCTCGGTCAGACGCAGGGACATGAGAGCCGCACGTCGGGCCCCACCGGGCGCGGGCTCACATGAGCAGTCAGAACTCGCCACACGAACTAAGCAGGGAGAAGAGCAGGTGCCAAACAGCCAGTGACTAAGTGCTGACATCACTCCTGATGACAGGGAAATACTGGTGGGACGGCCAAGTCAGGGACACGGGGACACGGCACTGGGCAGGCAGGACAGCTGGGATGGTGACCAGCCCTGCAGTAGGGGCGGGGCTAATGACATATGGCCCTTCCCAGAACGTGAGTACTCGAGGCGACGTCCCGGCGGGTTTTCCGTGGGAGCTCTGACTCAGGAAGGCCTGGGAGCAGAGGTCCTGCAGCCCGAGTGCACACAGCTCCCGGGGCCCAGGGCAGACCGTGCACGTGACTGACAACTAGGCACACCCAAGAAGGGTGGCCTCCTGAGGACGGTGCTGGACCCACTCAGAGCACGGGCACGAAACGAGTCCAAGCGGGTTGCATACCTGAGTATGAAGGAAAGCAGTAAAGCTCCAGGTGAAGACATGGCAGAGTATCTTCAGACCTCGGAGCACACGAGGATTTTTAAACAAGTCACAGAAAGCTCTAACCATGAGAAACTGATAGTGGTGCTTCAACTGAAATTAAGAACTCAAAGGACAACATTTAAAAAGTGAAAAGACAAGCCATCAACTGGGAGAGGGACTCAAAACATGTGCACCCAACAAGGAGCTCGAATCTAGAGTGTGAAGCACCCACAAACCAGCCGGAAAAAGACTAGTCCACTTCAGAAACAGGTGCAAGAGATAACGAGCAGGCGCCGCACAAAAAGGGGACCTCCTGACGGCCACAGGCGCAGACAGTGGCAGCCACTGGCCTGGGTCGCCCGCACACCCTCCGCAAAGGTGCTGACATGGGCGCTGCTGGCTCCATGGCTCCAGGACCCTGAGGCTGCTTGTTGGCAGGAGGGTACTGGCACGAGATGGACAAGTGTCCCCCTAGACGACGTCCCACACAGCCACCCGACAACCAACCCACCTCTGACACTTCCGAGGGACGTGCTCTGGGGCCCACACTGGCGTCTGAGGCAGAGCGCACGCCGGCGGAGGCAGTAGGGGCCGTCTGGGCCCCAGGAGGGTGCTCTGCCACCTTGGTCTCGAGGCTGAGCGTGAGCCGCAGTCCACGCTCGGTCGGCCGCACTGCGTGACCTTTACTACCCACAGGTCACACTGAGAAAAAGGAAACAAATTTCCTGGGGGGTGGGGTGGGGAAGCCCTGGTCGGGCAGCTCAGCCAGTTAGAGCGTCATCCTAATGCACCAAGGTTGCAGGTTCAGGCCCCGTCAGGGCACGTGCAGGAATCAGCCACAAACACATCAGTTAAGTGGACCACAAAGTGAGGTCTGTTTTCCTCTCCCCTCACCCTTCCCCTCTCTCTAAAACCAAGAGATGACAATTATTACGAAAAGAAAATGCCTCCAAGGAACGCCTCCCAGATGAGAGGATCTGTGGCATCTCAGAAGCACCAGGGCACAGAGAAAACTGCAGAGGACTCCGTTTTTAATGGAGCCCCACATGGAGCCCCACGACCCATGCTCTCTGGCCGGGCCCCCTGAGGATCAGTTAAGAGGAGGAAAGAACACTATCAGAGCTCGGAATAGGCGCGGACTAGGCGCCACAGGGTCCTTCCCGAGGCGAGGCCTGCAGAGGGTGGCCTCTAGCGCCCTGGGAACCCACCGCAGTGAGGCGCCAGCACACCCACGGGCACTAAGCGAAGGCCCAGGGGAACTCAGAGGACAGGCTCCGACGTGAGCGACCAGCCTGAGCCTGCTGCTTGGGGGTCCCGCCGCAGGGGGCACCCCCCGTCCCCAGTGGCAGCCGGGAAAGGCGAGTCCTTGAGAGCCACAAAGATGGTGACAGCGCACAGGCACAGAGCGTGAGGCTCACTGACTCAGGGATGCTGATGTGCCCTGACGTCCCTGAATGTCCTCAGAGACGTCCCAAAGGCCTTGGCACAAAGTGTCCCTGCCTGAGCTGACCACAGCTGGCCACACACTTTGCAGTGAGAAACCGATGCTCCCCCCAAATGAGGGACAAAACCCTTCACCCCACGTGGTGCTGTAGGGCCTAACCGGGGCCAGCAGGCAAGGACATTAAACAAAACCATCCAGTTTGGGAAGTGAAGAAAAGCTCTATTTTTTTATTGTATTTTATTGCTTATGCTATTACGGTGGTCCTAATTTTCCCCCTTGCCCCCCTCCACCAGTGCCCCTAGTCCCTCAGGCAGTCCCCACTGCTGTTCATGTCCACGGGTCATGCATGTAAGTGGTCTGTGGCTGTCCACTGGGTGCGCTGGCTCTGGGGTTTCCTGGGTGGTGCGGGCCACGGTCAGTCCCCACCTGTGTTTTGCCTGGGGCCACCCTGTCTGAGCTGTAAGGCAATCTGAGATGGCTGCTACTTGTGCTGGGCTTGGAGATGCCGGGGTGAAGCCAGGCTGCAACTCTAGGCTGGCTGCTGCTTGTTTGAGAGGATTTAGGAGCCAAGGCAAGCTATTCTTTTGGAAAAGCTATTCTTGAGTCGGCCTGTAAGTTGGGTGGGACAGAGCTTCTGGGGATCTCCAAGGTGGGTCACACAGTGTTAGCCAGGCTGATGGAGTCTCAGATGTGGCACCAGCCTACCGGCTCTGTGGGGGGTAGGGCTCAGCAAAGGGGCAATGGCCTCTACTTGCAGGGATGCCAGACACTTCAGGATCTCCCTGTAAATGACTGGTGCCCTTCACGCTGCCACCCTGGTGCTGCAGCTCAGAGGGAGCGGGTTAGAGTAGGTGAGTCCCTGTGTGGGCTCTTTAGGAGGGACTGCTTGGGGCCCCAGCAGCCTCCTCCACTGACTCAGTCCCCATGGTTTTCGCAGCCAGAATTCGTGGGGACTTCTCTTCCTGGCCCTGGAGCTCCAGGCCGGGGGGCCTGGTGTGGGGCTGGGGCTCCTCACCCCCAAGATATCCCTCCCGAATTTTTATCCACATGGGTGTAAAGCCAGCTGTCCTGCATCCACACCCCTCCTACCAGTCTGGATGGATGTGGTTTCTCTAATTCTGTGGCTGTCAGACGTCCATTCAACTCGACTTCTGACGTTCCCGAGTAACGGCTGCTCCAGGTTTTAGCTGTGACTTTCATGTGGCTGTGCGGAGAGAGGAGCCATGCCTGCCTGGGTCGCCATTGTGACTGGCAGCCCCCACTCTATCTTCAGATGTTATGGCCTTGTATGTAAAAGTCCTCAGGAATCCACTAAAAACTATGATAATGAGCAACACGAGACTGGTACGTGAACACCTACCCTATATCTGCACACTGACAATGGACAGCTGACACGAGATTAAGGCAGCAATTCTAGCCCTGGAGGGTGAAGCAGCAGCACCCAGTGACCGGAAGGCTGCGGCTTCAGTCACTGGTCGGGGGGTGTGTGGGAGGCAGCCGAGATGTTTCTGTCCCTCGCTCTCGCTAAAGTCAACAAACATCCTCAGGTAAGAATTAAACAAAGTGTCCCCCACAAAAGAAAGCAATAGCACCAGAAAGCATAAAGCACCCAGGAACAATGTGATGAAAGAAACATAAAACTCACGCTGCACAAACCACAAAAACTGTCCAAACAAAGAAAGACTTAAACCAGTGAAGACCCCACGTGCTGAGGGCCATACGTCCCCCCACCACCACTAAGGCGACCTAGAGACCCAGCAGGAGCCCCCGCCCTGCTCCAGGCAGAGCCCCTGCTGCTGCTCTGTAGAAACAGGCAAGCTGACCCTGGAACTCACGTGGGAGTTCAAGGGACTCAGAACAGTCCACAGAACGGGATTAAGAACGAGAAACAGAGCTGGGAGCCCCCCGCTTCCTGACGTCACACCTGCTGCAAAGCTACAGCCACCAAGACGGAGCCGACAGGGCGGACCCAGTCCCTTAGCAGCTGGTGACGGAACACCGGGCACCCACACACAGGAGGGGGAGGCTGGGCCCATCGCTCCAAGTGGGCTGGGGCCTCACTCTACAAAAACAGAAGCACGTGTCTGCGATCTGGACCAGACTAGCTACGCCTCTCGGTTGTGACTTGGAAAGCACAGCAACAAAGGGACAAACAGGTGACCTGGACCCATCAGAATCACAGAGGAGCTTGACCACCCAAACAAACACCTCTGGGCTCACAGTGCAGCTTCAGCAAAGTGTAGGCCCCGATGCGCAGGCATGTCTGGGTGCCGCGCCAGTGATGGGAGACTTGGGTCTGCAGCACACAGAGAACTAACTCTCCAGTCCGACGCAGAGACGACACCCACCTGGGAAACACAGGCCTGGGGCCGGATGGCCAGCTCTACCCCTGCGGTGCAGCACAGCCACTGGGAGGGGTCCTGCTGACCTGGGGGAGGGGCCTGGGAACAATCTCTCCTAGAGTGGGGCCTGCGCCCGCCCTTGCCCAGCGCCCAAACAGTGAGAGATACCGTTCTGCAGGGTCTGTGCTCTCGACTCCTTTCCCAGGTTCACGTGGAAACCGCTGCCCAGGGATGGGGTTTTGCCGGCACCTAGAAACACAAATCAGACTAATTAGCCGGAACACGGCTGAGCAGCTCTGCACAGCTGTGCCCCGACAGCCTGAGACCCGGGCAGGGTCCGCACTCTACCCTCTGGAGGAGGGCCAGCCCAACTCGTGGGGAAAGAGCGCCACCTCCTGGTGGGGGCTGGCCTGCAGCCTGTGGCAGGCAGCAGTGCCTGGGGGTGAGTTGGCCCTGCGGACAGACCTGGGGTCTCGGGGAGGAGCAGGGCTAGCCACGCGCCCCCCTCTCACTCGGCGCCTTTGAGGACGGCCAGCCGAGGTCAGGGTTGGCATCTCCCACCTGCTTCTGGTGGCGCTGGCTTTTCTAGGCTTCACACTTCTCGTGTCTGAGCCCTTTAAGACGAAGGCCCAATCTCTCAGTCACCGACCAGGATAGCTGCACCTTGGCCCATCCATTGGCAACAATCCCGAACTTGCATTTTAGAAGGGAAGAATCACCCTACTGTCCTCACTAAACGGTGTGTGCTTCTGCTGAGTGACAATAACGCTGTACCAGAAAAAGGACAGTGGGATCACCTGACCCCCTGAAGCCCCACCTTCTAGGAATGAGGGCACGGGGTGGCCTCCCACCCAGCCACTGCTTACTCACACATGGGCCACATGCTGGCACATGATGTGGACAGAGGGGCGTCCAGTGGTAGGTTAAGGGCGACCTCCTCATTCCACCACCTGCTCCGGCCTGGCTTCTACTGGCCACAAACCACAAAGCCCAAAGGGGTGACGCCGCCCTGGGCTTCCCATCTGTGCTGCCTCTGCCCTCCCCCCACCTTCCACCCCTCTCCCCAGCACCCCCCACCCCCAATGCCACCTCCTTGCACTTCTGGGGCCTGTTTCATATTTCTATGTCTGTCCCTGCTTTCCCCACTGCCCCATCACCCTTCCTGGGGCTACTCTGGGAGCCAGTGCCTAAGACCTGCTCCCCATGCACATGCATTTCACACACACAAACACATGTGCAGTCACATGCAGCACATGCATGTGTGCACATAGTGACACACAGCATAGAGGTGTGCATACACTCATACACACACAGGCACACACACAAAAAACACTCATGTGCTCAGTGGATTGTACCCTGGCCTGCAAAGCAAAGGGTCACTGGTTCGATCCCCAGTCAGGACATGTGCCTGGGTTGCGGGCCAAGTCCCCCATGGGGGGTGCATGAGAGGCAACCACACATGGATGTTTCTCTCCCTCTTTCTCCCCCCTCCCTTCCTCTGTCTCTAAAAATAAATAAATAAAATCTAAAAAAACCCACTTATGCGCACACCCTTGTACACACATGCAGCCATGCACAGCACACTCGCACACATGCTCCCGCCCCACATGTGGCCTCAGTGCGCCACGTGCACCCCGGAGAAACCAGGGTCTCCCTGTCTGAACCCTTGCAGGCTAAGTTCTCTGGGCCAAGGGTGGTGATCATGCCTCACGGAGTCCAGCCAGCTGGGTGGCGTGGGGCCTGCTTGCTGAGCTGACCTGAGTCTTTTGTTAGACAAACTCCACCCACTGGGGTTTGGTTACAACAGATCGCATCTGGAAAGCACTTGAGGACCAGGACGCTGCATTGCCTCCGGCTGAAACGTGGCATCCCTGCCTTTCAGATGCCCTTCGTACCCTGCACCCTCTACTTCAAAACACTCGGTCGTTTTCTATGACCAGATCCCATGACAAAAAACACAAGGTGGGACTAACAAGCAAAAGGTTTGGGGGTGGTCAGGCCAAGACCACCCCCTTGTGGGCAGCAGGGGAGGGATGGGTCTGAGCGCTGGGGACACCCACACCCCGAGACTAAAAGAGAAAGGCACGACCCAGGCAGGGCTGAGGGGCCCCAGAAAGACCTGCACACAGCGCCGCACTCTGCTTCACTCACGGTTCCTCCAACACAGGCGAGCAAAAACTTCAATAATCTTGTATCCGTTTTACTTAAAGCGAGGGGTGCCTGCCTGCTCTGAAGGCCCTTTTACAGGAAGCAGGGCGTCCCAGGACGGGGAGCAGTTCAGTGGTGCCACAGCCTGAGTTCACACATGGACTGAAGCGCCCAGACACTCATGAGACTGCAGTGAGTCTCCAGAATGAGGACGTGGCCCGGACATGGACCCCTCGTCGCTCCTATCTGAGCAGCTACGCTACTGAAGAGCCTGTCTTGTAGGGTTAAAATTCTGACGGCAGAAGCCCTGCGTGTGGTGGCTGAGGGAGCAAATGGGAGCCAATGCCATCGTCCAAACAGCAGTCCTGTCCCACCTTTGGGCCCCGGACTGTCCTCAGCCCACGTGTCCCGACAGCCGGGACTGTCAGCAGGGAGCTCAGCAGGGCCTCAGGATAGAGAGACACAGAGCCTCCCAAACTCGGGGACATCAGGCCCCTGCCCAGACTCCAGCCAGCAGGCCAGCTGTGTCGGCAGAGGCCCCTATGGTTGGGCAAGTGCAAAGCAGACCTCCCCCAGCAAGAGCAACGCTACCTGCTGGACACCCCCTGCTGGCCCCCATGCAGGGCTGGGGCAGGAAACCTTTCTCATCCAATTATGGGGGGCATCTGTCACAACGGTGTGGAAGTGCTTCATCACTCACAACCGAGACACCTCCGGCCCTCAGAGACATTGTGGCCTTGGACACCACAGCAGGTACTGCCCAGACAGGCAGGTCCCCGAGTAAGCAGGAGCCACGTTGCTGGGTGGAGCTCCCTCTGCCCACAGGTGCATTCCCTACCCCAAAGGGAGCTCCCAGGGGGAGGGCTGTTGTCCTGGGGCCCTCAGCTCGGCCTGCCCTGCAGGCTGCAGTGGCTGTCCCTCACACAGCCCACCCCTCACGCCTGCGCTGGGGAGCTCTGCTCTGCCCCTCGCAGTCCCTGATAGGCACAGCGTGTGCCCCTCCCTGAGACCCATCCTCAGAACCCACGAGGCCCCGGCCATTCTGGCCTTGGTGGGTGCGCAGGCTCTAGCACCCACCCCACTCGGCCCATCGCCTTTCCCTTGGCCACGTGCCCTCACCAGCTAAAGTACTCAGCCTGGGCATCCCCAGCACCACAGGGTGAGGTGCCAGCTGTGCACCTAGCACAGGTGCACACTCGGCCAGTCCATGAACATCTTCCAGGAAGCCCGGGGGCTGGGGTCCCACAAAGCAGGAACACTGGGGTGGCGCCCAGGGCCGGGAGCCACCGAGCCCTGCCTTCTAACTGACATATCCTGGAGGAAACCCCTGAGCTCACTGGCCAGCTTGGTTCTCGAAGCACACGCAGGAGCGCGCAGGAAAACAGCGACCCTGGGACCCAGGAAAGGGCTGCTCCGAGGGACGCTCACCTGCAGGTGGGCTGGAGTGAGGAAGTACTGCAAAGGCTGCTGGGCACACATGGCAGTGCCAGGGGGGCTGAACCAAGTCGGCAGCCGATGCCTCCGCCACTGTGATGGGGAAGGGAAGGGGCCAGGCTGGGAGAGCCCTCCCTGAAGGACAGAGGAGCTGCCACAGGCAGGTGTGTCCTTCCCCTCTCTGTCCTCTCACCAGCTCCCTGGAACCCAGGAGCTGTGAACCCAGGACCCCTGCCACGCTTCCCTGAGAGAGTCCATAGGAGGGAGCCAGCCGGTGCTCGAGGGGCAGCCCACGCCACCTTTCAACCACAGCAGGGAATAGCACCTGGCTCCGAGCCTGCGCTCACAAGGCTGTGGGAGCCATGGGCTGTGCGTGGGTGGGAGCCCGTCTTTCCATTCAGGACCGTCCAGGGGCCCCCTCGGCCCCAGCTTCCTGCCTGCCCAGCAGGAACAGGTGCTGGCTCGGGTGGCAGAGCGCATTCAGCACAGTGCTCATGCTCACTCTGGTTGCTGCTCTCCTTCCCAACAGGCGTCAAAGTCCTGGGTGACTCACGGGGAGAAGTGTGGCACTGTGTGACAAAGCCCCAAACAGTGCCCTGGGGAAGCCACCAGAAAGAACACAAAGACACCTAGGGAGGGAGGAAGAGAGGAGAAAAATCAATGCAACCCAAAGCTGGTTCTTTGAAAAGAGCAATGAAATCGATAAACTTCTAGCAGAAGAGACCAGGGGGAGAGAGAACATAGAAGCCCTGGCACCTGAGAGAAAGAGGGACCTCACTGCAGACCCTGCGGCCCTGGGGAGGACCACAGGAGGACAGTGCCCGCCACTCTCCCTGTGGACACTCGCAACTCAGACCAAATGGACCGAACCTCCAGACCACAAACTCACCCAGGGGACAGGGACCACCTAAACCACAACCTACCACCTACAACCACAGAACAAACAGAATCTGTAGTTAAAAACCTCTGACAAAGAAAGCTCGGCCCAGGTGGCTACACTGTGAACTCTACCAGACATTCGAGGAGAAAGTACCACAAATTTACACAATCTCTTCCAGAGGAGAGAAGAGAAGGGGCACCTCACAAGTTACTCCCTGAGGCTCATGGCCTTGGTGTCAAAACCAAAGACATGACGAGAAAATTACAGACCAATGTCCACATGAACATGAACTTAAAGACCCTCAACAGAGTGTCAGCAAATCGAATCCAGCAACTCGTCCGCGGAAGGTGCGTTCACCCCAGGAACACGAGGCAGGGCCAGTGGGCAAACTCAGCCACGCTGACGCACCACAGAGGAAAAGCGCACGACTGTATCAGCTGATACAGAAAAAGCATCTGAAAACATTCAACACCCGCTCACGATAAACTCTCGGCAAGCTAGTAGGAGAGAACGTTCTCAACTCTGCAGGTAAAGAACCAGCGTCAAAGCCCCAGCCCACACGGGGCGGAGCTGGGAGGAAAGGCTGCCAGACTGAGAAGGTGGGGAGGAGGAGAAACACAGGAAGTCAGACAGCCCGTTTGCAGACCACACTGTCTGCACAGAAACGCCCCAGGAATCTACAAAAACACCTACAGCTGACAAGTGCAGCATATCAACAGAAATCAACCACATAGAGCTCTATACACTGGCAACAAATAACTCGAGACAAAAATTTTATAAATTTTGCCCTGGCTGGTGTGGCTCAGCAGATTGGGCACTGGCCTGAAAACCAAAGGGTCGCTGGTTCCATTCCCAGTCAGGGCACAAGACTGGGTTGGGGGCCAGGCCCCCAGAATGGGGGACGGGAGAGGCATCCGTCCACACATTCATGTTTCTCTCCCTCTCTTTCTCCCTCCCTTCCCCTCTCTCTAAAAATAAATAAATTCTTTAAAAATTTTTTATTTATTTTTAGAGAGGGGGAGAAACATCAGTGTGTGAGAGATCCATTGACTGGCTGCCACTCGCAACCGGGGCCTGGCCCGCAACCCAGGCACAAGCCCCAACTGGGAACCAAATGAGCAGCCTTTCAGTTCACAGGCTGGCGCCCAGTCCACTGAGCCACACCAGCCATGGCTGAAATGAAACTTTAAAAATACCGTTCCAACAGTTCTGCGTGGACCTTAGGTAGCCACCTGAAGATGCACAGGAGCTCCAGGTGGAAAGCTACAGACACTGACAGGACAGCAGAGGGGACCGAAGTGTGCTCATAGACTGGAAGACACAGCAGAGGAAAAACGTCAAATCACCCGAGATTTGTCAACAGCTTTAACACAAACCCAATCCAAGCCCCATGTTGTGTGGACTTGTAAACACACAGAACCTTACTCTGAGAAGAGCAAAGTTGGAGGGCTCAGGGTACCTGATTTCAAGGCTTAGGGTAGAGGGCAGGAGGCCGGGCAGCGTTGTGAGGACAAAGGCCTGGCACTGAGGCCAAGGGGTCAGAGCTGGGGGCCCAGCAACAGGCCCCACAAACATGGCCCAGTGACCATTGCCAAACGAGCAAAGGCAAGTCCAGAAAGGACAGCCCCATGGCACATGGGGCTGGAACTGGATGTCCACCTGCAGAAATGAGCCTTCACCCACACATCACACCTTGTACTAAGTAAACTCAAAATGGTCATAGCTCTGCCCTGGCCCAGCAGCTCCGTGAGGTGGGTGTCACCCTAATGCGCCAAGGTTGCAGGTTTCATCTCCGCTCAGGGCACACACAGGAGTCAGTCAAGAAATGCATCCATGAGTGGAGCAACAAATCAATGCCTCTCTCTCTCTCTCTAAAATCAGTAAATAAAAACACATTTTTAAATGGTCATAGATCTAAATGCAAAACACAGAAGAACAGAAGTTCTAGAAGAAAAACAGGGTGGCATGAGGCTAGGATGGGCACAAGTACCACCCGTGAAAGAAAATAAAAACGATCCACCGAACGGCATCAACATGTCAAACTTTCCGTCAAAACGTGAAACTTCTGCTCTACCAGCCACAGAGCCAGCAAAGGAGTTGTCTCCAGAACACGCATAGACCGCTCCAAACTCAACCGCAACAAAACCAACCACCCAAACGGGAAATGGGCACGAGACCCCGACAGGGGATGGGGCGGGTCCGACCTCATAAACGCGCGGCCCCCGCGCTGAGGCGGAACGCCGGGCGCCTAGGGCAGGTGCAGCCGCGGGGAAGCCAGTGGTCAGTCCGCGTGAAGTTGAACCCTCAGCTGCCCATGACCTATGGCCCCTGGGAACCACCTGGGGAAGAGAAAACGTCAGTCCACACAGGAACCCGCCCACGACGATGTCAGCAGTCCTAGTCCGGACACTCAACCCGGCGCCCGCCGCCAGCCGCGCACCCAGCGCGGGCAACGCCACCGCTCAGGCGACCCTCCGAGACCCCGGCGGGAACAGACGCCGCCCCCCGAGGGGGCGGACGCTCCGGCCCCCGTCACCGCCGGGGCCGAGTCGGGGGCGAGAGGGAGACTGCACGGCGGCCCTCCCGACGGGTCCCCGAGGCCGAGCGGGCGCCAGTCCCACCTCGTAACCCGGAGACCAGCGTGGCTGCGCTGTGCTCCCGGGGGCGGGCGCACCGCAGCCCCAGCCCGCAGCCGCCGCACGTCGCCCCCCGGCCGGAAATTCGTTTACAACCCCGAGGTCGAGCCCGCAGAGCTCGCGGCTCCCCCGGTGCCAACCCCGGTCCCGGTCCCGGACCCACCGTCCAGCGACACGAACTGGCCCACGGCCGACGAGCCGCCGCCGCTACTCTCCACGAACTGCACCTCGGAAACGATGATGTTGTCCTCGAGCACCGAGCCGCAGCCAGTGCACACGGCGTCGCCGCGCGCCGCGTCCAGCTCAATGTCCGTGCCGCCGCAGCCGCGGCACACACGGCCCGTCATGTCGGCGGCTCCACGGGCCCGGCCCGCCGCTCCTGTCGCTTGGCCCGCCGCGCCGCCCGCCCCGCCGCCGCGGCCGCACCCGGACTCTCGCGAGGCCTCGTCGCCGCCGCTGCGCCCGCCGATTCGCAGCGGCAGATTCGCCGCACCCCCAGCAACGTCTGCGCCTTCGGGGCGAAGAGAAGTACCGGGGCCAAAGCGGGGACGCGACGACTCGAACCCGCGACTTCCGAGCCCCTGCAGGGCCACAGAATCCCGCCACCAAGAACCACAAGTCTCGCGGGCAGCGCGAGGGCTTCCGAGCGAGGGGCGGGGCTTGCGGGGCACACCAGGAGCGTGAGTGAGGCCTATGACTGGACCAGGGGCCGTGGGCGGGGCCTGGGGGTGGAGTTGGAGTGGTGGGCGGGACCTGAAGAGACGGAAGCGGAGAGCGCATCCTGTGACTGGTCCCGGGGCTGTGGGCGGGGCTAGGGGGCGGGGGCGGGCTGGTGTGCCGGGACCGAGGTGCCCGAAGCGGCGAGCGCGGCCTGTGATTGGCCCAGAAGCTGTACAGAGCCCGGGGGCGGGGCCGGACTGGTGCGCCGGGCCCACCGCGGGTTTGAGAAGCGGGTCTCAGAGATTGGGCGAAGGTGGAGACCCAAACCCGGGACCGCCCGCCCTCTCTCGGCGTTAGCAGCTGGGCCCCGCGGCTCTCTCGTACTCCAGACCCGAGCCCCCGCGCGCCGCGCTTCTGTTGTCTGTCTCCACAGGACTCCCGCCACCTGTGCCCGTCACATTTTCTTTTTTTTTTTTATAAGTAATGGAGACACGGGAAGGGGACAGGTCAGGCCTAGCATCTTTAGATTTTTCTCATTTTTTAAAATGTATGTATTGGTTTTTAGAGAGAGAGAGAGGAAGGAAGAGAGAAAGGAGCTGGTTTGTTGTTGCACTTACTATGCAGGCATCGGTTGAGGCTTGTGTGCGCTCTGACCGGGATCGAACCCGCAACCGTGAGGTGTGAGTGAGCTCTAACCGAGTGGCCGTGGTAACCACATTTTGTGTCCCGCCGCCCACGCACGCGTGCGGTTCTGAGACGCCTCAACACCCATCACATCCCTGGGAATAACCCTAAAAAGAAATGTGCAAGACTGCATTTTTGACCGGAGCTCAAACTAAATCAGAAACGGCAAAGTTGTAAATAAGTAAACGCCCCACGATTCAGTCGTAAAGTCGATTTGACCCCCAGCGTAGGACAGTGAGATTCCAGACCACTTGATGAGCCGGTCCTGAAGTCGCCTGGAAGAGATGATGTGCGGCAGCCGAGAACGGTCTAAAAGAACACAGTCAGCTCGAGGGGAGCCTGGGGCCAGCCAGCGCCCGCACAGCCATGCAGGCCCAACGGGAGGCTGGACGTCGGCCTCCTTGCAGGGCGCTCTGGGGAGCAGAGAGGCTTTTCTCCTCCCCGTCCCGGGGGAGGGAGAAGTGGGTTGTCCACCCTGCTGGGCCTGAGGGGAGCGGGGAGCCACACTGGAGAGCGGCGCCCGGAAGAGGGAGCCCGCCCTCTCCGCCCTGGCTGGGCGAGCAACAGGAATCCACAGCGCCAGGAGGTGTCACCGAGATGAGGGCAGTGGGACAGGGCTGGGCGGCTTGACCAGCGTCCCGAGTGTGGACGGTCAAGCTCCCCAGCGGCCTTCGGAGGTGGGGGCGCAGCGGGAGCAGCGGGGAGAAAGCGCTGCAGGCGCGCAGTGTGGGACTGGAGGCTGGCAGTCGCGGGCTTGAGCGCTTGAAGGACCTCATTCTACTATCTTCTTGCTTCCATCATTTCTCTCCAAAAAGTGCTTTGTATCCTTTTGTTGCACTTTGAAGATAATGTACCATTTTTTTCCTGGATGCTTTTAAAACTTCTATTTTCAGCAGTTTGGCTAGGATGTCCCTAGGTGATTTTCTTTTATGGGTAGGCCAAAAAGTCGGTTTAGTTTTTTCCGTAAAATAAGACACCTTTTTCATTTTCACCAGTCACTTTATTGATTTGGATGTTTTGAGTATGTTGGGTATCTTCTGCTATTGGCTTCTAGTGGGCAGAGCCCAGGGGTGCTGCTGAACACCTTCCAGTGCATAAGGCAGCCCTACAGCAAAGAATTATTTGGCCAAAATATGAAAAGTACCAAGAAACTTCTAAACCACTTCTGACACGTTCAATCAGTCACAGCACCTTCTCCACATACTACACACATCTTTTTTTTAAAAAATTTCAATTGTGTTTTTATTTTTCTTGAAATAATAAAACCTAATACACCAAAAATGTTGCATATCGTCTTCCATCTTCAATATTAAAATGGCTGTACAAAAATTCAGTTTTGATTTTTTTTAATGTACGCTGATATGACAGCTGTCACAATACAGTCTAACAATTGTTTTGATGAAGTTAAAGACAACAAAGCACTACTAGAGCCTTTCTAAGGAAAAAATGTAACAGACTTTTTGGCCCACCCAATATTTATGCTAACTAAATGCACCTGTGGCTGTGGCAGGTGTGGCTCAGTGGATTGAGCTCCAGCCTGTGAGAACCAAAGGGTCGCCGGTTCCACTCCCAGTCAGGGCACAAGCCTGGGCTGCCGCCAGGTCTCTCTGGTGGGGAGCGCCTGAGAGGCAACCACACAGGGATGTTTCTCTCCCTCTCCTTCTCCCTCCCCCCACCTCTGAAATAACTAAATAAATAAAATCTTTAAAAAAAAGATTGAATAAAACATATAGTTTGTGAGTTTCCCTTTTGAATTCTTCTTGGAACTGAAGGGTATTATTGGATAACTTGAGTGTTCGCACGCATGAAGCCGTCACCACCCGAGGACAGCAGCGAAACGCCCCTCCTGCCCGTCCCTGTCTCCGGTGCCGGACGTTGGCCGTTCCTGACTTCTGTCTTTTCTTTCTTCTGACCAGCCTGGAGGTTCACCGGTTTTTCTGACCTTCTCAAAGAACCGTATTTGCTTTGCTGATTTTCTTGGTTGTTTTTTTCCTTTTCTATTTCATTGATTTCTACTTTGACTTTGTCCGAGTTTTCCTTCTGCCCAACTAGGGCTTGATTTTTTCTTCTAGTTTCGTAAGGTGGGAGCTGCCATGTCGGGGTGAGCCGCGCCCAGTCACACTGTCTGGGGCTTTCCTGTGGGACTTGGTTGTTCAGCAGAGCCAAGCCCACCCCCCACGCCCCCTCCTGCAGATTGGAGTCCCCACTACACCTCCGTTTTTGTTTGTGAGTCTGTTTTGCTTTCCCTTCTGGGTCTCCTGGGGGGCGGCAGGCAGTCTCAGAACCTGAGCTGGGTTTGAGCTCTCTCTCCTCCAAACCCAAGTGCCAGCCCAGGGGCTCTGGCCCACTCCCTCACCGTCCCCGGGCCATCTCAGGGCGGTGCGCTGGACTGCACGGCCTCTCTACTTGTGAGCAGAGTACCTGTCTGTGTCCCACACCGCAGACACAAATCTTAGAAAACTGCCGTGTTTGCCCCGAAGCGCCTTGTCCCTCTGCCTCTGCTCTTGGGGGGGCACAAAGCCCGGCATTCGGGCACCTCCATCGGACCCCACTTTATCCTTCAGCTCCCGATGACCTAAAACCATTGTTGCTGGTTGTAAGACATTGGGAAAATAAAGAAAACCCTGAGGATAACCAGAAACTGTTTCTACGTTAATCTGAATACGCTGAGGCTGAACATCGGCTCGCAGCACTGCAGCCACTGGTGTCCACCATTGTGACTTATCTGTGAGCATCTTCTGCCGACCTCTGTATCAGAGTCTTGCTGTTTCCCTTTCGTTTCCAACATCTAAGTCTGGCACTGGCTTATTGAGACACTATTTCCATTGGAGGAAACACATAGAAGCATTAAATTAAACACAAAGGCGCCCCTTGTTCTCAGGGCTCACCAAGGCCAGGTGAGCGTGGCCACGCTCTCCCAGGCTGGCAACACGGCACCAGCAATCACAGTCGGTGTTCCCCGGGCTGGGTGTGCTGGCTGACCCCCCATCTTCTGTTGTTGGCCATTCCTTTCACTACGTTTTGCTACGTGAAATGTCACACACACCTGTTCCCATGTCCCTGTTGACGTTTCTAGTTTCACCTGCGGGACCTGTGGCCCGGCAGAGGGCTGCTCCAGGTGCCAGCCCTCGAGGTGCCACACCTGAGCCTCACCTGCACTGAGAATAAGCAGGGTGCACACCAGCGGTAACGTGCAAGGGGTTCTCCCAACCGGAGCGCTGCAGTCGGTCTGTATGAGTCTATGTCAGCGATTTTCAACTGGTGTGCCGTAAGAATTTTTAGAACATGCAATACCTGATGACTTAGTCAGAGTCTAAGGGACGTCTTTCCCCTTAGACTGTCAAATACAAAAATGACAATAGCCAACACAGCAATAGCTGTGTGGTGTGAATGAATCAAAATCATACCTTTTTTTGGTCAGATCAGCAAAAAATATATTTTGTGTGTGCTGCATGATTTCAGTAAGTAGTTTACGTGCACCAAGAGATGAAGAGGCTGAAGATCGCTGGTCCGTGCCAAGGACACAGTGGGCTGCGAGGCTTGTTTTCACCTAGGTTTCCCTAGGCGTGCGCATGCTTCTGTGAGCCTTACACTCCTCCCGGGGGCACTGGAGCCCACCATCAGGTTTGCGGCTTTCTCTGACAGGGGGTGTCACACTGGGTGCAGGGCACCCTTACAAAGATGGCCTCGGTGTGTTGCAGGGGTGCAGGTGGGAGGTGGCTCCTCGTTCACATGGTTTTTCCAGGACAGGGCCAGCCCAGCCAGACAACAGTGCCACCGGACCAGCGGCCTGGCCACAGGAGCCAGTGTTATTTGCCTTCCCTTTTTGTTTTTAAATCTTCGCCTAAGGACATTTCATTTTTATTGCCTTTAGAGAGAGATGACGAGAGAGAGAGAGAGAGAGAGAGAGAGAGAGAAATGTTGACTGGTTGCCTCTGGCATGTGCCCTAACCTGGGATTGAACTGGCAACCTCGGTCTGTGCCTTGACCGGGAATCAGACCTGCCACCATTTGGTTTATGGGACAATGCTCCAACCGAAGCACACCAGCCAGGGCTATTTTCCTCAATTTCATTACATAATTCGTACACGTTCATTGCAGAGAAAATACGATATAAAGACAAGCAAAAAGGAAAACCTAAGTCAACTGAGTCACACCATAGAGGTAATTTCTTAATACTTTGGGTTCATTTTAATCTTTCGGTTTTTTTTCCCGTACTTGAAAATAGGGCTTTTACACGTATAACCACTTACATGTCAATGCATACTTTACATGTACATGCATTTACAAGCATGTTCTGTTGACCAAATAGGATCGAACTGTGCATTTTATTTGTAGCCATTTTTTTACTGACCATTTCTCACAGCTGGTCAGTGCCCCATGGGGAGCTGCACGGGGCTGGGGGCCCCACGCCCGGCCCCACCGCCAAGGGCTGATTCCAGGCTCCCAACTTCAGGGGCCAAGCTGGTGGGGTCACAGGCAGGCGCCACTGGCACTGTCTGTGGGTGGCCAGGGACCACCTGACTGTCACTCTGCACAGGGCTTGCCACCACGGGGGCCTGATGATGCCTCTTGGGGCACTGGCTCCCACCTCCCACCAAACACCAACGACACAGGGATCCTGGTGTTCAGTCCTGAGCAATCGGGACGCCGTACCTGTGGAATCCATCCCCTGTGTTCCTGTCCGTCTGCCACCCTGTACCAGCCTTTGAATGGCCCTTCCCTGCTCCACACTGGTCCTGTCCGCCTGCAGGGCCTGTCACAACCCCAGGGTCCTGGCCCTTGGCCTCGCGGGCCCCCACCACATTTCAGAGGCTTTCTCCCCGTCCGCCTGTCACCTTGCAGGTGTGGGTTCGGGGCTGCAGAGACACGGGGCACATCCAGGTGCACGGACAGCCCGCTGTCCCAGCGGCTTCCTTTACTCAGACGGTCTTCTCAAGCCCAGAGACCCTCTTCCATTTCTGGTGCCTTTCTTTTTAACCATGCCACCCAGCTGGGGTTCTCGTGGTGTGTTCTGCGAGGAGGCAGAGAGGAGGCCAGGCACCCACACTATTCTGTGCTGTGGACCCCTCCTCATGCTTGGTGGGGACCTCCGTGGTCTTGGCCATGGCTGTCTTGTGAGGCACTGAAATGCCGGGTAGGATGATCCCCTTCTTCCAAAGCCAGTGACAGTGATGGTGACACCACTGACTTTACATGGTGCCTCTGGGCGCCAGCTCCGTCAGGCTGTATGGCCGTCACCATGGCTGACCACAGGACCAGCCAGGTTGGGGGCACTGGGGTCACCGTGTCACGAGTGAAAGGACGCACAGTGGTGTCTCAGGCACAGCCACCCATGGGCCCTTCCAGCAGAACTGGAGCATCAGCCTTGCCAGGGCTCTGCAAGGGGAGCAGCGACGGGACGCACACGTGAGAGCACCTTTGTTGTGGGAAACTCCTCGTGGGACTGGGAGCTGAGAGTTCCCACGATCAGCCGCCTTCCAGCTGGAGACCAGGGAGGCTGGTCCTGGGATTCAGTCCAAGCCCGAAGATCTGAGGCCCCGGGAGCCGAGGGCGGAAGAAGATGAGATGAGATGTCTCAGCTCAACAGGGAGACGGGGAAAAAAGGGGCAAATCCTCCCCTTCTTCGTTCTATTCAGGCCTTTGGTGGACCAGGTAAGGCCCACCACCCTGGGGAGGGCAGCCTGCGTTCCTGAGCCCACCGGGTCACGTGCTGATCCACCTGGGACCTGCCTCACAGACTCACGCAGAGACACGGCTGAGCCACTGACCAGTCCAAAGTTAGGACAACTTGGTGGCCAGACAGAGGCCACTGCCTGCGCAGGCCCAGAGTCTGGGCTGGCAGAGCCCGGGTGCCCACCCAGCTCCGCGGGCCCTTGTCCCCGTGTCGGCATCCTGGGCCTCAAGGGGCAGAATCCAGCTCTGTGGTGGGGATTTGAAGCCGTGCAAATGGACACAGCTGCACTTCTGGGAGGGGCTGGGGGCCAATGAGCAGGGGTGGGGGGGAGGCAGAGTGCTGTCCCCGTGGGCTCACTCAGGATGACTGGCATCCTGCCTCCTGCCTGGTTCTACTTCAGAAACTTTGTTTTTTTCCCAGGAAATGGGGGGTCTACAACTGCATTTAATGCTTTTTTAGAAATCCTTTTCCTGACCCAGAAGCATTCCTTGGCAGGGGATAAACATCCAGAAACTCTAACCCTCCTGGGGCTGCAGCGCCCGAGGCAGGAGTCAGAGAGCCAAGTTCTGCAGAGGTGGGCCCCTGGGTGTGGCCTCTGAGAAGTCTGTTGATAAAAGGGGCGATAAATCAAGCCATTTTCCATGGTGCAAACGGTTCCTCCTGGGCCACCCTCCAGCTGCCAGTGCCTGTCCCTGAGCAGGGGGTGTGGGGGCAGAGGGCGAGCGGCCCCCCGTGCACACACCAGGTGGAAAGACCTCGAGGGGATGGACGGTCAGAGAGCCCTGAAGTCAGTGGGAAGAGAGCTGTGTAGCTGTTACCTTTATTTTCCAGGCAGCTTACTCGGGTGCAGATTCACGCGATTCAGTTTTTAATTGTGGGTGTGAAACGGGGCTTGTGTCTTTTGCAGTCTTCTGTTGGGTCCTTTCTTTTTTATCACTGACTTGTAAGAGCTTTTAAGGTGTTAAAAGTTAGTCTTCGATAGGTCTGTGGCAGTTTCCCCCCAGCGTGTGGCTTGTTTGTAAAAGCCCTCCTTGCTGCAAGATGATGAACTGTTTTCTGATGTTTTAGAGATTTTATAGTTTCGTATTTCATGATTAAATTCCTGCTCCATCTGGAATTTATTTTGGTGTCAGGAGTGAAGTAAAGATTTAAAGAAAGAAAAGATTGAGTCAGTCGCCCTGGCCAGGGGTTTGCTTGGTTGGAGCAGTGTCCCTAGGCCCCAAAGGGTTGTGGGTTCGACCCCCGGTCGGGGCATGTAGGGAAGGTGGCCAATGAATGTCTCCCCTCTCTCCCTCCCTTCCTCTCCGGAATCAGTGGGCATGTGCTCAGGTGAGGATTTTTTTTAAAAAAATGTTTCATCCTGCCCTGACTGGTGTGGCTCAATGGATTGAGTGTGGGCCTATGAACCAGAGGGTCACTGGTTTGATTCCCAGTCAGGGCACATGCCTGGGCTGTGGGCCAGGTCCCCCGTGGGGGGCGCATGAGAGGCAACCACACACTGATGTTTCTCTCCTTCTCTTTCTCCTGCCCTTCCCCTCTCTCTAAAAATAAATAAATAAAATCTTTAAAAAATAAAAGAAGTCTCATCCATTGTCCCAATACCATTTTCCAGTAACCCATCCTTTTCCTAATGGGGGCAATGCCCTTTGGCCGTGTGCCGTACCCGCACACAGGGACGCCATCCTGCCAGTGAAGGTGCTCCTTCCTCACTCTTCTGCTGCAGGCGCACCCTGGCCACACGCTCACAATCAGATTCCCAAAAACATCTGAGAAGTCATTGACTGTTTCCAAATCAGCACTTCAACGAAGACCGCGGGTCAGGTGCGGGTGAAACGGCGGAGGAACCCTGAGCAGGACTGTGACACCTTCTCACGTCTGAGTTTGTCCTCGGTGCTTTGCTTTCTATGCTGTTTTGAACAGACTTTACCTTCGTAGGGGACTTGCTGCCTGCTGGGGGTGCAGGGACAGGTGCCACGCCTCCAGCTCAGCCTCACCTCTGCCATGTCTCCCTCATTCATTCAACAGATGTGCAGGGACCGCTGCTGCTACCTGGTGGGGCCTTGGAAAGCACGGGCTCCCCTGTCCCCAGGCTTCCAGGTGGGCCAGCCTCCTGTGCTAGCCAGGGTCCCTGGGCAAGTCGCAGCTGTGAGGAGGAGCCCCCTCCGTGTTGCTCCCTTCTTCCCAGGCAGGGCCCTCACTGCCCGGCTGCCCCCGACACCTGCCCCTGAGGGGTGGTGCCACCTGTCTCCTAGAAGCACTTCCCCAACACACTACTCTCTTCGCCAACATCACGTCATTGGTGTGCCCACTGACAGCATCGTCACTGGCCACCCGGGGTATGGCTAGCCTCACCCTGACGCACCCTCTCACACCTCGCCTCCCCATCCTCACTCCCAGCACACGGCACACCCTCCGCACCCCCACCCTCACAGTCCTCACCCATCCTGTCTGCCAGTCAGTTGGCTCTTCCTCCCAAACCTGCCCTGCACAGCTCTCTGTCCACCTTGCCTCCTCCTGCTTTGGGGGCAGACCGTCTCTCCCCGCTGTGGGGAGCCGCAGCCCACGCAGAGTAAGAGTCAGACCCATGCCCCTGGGCCCGGCCTGACCACCTCTCCACCCGCCTCCCACGTCCTCGTTCATGCTGGCCCCACACCCGCAGGGTGGGCTGGTTCTGGCTGCAGGACCTCCACACTGGCCGTCCACTCTGCTCATCTGCTTGGGACGCTCCGCCCTGAAGCCGAACAACTGAGAGGCCGCCCCCCTTGGTGAAGTGGCCTCCTCCTTGGCCTGTGATCTTTTGTTCCAGAACAATGAGCGCCTGCCTCCGCCGTTGGACCTCTCATGTTTTCTGTTAGTGCCGCAACCCGGTCGACTTCTCCAGGCTAGTCTTCTGCTTCACCCAGTCTGTCTTCAGCTGCCTCTGACGAGTGTTTTCCGCCCGTCCACCAAACTGGACAAACTTTGGTTTCTTTACTTGAGGACGTTCTCTTTGGTGTCATGTTTTGAAGTCTGCTTGGTCTTGGTTTTCGTGTCATCTTATTCCTCCTCATGTGTACCTGGAACCTGCTTTTGTGCTTGCAGCGATAACTCCAGTACCCGACGTCCTTTGTGGCTGATTCCCTCCCCTCCAGCCTGTGCTGGCTTGTTTCCTTTGGAGTTGCCGTCCCTCGCCTGGGGTGTTTCTCTCTGTGGCAGTCCTGCCCAGTCTGGGGTGAAGGGGCAGGTACCCAGAGGACTGCTCCCAGCAGGCGCCCAGGGCCCTCCTGACCAGCACCTCTGGGACAACGTGCTGGCTCAAGCCTCTGAGACCACATGGGAGTGTGGGTTTTAGTGCATACCTGGCTGAGGGCAGGCCCAACCCAGACTCTTGGGGGTATTTTACCCTCCAGAGCACGAGCTGAGCAGACAGGCATCCCGGGGCTCCTGGGCCAGTGTGGCCCTTTCCCATGGCTGGCTCCTCGCTGTCCTCCGTCCTCAGCTCGGCCACCGTCTTCCCCATCTCAGCAACCACACCTGGTCTGTGCTCCCGTTATCTGGAAGCACAGTGTGTGTGCGCTGGTTGGCCGGTCCCGGTGGTCTCCCCAGGAGGACGTAGGCCCACAAGGGCAAGACCTGGTCCCACTTTTCTTTCCTAGGTTCCCAGGGATTGAAACCGGCTGCACTGCCGTTTACTAAAAGAACAAAGGACCGAGTGGGTGGACCTTGGATTCAGCTCTGTGAGGGTCACCTGGGCTGTTTCACTGGGTGGCTCCTGAGAGAACGTCTAGCCCCTTTGGTGCACCAGCAGCCATGGTGAGTGGGCATCTGCTGCACACCAGCCACTCAGCGTGCACCCAGGGGATGTACCAGGCGGCGGTGACTCCTGCAGCGCAGGCACTTGTCAGGGTGGGCAGGTGCCCAGGATGGCCAGGTGCCCCCAGCGACCTGTGGGCCGCTGACCCTGTGCTCCATGCCAGCAGACAGGTCGCTGGGGGCACCCTCAGGGCGAGTGCCCGCACCGGCACAGCTCTTGTAGCAGAGGCCCACATCCCCGCTCTACCCGCATGAGGGGCGTCTCCGACACACCTGGGGTCCGGTGCTCCAGTCATTCCCCCGCGTGCCTGCGCTGTGCCCGGAGTGCGCAGGGTTCCTGGCCACAGCTGTTCTTCTCCTGGAAGAGGACTGCCACCCTGGCACTGCCTCTGATGCACTGCACAGGGCGTTTCTGTCCCTTCCTCAGTGACAGCCGCTCAGCCCCATGGGGGTGGATGTGACATAGGCCACATCTGGGGGGTTCTGAAGCCATGTCCACCTTCCAGGAGCATGGACCGGACAGGGCAGCTTCATCCGCCTGCTCCTGGAAGGGAGAAGAGGCCCCACCGCACCGGGGGCTGCGGTGGGCTGGAGCAGACTGGAGCTGTCCAGCCAGCCAACAGGCCTCTGGGCTCCACAGGAGGCCCTGGCCACTCACCCCACCAGCGTGAGTCATGCAGAGGGCGGTGACTGTGCACAGGAGCACACAAGCCTCCCCATGTGAGCGCGGCAGAGGGCCCGAGCTGGTGGCCGTCTCCGTGTGCACAGGCCTGCTGTGTGTGAAGATGCTACTGCGGTCCCTGCACCCTGGAGCGGGCCCAGTGGTCCCAGGGCCCACTTCTGGCCTGCAGGGGCTGGGCCTGCCTGGTGCCACAGCACACTCCCATGTCTGGGTAGATCACCTGCACTTTGGCTGAAGAGATCAGTGAGTTGCCAGAGCCCCTACCTGCCAATGGAAAGACCCCCAGTGACGACGGTTGGGACCTCAGGAAAGGGACTGCAAGCCTGGACCTAGTCCCCGAGAAGCTGGTGCTTCAACACAGCCGGAGTCCTGTTGCACTCCTGGGAAACCTCGGGCTTTAATTCATCCATTTTTTAAAAAGATTTTATTTATTTTTAGAGAGGGGAAGGGAGGGAGAAAGAGAGGGAGAGAAATATCAATGTATGGTTGCCTCTCTCATGCCCCCAACTGGGGACCTGGCCTGGGACCCGGTTGTGCCCTGACTGGGAATTGAACTGGTGGCCCTTCGTTTTGCAGGCCAGTGCTCAAGGCACTGAGCCTCACCAGCCAGGGCTGAGGGTTTAATTTATTCAGAAACGAGGTGGGCAGGTGGCACAGTCAGATTCTCACAAAGGTTTTCAGGGTGCCCTTTTGGGACCCCCTGTTCAGAAAGGTTCCTCTTGGAGCAAGTTCTTGCTTTACAGAAACAAGACCAGAAAGACCAGGTGCACGCCACACATTCGGGTGGGGGGCGTGTCACCCCATGCCAGGCTCACTGAGAGGGGCATCCTCCCCACTATCAGGGCATCAACCCGGGACCCACAGTCCCCTGGAGGAAGATGAACAGAGTCATTTTCAAGCCCAGAGGGGAACAATGCAAACACGAGGTTCTGGCCAAAAGCGTAACTCCGATCACCAAAGCAGTGTCCATTCACTACAGAAGTCTGGGGAAGCGAGAGGACCTCAGCCTCGTCCCCACCGACATTCTGGCGTCCTCATGGCCCCGCCCGCAGAGCAAGTGAGCACTGAGTAGCAGGCACAGTGTGTCTCTGCTTCGCATAAGAATGTGAGCATTTTCACTGCAGCAGTGACGTGGGGTGGGGGGTGGTTCGGGGCCAGACCATGTGGGCCCCCACCGTGGCTCCTCTCCTTAGCAGCTGCATAATCTCCCATGCCTCAGTTTCTTCAACTGTCAAATGGGGATGAGACAGGCTGTCTGCCCAGGAAGGGCTCACCAGGGTGCCTGGAGCAGAGGAAGAGCCCAGCTGCACTGTGGCCGGCCAGCAGCTGGTGTCAAGCCCCGTGTGCTCGGCTTAGTCACCCCGTATTTCCTCATTTCACCCTCCGCTGTACTCTCTGCCTGGGTGAGATGCTGGTGCAAACAGACACAGTCAGGCGGCCCATTCATCTGACCGCCTCGAGCTGTCCCGCAGTGCCGCATGCCGAAGGCTGAGGTCAGTGGGTGTCTGTCTCCTGTTGTCACCAAAGGCAGTCTGTGCTCACCAGGGACTGTGCCCTGCCCTCTGAACACCCCCATCTCGTAAGTACAAGACCCACAGGTGCTAGTGGCAGGAGCAGCAATGTAAGACAACACCCAGTCAGCTGGCCGAGCCGGACGGACCCTGGTGCTGTCGGTTGCACCACCCAACACGTGGGAAACACAGACTCTCTTGTTCTCTTCGAGGCGGCTTTAAGCAGATGCAGCTGTTTTCGCTCCAGATACTGAGTTACAGCTGGAGGCCGGGCGGGACCCTCTGCAGGAGAAAGGGCTCCCAGGGGCTCTGGGACGTGAGCCTGGAGGCAGTGGAAGGGAGTCGACTTGTTTCAGTAAAACTGCTTCTAGACAACGGGACCCACAGGGACCAGAGAGGAGAGCGTCTGTCATACTGTGGATACAAAGAAAGAGGAGAGGTGCCAGCAAAGCTTTTCCTAAATTTCAGCATCTGGTGACTGACCAGAACCACTGCCAAAAGAATGGGGGGAAGGGACTCCTTGGCCCCCAAATCCAGATATCCTTTCCTAAGGCTTTTTCCCACCTTCCCTGCCCTGTGGGCCCAGTGGGCAGCTCTGTCCATTGCCTCCTACTAACCTGGGTCCCCAAGTTCACTGTGAGCCGCTGTCAGGAGCCGCTCCTGCCCCAGACATTTGTTCTCCATTGTCTAGTGTAAAAAAGGCAGAAAGGGAGTTGCTGGACAATGAGGAGGCTCGGGCAGAGAGAGGACACACCAGAGGGGATTTCAACCCCACACTCTGAGCTGAAGGGGCTCCCCTGGGCCCCGGCAAGCAGAAACCCCTCCGGCGCCTCGCCCCCGAGCTGCACTGCGTCCCCAGGCCGTCCGCCAGGCCCTGAGGGTGACAAGAGGGGCGCAGGGGCTCGGTGGTCTAGGAGATTCCTGCGGGAGACACAGGGGACAGAAGGGCACCCGGCGACGCCAGGAATGCGAGGGGGACGGGGAGACTCCGAGGACGCGCAAGAAGCCCGGGTTGGTGCCTGGGGACAACCGGTGCTCCTGGGAGGTCTCGGGACGCGGGGACAGGGAAGCACGCTTTGTGGACAAGCCCGGCAGGAGGACTCGGATCCCACCGGACCCCTCCCCTCTCGGCCTCTCCGGGGGGGCGGGGCGGGACGCGCGGGGCGGAGCCTGTGCGCAGGCGCCGGAGCGCGCTCCCGCGGGCTGTGGGCGGGGATGCCTCGCGCGGCGCCGGCGGGAAGGGCGTGCGCTAACCTCACTTCCGGCGAGCGCTCCGCAGGCGGTAATTGGGCCTGGGGTGGTGAGCGCGCGCCCGTTCAGCCAATGAGCGGCGGCGGCGCGATCGGAGCCCGGGGGACGCGCGGCGCGGGCGCGCGGCGCGGGCGCGCGCGGCGCGGGGCGGGGCGGCCGCAGCTTCGTCGCCGCCCGCGGGCCTGTCCGCCGCCCGCCCGGCAGTCCCAGCTGCCCGACCGCCATGTGACCGCGCCGCCGCCCTCCGCGCGCCCGGCCCGCCCGCCGCCCGCCGCCGCCGCCGCGCGTCTGCGGCCCGGCCGCAGCCCCAGGCCGCCGAGGAGCGGGGGGCCGGCGCCATGGCCGAGCGGGGCCGTCTGGGCCTGGCCGGCCCGCCTGCGGCGCTCAACACGCCGGTGCCCATGAACCTGTTCGCTACCTGGGAGGTGGATGGCTCAAGTCCCAGCTGCGTGCCCAGGTACGCTGCCGCCTGGCCTGCCGCTTTGTTCCCGCGCGTACCTGCGGGCCACCCGGGGCCCCCACCCGGGACCGGCCACCCGGGACCTCGTGCTGGGTTCCCCAGCCGGGACTCCCACCCGAGGCCGTCCACGGAGACTGGCCATGCGGGGCCTCTACGCGAGACCGGCCTCCTGGGATTCCACCGGGATCTCGCGCCTGGCCGCGGCGTTTGCGCCCCTCCTTGGGCACGCACAAGCGTTCCCTGCGAGGAATCCCTGAGCCGGAGGGTGTCCCAGGTCTCGGTCTCCCGAGCTCTCACTTGGTTGTTTGGCTCCCAGACGGCGTCCTCGCGTCCGCCTTCTGATGTGGTGCTGGAGGGGTGCACATAGGGTGCCTCCTCTCTCCACCGGCACCACGGAGTTTCTTTTGCATCCAGCCACACTGAAGTCTGAGTGGCCTGAGATCGACCCTCAGGGCACACTGTGCAGGGGACAAACAGACCCAGGACCACGACTGTTCTCCTTCACCCAGCACATCCTTCGCTGTAGCCCTGGGGGCTGGGGATTCCCACTGTGCCCGCTGGTCTCAGGGCCCTTTCCGTGATCGCGCTGCGCCTGCTAATTTAGGGGTACCTGCTGGTACGTCAGCACTGCTCTTTGCGTCCTGCTGTCAGTTTTGCCCTCGCAAAAGACACTCCCCTCCCTCTTGGGGAAGCCTGCCCGTGGTAACAGCTGGTCGGGGCTTCTCCACAGGCCCACCAGCCCCACTGCACTCGCACTCCCAACTTCCCTGTTCCTCCTGCTGGCTTCTTTCCCCTCCGAGGTCCCTCCTGCGGAAGCTCCAGTCCGAGGGAGAGAGACGAGCCCTGGAACCAGGGCCTGGTCCTGGGGTGGGCAGCTGGCCACAGGGGCTGCCGGTGGGCTGCAGGGAAGAGCTCTCCCTGGGGAGACCTGCTGGCAGGGACCTCAGGAGTGTCACCCAGCACTGAAGTGGCTGGTGTGTCCCCAGGGGGCCATGCACTCTGCCTTGGCTCCTTCAACAGGTGGCGCTGAGTGGGGTGTGGAGGGTGCAGGACCGAGGCTGTGCTGAGTGCGCAGGGTGGGCCTCAGAGCCCCCGGCCTCGCCTCCTCTCTCTTTCCTGTCTTGGTAGTTACCCCGGTACCGGGTCCCACAGCCAGGAGTCATCTTGGACCCTCTCCCCCCAGGCTTCTCCTGTCTGTCCCTCTGTGCTGTCACCAGCACCCCCTGGACCTTTCAGGGGGCTGTACTCCATCAGAGCTCCCTTCGTCCACACTTGCCCCCCGCCCCCCTGCCCCCCGGCCAGGTGCCTGCAGACACATTCAGGGCTCAGCTGCCTGTGCTGTGCCTCTCCAGCAGCTCCCGGGCTCCAAGGAAGTCCATGGCAGGTTAGCTTGGAGGGGGGGGTGCGGGAGGGGTTGGCCCCCTGTGGGCCCTGCAGGAAGCCCACTTGGTGTGTGTGCAGGGCCCTTGTGGGGTGGGAGGCGGGGGCCTGGGCTGGACAGCACTGGCTCTCTGGGAGCTGCCGCTCGGACTGTGAGCCTGTCGAGGCCCTTCTCTGTCCTGGGAGGTGGTTCGGGCCGCTGTTTCTCTGGGGCATGTACCCTTGCCAGGCTGGTGTTGCTCCACAGGGACTTCTGTGAAAGGGGTCACATTTTCTCTGTTCTCGGTTTTGCCCGATCTCTAAGTTTCTGAGTGGCATCTGCGCTGATGTCGGCCACTGCCGAGTGGTGACCCCGTCCCATAGTGACGTGTATCTCTCCTCTGTCCTGGTCCTTTGGCTTGTTTCCCAGTTTGGCCAGTCCACGATCCCCCTGCTGTCGGCCTTCAGTCGGTGTCTCCTGTGGGCAGGCGGGCCTGTGGTGAGCACGTGCTGGCAGTAGGGCTTGGGGGGGTGCCCAGTGTGACTACCAGGCAGCTTCCCAGAGCGCTGTACCAGCTCCGGGCCCTCCAGCATTCTTGCCAACACTGCCTGACTTTTAATTTTTGCCAGTCTGGTAGGTGTGAAATGGTATTGTGGTTTTCACTTGAATCTCTTTGATTGCTAATGCAGGCCATTGTACTTCCTCATCAGGAAATTCCTCTTTCTTTCTTCCGCCAGTCTGCCGTTTCCTTTCCCTGACTTGAGTCTCAGCAGCATCTCTTGGGGTAGCAACCCTGTTTTGCCCGAATGTGCTGGGACCCCCTCTCAGGATGTGGCGTGCTCTTGGCCTTGTGCAGCCCCTGGTGCTCCCCAGCTCCATCAGCCTCATCTTTCTCCTGCTCTTCCCTCTCAGGGTGGCGGGCGGGCTCTGTTTGTGGGTTTCCTTGTGGTGACACAGTGCTCCTCTCCACTGACCCTGAGCTTTCCACCACCTCCTGCTGCCGGGGCCCCACTGCCGGGATCCCAAGAGGGCCCCCTGTCCCCGGGCTTCCGGAAGGGCCTGGGACACTTCAGACCAACCCTGCCCTTCCCGCTGTTGAGGCCCACAAGTCACAGTGTCTGAGGTCAGACATCTGCTCACGTGCTCTCGTTCCTGTGCGTTCTGCCAACTCCTTGTTCACCCCTCGGTCCGTTTGAGGGGGCCATGGAGATCTGGTTACACACGCAGAAGGATCTTCAGGTGGAGGTGTCAGTTTTGACAGCTGCGTGCCTGTGTTTTTAGGAAGGTCGCGTTTCGGCTCAGCACCCCAGCAGGTCCTGTGCATCCCGGGGCCCGGCCTGGCCCCACCAGATTGCAGCCCAGGAGTTGTCCTTTCCTCGCTGCAGGCCGCACTCCTGTCGAAACCGCTCCTGGTGATGGGCGTCTGGGGTGTTCTGGGTCGGGCTCCTGTGCTCAAAGCCACTGTGACCGTGCAGGTGCGGGGTGGGGCGGCATCTCCTCACTTCTCTTCGGCGAAAACTGGCCACCGGGGAGGTGGGTGGCCATCAGCGTCATAGGGAACGCCGAATTGTCTGAAGTGGTGGCACCGTCTTCCACGGCCACCAGCTGTGTCACCTTCTGTGCCATCGTCTTGTCAGTGTCAGCGATTCTGATGGTTCTGTGGTGGCTGCTCCTTAGAGACTTATTCCACACTTACTGTGAGAGAATGTTGACTATAGTCAGATGGTTTAAAAAGAATTATTTCTTTATTGACTCTAGAAAGAGAGAGGAGAGGAGAGAGAGAAACGTTATCTGCTGTTCTGCCCACTTCTTTCAAAAATTATTTATTTATTTATTTTTGGAGAGGGGGAGGGAGGGAGATGGGGGAGAAGCATCCATGTGTGGTTGCCTCTCGCGCATCCTCACCAGGGACCTGGCCTGCAACCCAGGCGTGTGCCCTGAGTGGGAATCGAACCGGCGACCCTTTGGTTTGCAGGCTGGTGCGCAGTGCACTGAGCCACACCAGCCAGGGCTGCCCCACCCATTTACACACTCACTGGTTGCTTCTGGTGCGTGCCCTGACCCGGGAGCGAACCCACAAGCTTGGCCCATCAAGACGATGCTCTAACCAACTGAGCGCCCAGCCAGGGCTTCTCTTTTAATCGCTGATTACGTGGAAAATACGTAAATGGGTTGTTGAGTGTTAAGCTGACCTTTCAGCCCCAGAAGCGTAGCAGCGCCGTGTGCACCCACCCGTGGGCACAGGCTGCGCATCAGTCTGTGACCCCGTCCTCTGTTGCTCGTGTCAGATTTTGGGGCCAAGACGCCGTGTAGAACACACTGAGGACGGTGCCGCCTGTGCTGGGCCATGGTGGCACCTGTGTGACATTGGCGTCGTGTGCGTGGTGAGTGTGGGAGGAGGTCACCCCCAGCACGCCCTGAGCTGCAGCTGCTTTGTGGGGAGTTCGCCTCCTGACTCGATTTCTTTGGACGACAAACAGGTTCTTTGCCCTTTGGGTTAGTTTTGGAAATGCATTTTTCTGGGAATTTGTCCACTTTGTCTAGATTTTCAAGTTTATTGGCATAAAGCTGTTCATTCTATTCTTTTATTTCTTAACTGCCTGCAGGGCCTGGCCGCTGTCCCCTGTAACTCCTTGCGTCCACTCTTCCTTCAGGGAGACAGTCTGACCGGCCTCCCTGCGTGTCTTCCGCTCGTGCGAGGGAAACTCGTTCTTGTCTGTTCCCTTCCGCCTCCGCGGAGGGTTTGCCACGCCGTTCTGGTCCGCGTTTCTCACGCATCTCGTCGTTTCCCCGTTTCCTTGCGCGAAGGCGTTCACAGCTGCATGGTAGGTTGTGATTGACTGCATTTTACACGCCTTTATATGTGGAACCTTTCAGTTAAAAATATTTTAAAATTTCTCCATTATTCTTTCTTCAATATAAGTATTTCAACGTTTCTTACTCTCCAACTGTACGGATTTTTCCCAGTTCTCCATCATTCGTTTCTAACTCAGTTCTGTTGTGGGCAGAGATGGGGGTCAGCATGACACCGGGTCCTTAAAGCGCTGGGGCCTGGCTTTGAGGAGCCCGAGGCCTCACTGGCCGTCCCGGCCTGAGGCTCTCTGCTCAGCTCAGCGCACTTGCGCCCCTCCCCTCGTGTCCAGACTGCTCTCCGGGGCGGACCCCCTGCTGCCCCCCCAGCTCCACTGTCTGGAGTCGAGGTTGTCTCGGATGCACACGTTTGGACATACCCCACCCCCCCCGCCCCCCGTGGTGTGGACTTCGAGGGTCTGTGTCTCTGGCCCTGGTGAAGCTTTCTGTGTGGACGTGGATGTGATGGCCATATGGCTCCGGGAGCGCTCTGGAGCATCAGACTCTGCAGCCCTTCCCCTGTCAGAATCTTCTGTGTCCAGACGTGTCCAGGAGTGTCCTTGGTCGCTCGCGCGCAGTCTGACGAGCGTCAGGCTTTTCGTCCGTCTGTCGCGGGGACGGCAGTAGGTCCCCGTCTGCCATGGTATTTCTGCGTTTATTGCTGTCCTACAGGTTTCACCTCTGTTTTCCTCTCCTTGCCTTGTTTTGCATTGATTTTTTCTTATTCCATTTCCTGCTCGTTTGAAACCACCCACGGTTTAGATGGGGACTGTGTTGTGAAGGCGACTACCTTCACTCTGTTCCGGAAGGCTCGGCTGTGGAGCTTGTCACGTGACCAGCCCCTTCCCGTTGGCCAGCTTTTGTTCCCTGGGCTGCGATGGTCGTCTTGCACTGCTCTGTGCTGTTAGAAGGGTCAGAACTCATCACGTTCTCTCTGTCATCATTTCTCTGTCATCTCCGAGCTGGCGTCCATTTGTCTGCCGTGTGACGATGCGTCTGCAGGGTCTGCTTCACTGAGGACCGGCCAACAGCTCGCTGCTCTTTCTGCGCAGACACCCAGCCTGGCTCCTGGGGTGCAATGCTCTCTGCGGCCCAGGGGGCAGGCGCCCTCTGCACCCGGAGGACACACCTCCTCGGCTTTTCTCCCGGTGTTTGTGGTTGAAAGTAAGCGTCAGTCTCGTTGGAAATTCTGTGCTTTCTCCTCGGTGGCCCCGCGGCGTCCTCTCGCCACTGTCAGTGTGCGGCTTCCTCTCGCTGCCTGCATCAGCATAGCAGGCTCCGGATTGTGCGCTGGTGGCCCACGTTTGTTCCAAGAAGTTCTCGGCCACTCTCTGTTCAGCTGTGTGTCTGCCCCTGCCCTCCGTCCCCCCGCTTCCAGAACACTGACAGCACATGGGTGGCACTTCGCACTGGACACGCTCTGTGTGTCCCCGTAGCCGTGGCAGGTTCCCAGCCCTTCCCTGCGCTGTCCCAGTCCCATTGCCCGGCCAGGGTGCTAGGTCCCACTGCAGGGTGTGGGTCTCGTCCAAGTTTGGGGAAGTCACCGATGTATTCTGTGTGGGAGAAGTGCCCGCACTGCGGTCGAGTGTGCTGTGTGCAGGGGTGAGTGGGCAGGTGGGGGGTACAGCCTGGGGGCCCTGGGGCTCCACTGAAGGAGAGGCAGAGGAAGCCGGCTGTAGGGTTCGAGGCCTGTGGGCTGGCCCCGCTGCTGCTGCCTGCTCACTGCTGCTAACCTTAACCCCGCCTTGGGGGAGGGGGCAGGCGGGCTCCACGGACTCCTGCTGTAAGCGTCCCCTCTTCCCAGGTGCGTTTCCTCTTTGGGGAGTGGCTCGCTCTGTCCTCGGGGGCCAGGGCGTGGGTGCCTGGGTGGCTCTGCAAGGCCACCTGCAAGCAGCGCGCCTGCGGAACCTAGAGCCAGGTTCCCTGCCCTGGTGGGTGTGTCCCAGGCCCAGGTAGACTTTGGAAAGGTGTGATACGTGGTGGGAGCCTCCCGGTCCAGGCGGCCTGAGTCTCTGGTGGCTGCACTCTGTGTGTTTCTAAGCATCTCGGGCCAACGCTGACCTGCACCCACCCCGGGGAGGCAGCATGCCCTGCTGGCCTGCTGGGTCCCGCCTGTAGAGTTCAAGGCCCCAGCTGCGGGTCCCCTGCACGGTGGGCAGGGTGGACAGGGGCCTGGTAAACAAGGGCAAAGTGGGTGGTGGGAGACACTGGAAGCAGGTGCGACTTTACCTGGTGCCCCTGGTGACGGGCGCTTTGGTTTCTTCACCTGAGGGTGGCTGTGCCCCAGTGGAGGGAGGTGCCTTGCTGTGTGTCCCTGCAGGGGACATGAGGCCATGGCCACGGGGGTCTGGGCTGGGAACCGTCTTCTGTGTCAGCCCCACCTCCCTCGAGCCAGGCTCCAGGGTATTGCTGGCTCTGGCTGGCCGTCAAAGGCCTGGACGCTCCCTGGGAACCCAAGTCGGGAGCAGGCTGTGCTGGGGTCGCCCACGGCCAGCTCTGGGGGACTGAGAAGGCTGTTCTCTGTCACAGGCAAGGAGCACGTGTGTGGGCCCCCTCCAGCTGTGAGGCCCCTGACTGAGAGGATGCCCACTCTGTCCTGCAGAGGGTGAGGACTGGCTGCGAGAACACAGCCCCGCCCTAGGGGGCCTTGGGGCCCACTCAGCACTTTGGCCCTGGACTGGCCGGCATTCCACCCCCGTGCCACCACGGCAGAGGCCCGCTGGGGGTGGGGGACAGCTTCTACCACCAGCCACTGCCTCACAGACTCGGGGACACCCCGCATGTCCCATGCCAGTGCTGCTCTCAATGGAGGAGTCAGGCTGCGTCGGGGTTGGGGGGGCTGGGCCCTGCGCAGACCGTCCTGTGGGAGTAGTGGCAGCCACCAGGGGGAGTGTCCCAGAAGCCAGCACACTAGGGGTGAGAAGAAGGGTGGATGAGCAGAACCTCTGGGAGGGTCTCCAGCACTGCCAGGTGCACCGAGCTGTCCCCACAGAGTGAAGACGGGCCTTTCTTGGGGAGGGAGGCACCGGCAGCCCCACCCTGCATGTCACCTACCAAGCCGGCATCCCAGAGGTCACTGGGACCCGAGTTGCTCAGTGTGGCAGGCACTTTAGTGGCTGTGGAGGTAACCTCCTTCAGGACCTGCCCGTCACCTTTGCACTGGATGGGGTGTGGAGTAGCCGTTTCCTCCTTGGCCCACAGGCGTCTCCTCCAGGCTGCCAGGTGCTGGGTTTGTGCAGGGCCCTTGGGGGTTGCAGGGGCCCTGGGGCGGCCCCTCCCCTCGCAGCCCACCCAGACCCTCTGCGAGCCTCCGCGTGCCCTGTGCCCGGCTGGGCACTCACTTTGTCATCCGAGACGCGCTCCCTGGCAGCCGTCTCCTTCCCTGCGTGGACGGGAGCCTTGAAGCCAGGGCCAGCCAGCAGCGGCCCGAGGACTGGCCTGGCCCACATCCAGGGCTGATGTGAGCCCCAGCAGCTCTAGGGGAGTCTGGGCTGTGTGGCCCCGGGCCCTGCCTCTGCAGTGCAGTGTGTCAGGGAGCGTGAGCCTCCTGTCCCCTCAGGGTCTTGGGGCGCAGCGAGATGCACACCTGCAGCGTCCTCCTTAGACCTGCCGCTCTGGTGACTGGCGGGGCCTGGTGCGCCCCTCGCCCCCTGGAGCCTGTGGGTCCAGGATGGGTCTCTGTCTTGCAGGGCACCAGCCTCTGCTGTCGAACCCTGGGCGTGAGCAAAGGGAGGTGCGCGCCCCTGTGTCTGCATGGCCACTCGGCCATGGGAGAGGAGGCTCCAGTTACACCAATGGCCCCTAGGGGGATAGGCTGAGGCAGGGTCCCAAACCAGCTGCTTAGCCACCCAACAACACGGGCCACCCTAGGCCACGATCCTGGCTTCGGGACGGGAAAGCGGGGGCCCCAACAGGTAACCACTGTGCTTGTGGGTGTGATGGGAAGTGGCTGCTGACCTCACCCCAGCATGACCCTGTCCCTCAAGGGGCAGCCCTGTCGTGCATGGAAGCGTCTGGAGTGGCCTGAGGGCAGCAATGTGGCTGAGCAGAGAGACCCGCCCTTGCCCTGAGCTGTGCGGTACACTCGGTCAGAGGGTGAGAAGCCCCAGCAATGAGGGGCCCAGGTCCAGGGTTCCAGAAGGGCCAGCTGCTGGGACCAAGGCACGTGGTGACTGTGGACCCCAACGCTGGGACCACCCAGCAGTTTCTCTGGTCAGGTACATGGAGCCTGGTGGGCTGTGGCCAAAGGAGAACGAGTGGGACGGGCCGGGAGGGTGGGTGACTGCCTGGGAGGGTGGGGAGCAGGGCAGCTGGATGAGGTGGGGGTCCAGGTTTGCCTGCCGTGCGGGGCCAGTGCTGTGGGGGTGCCGGCCAGGAGGAACGGCGTGTGTCTTCTGGTGCGAGTGAAGTGGCCATCCCCTTGTCCCCCCCCCCCATCCGTGGTTCTCGGCAGAGCAGAGGTGGCAGAGATGTGAGGAAGGCCCAGCGAAGGGAGGGGAGGGAACCCAGGAGGGCGGGGGCTCTGATGTCCCTGTTCCTGGTGGGCATTTGGTGCCAGGAGTTCTACGGGGCTGTGTCCTGCCTGTCCTGTGCAGAGTAGCCAGGGAGGGGGCGCTGGGCAGGGTCTGGTGTGGGGTGAGGCTGGTGGGTCTGGTGCTCTACAGGAGGTCCAGGCCCTGCGGGAGGGTCACGTGGCCCGACCCGGGGGTTTTTGGGGCTCCCCAGCCTGCACGCCTGAGCCCCCCCGCCCTGTGGCTGGCTACTGTCCTCTGCACCCAGCTTCCTCGAGGGGCCCGTCTCTGTTAGCAAAGCTCCTTGCAGGGGCTGAGGGTCCTTACTCACAGGAAAGCCCAGGGCAGGGGCCCTTGGCTGCCAGGGACAGTGTGAGGCTCCCTGCGCACCAGAGAGATACGCAGGCCAGCCAGGGATGGGACTGGGTGCCAGGGGGGCCTCTGTGTCACCGAGGCAGAGGGTGTGGGCGGAGGGCGGGGTGTCCTGGTGGCAGGGACCAGAATGGGCAATGGCCACTGGTGGGCAGCCTCACGCTGGCTGGCAGAGCGAGGCCACTGTGGTCTCCAGTGCTGTTGGTGCAGAGCTCCATCCCACGGACATGTGGCGCTCTGCGGGGGCCCAGGCGGGCCCAGCCTCTGGCAAGCACTCCGAGCCTCCCTCACATGGCCTCTGTGGAGCCTGAAGATGGGCGCAGAGCCATGCGGCCACCCCCACCTCTTCCAAGGGGTCCCAGCCTTCTGAGGTGGAGATGAAGCCCCCAACTCGCCACTGCAGGGTCCACTGCGGTCCACAGGCTGGCGGGCGGGGACACTGAGAAGGCACCTCTGACCTTCTCTCCTGATTAGCAGGAAGCAACCGTGTCCAGATAAGGCTCAGACACCAAGAAAGCTGAGCTGGGCCAAAGAGAGTTGGCAGCCACCCCAGGCCAGTGAAAAAGGTGACCGACACTCAGGATGTGGCCAGCCGGAGCCTTCCCCTCCTGCAGGGCCACCTTCGAGGGTGAGGACCAGATCGGCTGCTGTTGAAGGAAGCACCCCAGGCCCCGGAGCCCCCTGTAGCCTTGGCCCATGAGCTCTGCCCCGCCCCGGCCTACTTCCTGGGCCTCCCACTCTGGGAGGCAGGCAGGGTGAGGGGCAGCCTGGCCAGCCACCACCACAGCTCCAGGCAGGGCAGACACACCATGGCACAAGTGGGCAGCCCTCAGAACAAAAGACCCTCAGGTCTCCTTCCCCCAGGACCCACAGCCAGTATACTCAGGACCACTGAGGCCTGGCCTCGTGTCCCCAAGGTGAACGGTGGGGTCAGCATCCTCACAGGGCCAGCGGGACGTTTTTTGGAAACCCATAAAGTGCTCCCCTGCTCAGGGCCTGGTGCTGTTCCTGCCTCCACCTAGGCATTGCTGAAGGGAACGTGAAGGGGGCGACTGCTGGGGGACAGTCTGCAGCCCCTTGGTCGGTTTCACAGTCGCTAGGTGGCCCCGCATCGCCACTTCAGAATCTTCAGAGCGGGGTGCGGACAAGCCCTGTGCAGGCACGCTTGCTGCAGCGCCGTTCTCACAGCCTAAAGCCGTGCCTGCCCCAGGCGGGGGGCGGTCAGGGCAGGAGCCCTCCGACACCGGCTTGCACGCCGGCCCTGCCCAGAGACAGGTGCCACTCGGCCCTGAGCAGGGGAAGAAGGCCACGGCACAGGCGAGTCTGGACGCCGTGTTCCTGGGGAAGGAAGTGGGGTGTGGGAGACAGCACAGCTGCCAGGGTTGGTGGGCGATGAGCAAGAACGTTTGGAACTAGAGGTGACGGCTGCTTAACGTGTGAACGTACTAGATGCCCCCGGCTTGTACACGCTCAAGCGGCTCCAGTGGTCAGTTCTACGTTGTGTCTACTTACCACGGCAGAAAAGTTCTAAGGAAGGGGACGGGCGGTTCCAGGTTCAAGGATGCCAGGCAGGCAGACAAGCAGGAGTGACAGCGTGTCCTGCTTGGACCCTGTAATGCTGACTTCGGGGGCCCACTGGACTACTGTGACAATTGTGGCTCTGGCTCGGTGGGAGGGGCCCTGCCTGAGGCTGCAGGGCCTGGGGGCCGGTGTGCTGTGGGGGGGGGTGCCTCTCCACGCTGCCCTGAGGTCTGTGGGTCATTTGTCCTCTGTGCTTCTGTAAGAGCCTTTGTCCCCAGGACATCGGCCCTTTGTCTGCCTGCGGCCCCGTGGCCGTGCTCGCTCTCTGCTCACGGTGACGTCCACGTTTCCGTCCTTGGAGGAGGGAGTGTCACTGTCCGCCCAGAGTCGGCCAGGCGGCGAGTAAGCAAGGGAAGGACCAAAGGCACACTTGTCCCTTTGCGCCTGTGGGCCCGGAGAGCAGTCGGGGACACGTTCGGACACCTGCCACGGCACGGATGGGTCGTGAGGATGTCATGCTGAGTGGGATCGGCCAGACACGGGCGGTTGGATGTGATCGCACCCATATGAGGTCCCTGGGGGAGCCTGATCCGTGGGGACAGACAGCAGACGGTGGAAAGGGCACGGGTCCAGCCTGGGAATATGAGAAGATGCTGGAGAGGAGGCCGCGTGACCATGTGAGTGTGCTCCGTGCCGCCCAGCCGCACACTACGTGTCAGGAAAGTCGTAAAAGACAGTGAAAGGGTCAGACAGTTCACCACCGTGGAAAAAGACGGTCAGTCGTTGCCAAACTGTTCCTCGGATGAGGCTGCACCGGCCACAGCCCCTGCCTGGGGAGAAAGGTAAAAGCGAAACCCGCCAAGTGGGCTAGTGCTGGCTGTCGCTGGCCTGGCTGGGCTCTGGGTGCCTGCTCAGAGTGGGGTGCGGCCGCCACACCCCTGGGCCAGCCCGAGCCCTGCCCTGCCTCGACTCCCGCCCTCCTGGGCTCAGGGACCCCGCCCCAGGCAGCCTGTGCCCACCCAGCCCCTCGAGTGTGCCCACCTTCTGGGGCTGCGTGAGGCCCAGACTGCAGTGCCTGTGACGGGGCTTCCAGGCCGAGGTAAGGTAAGAACAGAGTGAATCGGGACACAGAGGTGATCGAGGGCTGAACGCGCTGAAGCAGAAGCCATGCTGAGCACCGGCAAAGCCAGGCGCCACGCTGGAGAGGCCGCTCTGGGGGAAGCCGGAGGGCGAAGCGTGAGGGAGCGCAGCGGCCATGGTCTGCAGGGAAACACGGCAAGTCGACAAGTACCTGACTTAGTGACGTGGGGATGGGCAGAGACCAGTTACGTTAAAACCTCCACTTTCCGAGGAGCAGCAGGTGGCTTTGTTGGTGAGTTTTACCAGATCTTCAGGAGACGAGCCCCCTTGCAGGTGAAGTGTCACAGAGGTTAGAAAGGGGTGACGCTGCGCGTTCCACACGGTTGGGAGCCCGCCCACGGCCCACACAGACCAGCGGGCAGTGCCAGACGGGAACGTCCTCCCTGAGAGGCATGGATGTGGGCCCCTGACACACCGTCGGGTGTCGCTCAGACGTCGCTGCACACTTTGACAGACCGTTGTCCAAAAGGGGCGTCGGACAAGATGCCGCAGCCACGCTTGGGGCGCGGAAGCTCCCGAGCCCACTGAGCCCCAGACCCGTGCCGCCCCGGTGGCCGTCTACGTGGGGGTCGTGGGCCGCTTGTCCCTTCACCTGCTGGGAGTCCCTGCTGCAGTCCCGGTGGCCGGGAGACACCAAGGAAAGCCAAGGCAGCAGGGAATGCTCCCACTGAGGTCCTGGCAGCGCAACAGGGCCCGAAGGGTCTGCACAGTCAGGTTGGAAGAAAGAAAAGTGCCCTCCGCACTGTTGAAATGGACGCCAGCATGCGCGCGAGCGTGGAGTCAGCCCACACGGTGGGGAGATGATGGTGCGAGATCCGTACCCGAGACCAGCGTGCAGAGGTGCCTGCGGTCACTGGTGTGGAGACACGGAAACGCCTTTGTTCATAAACGCAGCTGCCTGGCCCAGCGACACCCTGCCAGCCCGCCTACTCAGGACGTGAGCACCTGAGGAGGGAGAGGCAGGGGCTCAGCGGCCTGAAGACGTCTATTCTCCCTCTGCACTTCGGTTCCATGAATTCCACACGGGACACAGCGGGGCCAGCTGGTCCGGAAGCGTGCACGGAACAGGTGGGCGCCCAGAAGGAAAGGCGGTATATCTGCTGGGGCGCGTTCCCTTCGCTGGCGGGCGTGTCTGCACAGGAGCCACACTGATCAGAGCCGTGGGACTGGCAGAAGTGCTGGCAGCTTGACCTGTGGGACCCGGGGCCACAGCAGGATGGCGTGGCTGCACCCCCCAGGGATGGCCTTAAGCCCCGGGTGGCTCCTCAGGAAGTGCTCTGGGGTCTACCGGCCATCGCATGGGAAATACGAAGGGAAAGGCCGGGGACCGGGAACACATACCACAAAGGACAGTTGAGTTGTGCAGACCTTGTTAGAAACCCGTTAGTGGCAGCCCACAGCCAGAAGGGGACGTGAGCCCCACGGAAGGCGGGGGTCCTGTCAGGCTCACCCAGTAGAAGCAGGTGAAGGGTGTGGACAGGAGGCGGCCCACGGGAGTGCCCTCAGCCTCGCACCCCTGACCGCCTCCTGCAGTGGACGCCACAGCGAGTCATGTGCCGGACCCCAGGCCTGATGTTGCTCTTCCTGTGCCGTGGGCGAGCGTGAGGGGCTGAGCGGCCTCCCCTACCTCCACGTCCTTGTCCTCGGACAGGGTCTGCACTGCAGCTGGAGCCTTAAAAGAGGTGACTCGGTTCAGGTGGGCCTCGTCCCACGGAGCTGAGCCCCGAGGAAGATGGGAGCACAGGGGCACCGCAGAGTCACCTGCAGAGGGGAGGCCGGCAGGCTGCAGGGCGGGGCAGGCTGGGGCAGATCCTTCTCGGACCTGAGGAGACCAGCTCGCTGGCCTGACCTTGGCTGAGCCTCCCGAGCCGTGGGCCTAATGGTGGGAGCCGCCACCTACGCTGCTTGTCACAGGGCCACAGACACCAGCAGTGGCGTGTTGGGCCAATGCCCGCCACCACCTGCTGGGCTGGTGTGGGTGCATGCTGACCCCATAGCCTGGAGAGCGTGTGAAGGGCCTGGGGTGGGTTCTGGTCACAGGGCCAACCCAGCGGCCCTGCCTGGGTGGGCGATGCCACACGGCCCGTGAAGACACAGCATGTCTGCATACTGCAGTTACTCGCGGTGTGAAAGATTGAAGAGAAGTTTCCAGAAATGAACAATTTATGAGTTTATTTTCACTTTTTAAAGTTTTACTTATTTTTAGATAGTGGGGACGGGAGGGGGAAAGGGAGAGAAGCATCAATGTGTGGTTGCCTCTTGTGCACCCCCCACTGGGGACCTGGCCTGCAACCCAGGCCTGTGCCCTGACTGCTCATCAAACTGGCGACCCTTTGGTTTGCAGGTCAGCACTCAACCACTGAGCCACACCAGCCAGGGCCCGCTGTTATTCTCAAATTCATGAATTAAGATTCTCAAATTCATGAATTAAGCCCTGTCATAGGCACGCATGCACATACAGGGGTCAGTACTATCCACGGTCCCAGGCACCCACCGGGGTCTTGGAATGTGTCCCCATGGATTTGGGGGCCGACCGTGATCGGTGGAACGGCCTACCAGGCCCTCAGGATGGGTGGAAGATGGTGCAGACGTGCAGGCGGATGGGCTGGCAGGTGGGGCCACGGCTGGGTGTGGCCCGGTGTCACCAGCCCCGAAGGCTCTATCCGGAACACGGTGCTGCTGAAAGGGCCCCTGCGGGGGCCTGCAGGGGCATCAGGCATGTGGTTCGAGAACCAGAGGGGCGGGAGGTGGGCTGGCAGGCTGCTTGGTGGCCTCACCCGCCTTTTCTGCAGGAAGGAACGAGCCTCTGACTGGGAAACCCACCAATACTGGGCCACCAGGGGAGTTCGGGGACAGCAGCAGTGTCTTGCAGGGAGACCCCCACTCCAGACGGTGGTCCCTCGCAGTGTGGGGGGAGGGAGGGTGGATGCCCTGTGTGTGAGGCCATCCTTTAGAGCAGAGGTCAGTGCGGAGAACACCTGTTACTCTCGGTGGCGGAAATGCGGGGACGCTGCCGTTACTCTCTGTTCTGGACTCACAGTTCTGTGTTTCAGAAACCAGACCAGACCTGCCTCTCTGGGATGAGGCGTTGGGGCAGGCAGACAGCAGCTGGAGAGAACCGCCGTGCCGTGCCGTGCCGTGCCTGTGAGGGGACATGCAGGTCACAGTGACCGCGTGTGAGAGCACCCAGGTCGGCTGGCGCTGCAGCGTGTGGACGAGGTGGCTGCCCCAAGTCAGTGACGAGTTGTGTCTTGCGGGCGTCGGTGTGTCTGCTCACGATTTCCTTGAGGGCCAAGCATTAGGGAGCCAATCCCGACTTCGGCTGCCTGCTTTGCAGACCCCTGGCGTTTCTGTCTGGACCGGGGCTGGACGAGGAACAGACACCCTTGTTCAGACAGTCCTTTCTGTGCCTTTGTGCCGTTTGCACACGAAGAAGGAAAACCCAGGTGGCTGTGGGTGTGCACGGTCGCAGGAGGCATGGCCCCTGAGTGCCTGTGACAAGGCCACGTTGAGGGGATGCCATGTACCTCTGGCCATGACCACCCACACGCTGTGGACAGCACACACTTGGAGGCCCCCCCCAAACAAGCGGTACGGGAGGAAACTGGGAGGCAACGGTTGAAAAGCGCTGAGAGACCAGGCCTGAGGCCCTGCTCGCGGGTGCCCGGAGGTGCACGTCCCACCTGGCTCACTGGAAGCAGGCGCCAGGGCCGGCCTGTGGTGGCAGGTAGTCCACGTGCCGTTTGGTCTGTGGCTTCTCTGATTCCTGAAACACGACTTCCTACCTGTTGTGTGCAGTAACCCTCACCCTGCCCCACACTGGTCCACAGCTCTGACCTCGGTTCATGACAGCAGCGCCCTCAGGGCCCCTGGCCGTCACCAGTCCTGCCCAGCCGAAACCAACCCACTGGTGGAGCTGCAGCGGCCGCCTGCCCGCTCTGGCCGTGCGCCTGCCAGAGTCCCGTGTTTGGTGCCGCCGTCCAGGGTGGTCTCTGTCCCCGTCACTGACGATGCCCGTGGGCCTGCTTCCCATCCACGTGTCTCTTCTGGTGGAATGTCTGTTCAGATCTTTTGCTCATTTTACTTTTATTTTTATTTATTTATTTAAAGATTAAAACTTCTGATCGCAGCAGACACTCAGCCTCGTTTGTGTGAGCTTTAGATGTCCCGCGTGGCGGTTACACGCTCGTGTGCTCCACCCAGTGCCCCCATGTCTCCTGTGCCCCCGACACTGCACGCAGTTGTGGCAGCGTTAGTGACTCTCTTTCCTGGGCTGCACTTCACGTCCCTGGGACTGGGCTCTGCCAGCCCATCGCACCCCTTGGTCCCTCCCCCTTGGAGGTGAAGTGGGTGGGCGAGCCCTTGGGGTGGGGCGGTTGTGGGCACTGGCACCCTGGTCCCTGGGGGCGTCCCTGGTCTGCCCACCTTCTCCTGCCTGCCTGTCTGCAGACCCTCGCCTGGCCACCTCAGTGAGAGGGAGACGCGCCTCCGGGACCCTCTGGAGAGGAGCACCTGGCCACGGCCTGGGGTGCTGGGGCGCTCAGCCCAGGCAGGCGCCGAGGCTGCCCCCTACTGGTCAGGGTCAGGGCTCCTGGGAGCGCTGATGGCCAGTCTGCCATGGCGCCGAGGGCCATGGGCGGTGGTCCCCCTGTGGGGACCCCCCCACTGGGGCTCGAGTGGTGTGGGAGGGTGGCCACTGCTGAGCGCGGCCGGTGTCCTTGCAGGTTGTGCAGCCTGACCCTGAAGAAGCTGGTGGTTTTCCAGGAGCTGGAGAAGGAGCTCCTCTCGGTGGTGATCGCCGTGAAGATGCAGGTGAGGGGTCCCCCTTGGCCACCGGCCCAGGCCACGCCAGACACCCCGCTGCCCAGGTAAGGGCACAGCCACACAGGAAGCCAGGCTGAATGTGTCCAGGGAGCAAAAATGGGGCAGGTCCTCCTGCACCCACACCCTGTGCCCACCACCTGCCACCCGACCAGGTGGGCCTGCTACTCTCACCGCTTGCCCTGGGGCCGCGGCGCTCACAGCCCCTGCTGCCTGTTTGGCAGGAATGAGTGACAGGGTTCCCGGAGGCCCATTGGCCACACGGCCCACTTTGGCCTTTTTGGGGGCCACTGGGTTCCAGGTCCTCTTCCCGATGGGCGGCGGCTCTCAGCCCCAGCCTCGCCCCACAGGTGTGGGACAGGTGCAGGCTGCTGCTCTCCCCAGCATCTGAGCCCCGGCGGGAGCCAGTGCCTGTGCTGCCAGGACCTCTGAGCAGCCCCACAGGTGGGGCCCTGCCCCCCGGGTTTCTGCCGCTGGGGCCCTGCTTGCAGCTGGAGTGGCCGCCTGAGGTGGCTAAGGCTTCTGCAGCGGGGCCGTGGGGCAGCCGGCCTGCAGCTGTGGCAGCCCCACGGCCACGCTCACCTCCGACTGAGCTGGGACCTGAGCGAGGAGGCCTGAGGCCTGGCTCACTGAACTGTCAGGTACCACCATCCAAAGTGTCACTCTTCTAAGTGAAGAGATCGTTCCCTCCCCGAAGACGCTGCTGTAAGTGCTCAGCATCAAAGCCAGCCCTGGGAGGCTCGGTGCCGACCACGAAGAGTGTCCCAGGGACCTGGGCCTCCGAGCTGGGGAGGGGTCTCGGTCTCATCGGGTCTTTAGGACAAGATGGGGTTGACCGTTCCAGCCTCTGAAGCAGGCACTGTTGACCTCTGACACCACTGACCCACCCACACTCTGGCCTCACTCCTCGACCCTTGGGAGCCTCCCTGCCTCTACAGCCTACCCCGGAGTGCCAGGCACCCATGGCCACTCAGCTCTCAAAGTGCCTGGACTGCAAGCTGTGTCGGGCAAGCACCTTCACGCGGGTGGGGTGTGCTGTGGGGGAAGGTCAGAGGTTGGGGCCTGTGTGTTGCTACCAGTGATCGGTGACCTGCTGTCACAGCCACAACCTCTCCCCCTGACCGGGCGGCTCACACACACACACACGTCCGTCTTCCTGTGCAGCGACGTGTTTCCCGTCTCTTTGTAGACGTCCGCCGGTGTCCCTGTGCTGTGATGCTTCTGCTGCGTCTTAACTGGTGACCTCCATGGGGTGGTCGCCTGTCCCCGCCCTGTGTTTGCAGCAAGGCCGGACCCCGAGCCCCCTCCCGGCCCGCACAGCCGCCTCCGCTGCGTCTGTCCTCCCGGGCTGCTCTCTGAGGCCCGTCAGCAGGGGACTCGGGGTCAGAGGGTGTAGACGTCTGCGGGCTCTTGACAGACCTCCCCTCGAGACCCTCGGGAGCCTGTGCCCCCTGCCCCCGGCCTGCGGCTCTTGGTCCTGCGTTAGATGAGAACGGAGGGACAGTCTAGCTGGTGTCCGCGGGAGGCACCCTGCTTGCGTGCCACCCTGTCTTCTCTCCCAGGGCTCCAAGCGCATCCTGCGGTCCCACGAGATTGTGCTGCCCCCCAGTGGACAAGTGGAGACCGATCTGGCACTGACCTTCTCCCTGCAGGTGGGTCCTCCCAGTTTGCCGCCGCCCCCACCTGACTGTGCGCGCTGTGGTTGGTTAGGGCAAGCAGACCGTCCGGGTCTCACACAGAGCACGCAGTGAGGTTGAAAACTCAGGTACAAGTTGAGGCCGTTTCCTTCCTGTGTTTGGAAAAGGTGGGGAGAAACGTGGATGCTTGGCAGCTGGAGCTCGGACGCCTGCGAAGTGCTGGGTGTGTTGGTGGGGAGAGTGGCTCCCTCTGCACCAGGACACCCCAGCATGGAACAGAGCCACCCCTGGACTCTGTCCGGGACCCAGACCAGCCCTGAGCCGGCCCAAGGGCAGTCGTTCTGCCCGCATGTGGCCTGGCAGTGGCAGGCAGTCGCTTCCCGCCCCGCAGGTGCTGGGAGCGGCAGAGCTGCCTCCAGCCGGTCAGTCAGCCGCACCTGTCGCAGCTGCCTCAGCTCTTCCTCTGCTCTGAGCGGGGGGCAGGGCCGCGGTCTTAAGAGTCCCCGAGAGTCCTGCCGGTGGCCCCCAGCACCCGGCTCTGCCCGGTCGGCTCTCTGAGCCCCGTGCATCTGGGCTTTGGGCTGATTTTCTGTTTTAGAGGTCCAGGCTTAATGGGGTTCAGTTACAATATGTATGATGTGCCGTTTGCATCCATGGCTCTATGAGCCCCGAGAACTGCGCGGCTGTGAGCCAGCACCGCGGGCGGGTGTGGGACGGGCCCATCGCCCACCTTCCAGGCCGGTTTTCACGTGTGAACTTGCAGGAGAATCGTGTGCGTCTGCTCCCTACACACACGGTCTGTGGCCTCCTGCAGGGTGGGGAGAATGTGCCGATGGTCACGGCCCGATGCCCTCGTGGGCCACACATCCGCCCGCAGTGCCTGTTAGCATTGTCCAGGCTGGTGGCGGCCCTGGGTGGACCCCACGGCCTGGGGTGTGCACGCGAGCCCTCTCTGGTGGGTTCAGGTGGACGGCAGTGTGGCCCCTCCCCCCACAGTACCCCCACTTCCTGAAGAGGGAGGGCAACAAGCTGCAGGTCATGCTGCAGCGGAGGAAACGCTACAAGAACCGGACCATCCTGGGCTACAAGACGCTGGCCGCGGGTGCCATCCACATGGCCGAGGTGAGGCTCTGGGGCTCTGCCAGGATGGCCCCCTTGACTCGGGAAAGCTTTCATCCTGGTGTGGTTGTGGCCTGCACCCTCCCAGGAAGTGCCCCTGCACATGCTCCCCCCATCGGTTTCCCCCTCGACGCCTGTGTCCCATGGCACTGGCACTGGCTTGTCCAGCAGGATGGTCGGCACAGCTTGGGCTGCCCAGCAGGTGGCACGTGTGCTCAATAGGTCAGGTGACAGGAAGTTTGAGGGGTTTCCTGGTGAGGAAACGAGGGGACCAACCACCCGACACCACCTGCTATGGGGGAGCCGGGGCCCCGGCAGTCAGTGCAGGGACACACAGGAGAACAGGACCCGGGTCCTGTGTGTCTCCTGTGCCTCAGAGCCTCCATTGTCATGGGGCTGTGTTCAGGGTATCAGGGGCCCTTGGGAACACAGCACAGCACAAGGTGGGTGTCGTGCGGCACAGGGCAGAGCCACGGGTAGGTGGCTGGCCCGTGAGCCGTGCAGGCGCGTCCTGTGGGCCCGTGGTCTTGTCTGGGAGCAGCTGGCTGCACACCACCTGCTTCCGCTTTGGCCCTGGGGCAGTTGGGCTGCGGACCCTCCTCTCTAACAAGCTGCTGTCCTTCGTGGCTGTGCCTGGTTCTGGCCACCCCCACTCGGCCTGCCCATGTGGCCTCTGTGTCCACTCTTGTCCTCTTGCCCTTGGGGCCCCTGCTCCGTGGTCCTTCCTGGCATGGTGCCCGCCCCCAGGTGATGCAGCGCCCCCCCGAGGGAGGCCAGGTGCTGAGCCTCTGCAGCAGCATCAAAGAGGCCTCTGCCAAGGTGGCCGAGATCTGGATCTTCTCCCTGTCCAGCCAGCCCATCGACCACGAGGACAGCACCATGCAGGCTGGCCCCAAGGCCAAGTCCACAGGTGAGTGCCGCCATGGGTGGCACCCACGTCCCTGCTTCTCTGCCACCTCCTGGCTGTCCTCTTCAGGGTTGGAGATGTCGGGGAGGGTGAGTGGTCTGCGGCTGCCTTGGCCTGGCTGTGGGGCAGCCCAGCCTTGCCTCCAGAGGCTGTGACGTCACATGTGAGGAGAGGTCATGGGGTCGATCACAGTGCCTTCTGGGTCTGGGTGTGGGTACTGGCATGGCCTGTCACCTCTGTCACCGTCGGGCTCGCCATGCCCTGGGGGGTGTTGGGCAGACAGGGGCCCGAGTCCAGCATGATTCCAGGCTGAAACGCTCTCTGACAGGCAGGGCGTGGGGGTGCCTGGGGATGGAGGGGCCCAGCCCCACCCCCCTGCCTCTGCCAGGTCTGCCCAGGCTCTGCACCTGCTGCCCGGGGCTGTCTCCTCCAGCTCTCTGTAGCAGGGGGGACCTGTCGGTGGGCCATGGCCTCATTGCTAGGATACCGGGCGGAATCTCGAGGTGCTGACCCTTCCGTGTGCTTGGTCCACAGATAACTACTCTGAGGAGGAGTATGAGAGCTTCTCCTCCGAGCAGGATGCCAGCGACGATGCCGCACACGGGCAGGTAGCCGGCCAGGTGTGGCAGGACCCCAGGGGATGGCCCAGGACCCTCCAGAGCTGCCGCCATGGGGGAGGCACTGGGTGGGGGGCTGCGTCTGGCCCCAAGTGTGTAGGCAGGTGCACGGGGACACCCAAGAGAGGGCTCCCTCTGTCAGCCCCGGGAGAGCGGGGTCCCTGGGTCCCCAGTGGCTGCCCTGGCCCCAGGTGCCATGTCTCCGCAGGACCTGGATGAGGATGACTTCGATGTAGGGAAGCCCAAGAAGCAGCGACGATCGATAGTAAGAACGACGTCCATGACCAGGGTCCGTGGAGTCTGGTTTTACTAACCTTGGGGCTCGGCACGTCGGGGCGGGGCGGTGCCACTGTGCAGGGGCGGCTAGGGTGAGCCTCGGGAGGGTCTGGGAGTGAAGTGGTGGCCCCTGGTCGGTGGGCACGTGTCATTGGCCTCTTCTGAGGTGCAGTCTCCTCCCCCAGAGATGACGTGTGCGTGGGGAGACTCCAGGCCCTGACTCTGGCCTGGGAGCTGCTGGCGTGGTGCTCCGCCGTTAGAGCACCCCTGAGGGGTGGCAGCCCATGGGGCTTCCCCAGGCTATCCAGAGGGCAGCTGTCCCTGCCCCACTGGTGCCCAGATGTGCCCTGTGTCCCCAGTCCCGTTTCAGTTCAGCACCTGGCCCACCTGGCACAGTGGGTGGCCCAGGGAGCTGGCAGGACCGTCAGGCTTCTCCAGGAGAAAGTCCCAGGCAGGGGCCTCAACCTGTCACAGATGGTCCCCCACGGGGGTCACAGAGGGCCCCCAGCCAGGCAGCATAGTGGGAGGCCAGGGCTGGTCGAATGCGCTGGTCACAGCTGCCCCCACAGCTGTGGACGGGGAGCAGGGGGGCATGCGCCTCCTTTGGTAGGGTCCCCTGCCCCCACCCCGTGAGGGTAGCTAGGAGGGGCCAGAGCTGAGCCCTCACCTGCAGTCCGGCCAGGGAGGTGATGCCTCAGTGAGATGGCAGCGACCAGGCAGGAGGGCGGCCGAAGGAGCTCCAGGCTCTGGATGCCCTGTGGAGCCAGTTCCCTCCCTGGGGCTGTTTCTGCATCTGACTGCAGCCGTGGTTTGGGTTTGAGTCCATGAACGCCACAGCGGGTTCGAGCCAGACTTGGGACCCGGCCGGCCTCCCTGGTCCTCCTTGGGGAGTGGCTCGGCAGGCTCTGACTCCGCCCCCTTGTCTTGCAGCAACAGAACTTCAAGCAGAAGGTCGTAGCACTGCTGCGCAGGTTCAAAGTGTCTGACGAGGTGAGTTGGCTGCGCCCCCTGCCACCCCCCCGCCCACCGTGCGCCCCCACTGCTGGGTCTGCAGGGGCAGCCCACCCTGGGGCCCCTGACACTGCCAGCCAAGGCTGCTGAGAGCGCCTGCTGTGCGTCCTGAGCTCCGACTCAATGGCCACACCCGGAGGCGGCCACATATCCGTCCTCTTTGGGGGCTCGGCCACTAGTTTTTGTGTTTTGTGTGTTTTTATAAATTGACTCTTTTGGAGCAGTTTCACGTTCACCACAAAATCAAGCAGAAAGTACAGATTCCACATGCCCCCCGCCCCATCCCCACAGCCTCGCCCCTGTCGACATGCCAGGTGTTTTCTAACATTTTTTCCTTTTTGGCTTTTCTGTAGTTTCCAAACTTTCTGCAAGTTTGCATAACTTTTTTTTGTTAAGATTGTATTTATTTATTTTTAAAGAGGGGAAGGGAGGGAGAATGAGAGGGAGAGAAACATCAACATGTGGTTGCCTCTCGCGTGCCCCCCACTGGGGACCTGGCCCACAACCCAGGCCTGTGCCCTGACTGGAAATCAAACCGGCGACCCTTTGGTTCACAGGCCAGCACTCAACCCACTGAGCCACCCCAGCCAGGGCGTTTATAACCAGAAGAAAATGCTTTCTTTTTTAAACGTGGTCAGAGGAAAACTAGTCCCAAGGTCAGAACTTGCCCAGAGAGGTGGGGCCTGAGCCTCTGAGCTGCCAGTGTCCAGGTGCGGCCGTCGTGCCCGTCGGAACAGCTCACGGCGAGCTGAGCCCCCCCCTGGCAGCACCATCAGCACCGCCCCCGAGCCGCTCCTGTCACAGGCAGCTGCCACTCGCCGAAGTCTGCCGGCTCTCCTGACACATACGTGGGAAAGCATGGAGCCCAGAACGGACCCAGCGGAGGAGCACTGGCACAGTCTGACCTCACTCTGGACCTCGGGGCTGCGGCCGTGGGGCAGCGCTCACAGCCCAGAGACAGGCCCAGTTCGGGGCAGTTGGTTTCCATGGGATGCTAAGGCCATCCCGTGGGGAAAACAGCTTCTTCAGCAAATCATGATGGGACAACTGGCTATCGACGTGCAAAAGCATGGAGCCGCCCCTGCCCCACACCTGCACACAGACAACCCAAGACCTAAACGTGGGAGCTGAAACTGCAAACCTCCCTGGAAACACGGGCCCGGCAGTGACACCGAAACAGGTCGGCCAGCTGGGACCAGATCTGGTTTAACGCAGCTCCAAATGCCGTCGAGAAGGTGAAACCATTGGCAAAACGAGGGGATGTCTTTGCAAGTCTCGTGTCTGCGGCTGGTACCAGAGCACTTGGAGAACACGGACAGCTCAGAGAGCTCAGCAAGGACCCGACGACGTTTTCTCCAAAGATCCATGAGCGGCCAGGAGGCCCATGAACAGAGCTTGGTGTCGCTGGTCATCGGGAATGTAGGCCAGGACCACAGTGACACCAGGGGGCCACAGAGTGACACAGAGCAGGGACAATGGGGACATGGGTGGTGTGGCACCTGGGACGCAGCCTGGTGGTGGAAGTTCAGCATGTTGCTGGGGTGCTGCCTGTGCGGGCGGGGACAGGTGCATGGGTGGCAGCTGGGCCCAGGAGCGCTGTCCGTAGCAGCAGCCACCGGACACCCCAGGGCCCATCTACTGAGACAGCCAAACTTGGGACCTTGGTTCCATGGCACACAACCCAGCAGCGAAAGGGAGCCCACTGTGGCAGGACACGGTGTCAGGCCGTGTGCTGTGTGGTTCCGCTTGTGTGTCCTCCTGGGAAAGGCCATGCGCACAGGGACAGGTGGAGGGCACTGGGAGGGGCAGGGGGGCCCCAGGGAAGCTTTCTGCACCCTGACTATGGAGGCAGCTCCACAGTGACATGCCCATCCCGGCTTCGCATCCTGGACAGGAGGTCCACGTGCTGGGACACGCCTCCCTCTGTGGGGTGTCTGGGGGTCTTCCTGACGCTGGGGACGGTTGGGCTGGTAAAGCTGCCAGGGGTTGTGTGTGGTTCTGTGCCCTTGTCCCTTCTGTCCTGCAGACGTTCCTACCTGGACCTGGAGTGGCCCTCATGTGTCTGCCCTCGCCACAGGTCTTGGACTCGGAGCAGGACCCTGCGGAGCATGTCCCCGAGGTGGAGGACCTGGACCTCCTGGACGACACGCTGGACGTGGAGAACCCCAGCGACAGCGGCCCTGACATGGAGGACGATGACAGCGTGCTCAGCACCCCCAAGCCCAAGCTCAGGTGCACAGCAACCGCAGGACATGGTCGGGGGGAAGCCAGCATGTGGGCAGCGTGGGGACATGGGGATCCCTGCAGGTGTCCCAGGAGAGGGGCAGACGGTGGGAGCCAGGCCGGAGTCTGGAAAGCTCCTGGGACCCGTGGGGGTCTTGCCAGCAAGAGGCTGAGTGTGGGGGACAGAGAGGCCGGCCGTGCGGGCTGGGGAGGGGTGCCCCCGAGGTGCCGACTGGCCCAGGCGGGGCCCCGTCACAGGAGGAGAGCAGCGCATGTGTGGGGTGAGGTGCGGCCGTCTCGGGGCATGACCTGCCCGCCACACGTGATGGCATCACCCTCACGTCTGCGTGCCCCCGGTGGCTTTGTCACCAGACACTTCAAGTCCCACCCGTGACCAGCCTGAATGTCTTCTAAGTCCCTTTGAACCTGTGCGTCCCCTTCGCCCTCCACAGTCTCTCCCTGCCGGCAGGGTTGTGGGGTGCGGCCGCCACCCGTGCCGCCGGCTTTCTGGGACACGGGCTGGCAGTCCGTGCCCTCCCTTGTGCCGCTGCGTTCTGGTGGCGGTGCTCTGCTGTGAGAGCCCGCCAGGAGTGGAGGCTTTGTCTTCAGGGGCAGGGAGGGTCTGGACAGTGACGCCTCCCGCCCCCACGCCTAGGCCGTACTTCGAAGGCCTGTCCCACTCCAGCTCACAGACGGAGATCGGGAGCATCCACAGCGCCCGGAGCCAGAAGGAGCCTCCGAGTCCGGTGAGCGAGTGCTGGACCTAGGCCGCCCTGCTTTCCCCCGGGGGCAGCTGGGCAAGGAGAGGGCCGCCCTGACCCTCCGCCATAGTCCCTTGGGGGGTCATGTACGTGGTGATGCTGGAAACACCTAAAGCTGATGTGCTCCTGGCTCTGCAGTGTGGCTCGAGCCTCCCTGCCCAGCGCCCCGTGAGTGCTATGGGGTGGCCCTGAGCCCACGTCCACGAAACCCCCGGCTGGTCTCCTGGGCTACCTCTGACCCAGCCCCTCAGTTTGGAGCCCGGCGTCCAGCCTGATCCCCTCTCCTTCACACAGGCTGACGTGCCGGAGAAGACGCGGGCCCCGGGCGGCAGGCCGCCGAGTGACAGCATCTCCGACTCGGCCCATGTAAGCAGTGCAGTCCACACGCACTCACTGTTCACACCCAGACCCATTGAACGTGCTGCCCTTAGGGGTCTGACCAGGAGGCGGGGCTGGGCACACAGGGCCCCCCCCCCATCCCCCGCTCATGGCACCAGGACCCATGTGCAGAGCCTCCTGGAGGGCCCCGGTTCACCTGGTAGACAGGGGATGTGCCCTGCTCCGCTGTTGGGCACAGGCCCCAGGACGCGGATTGGTTACTGCTGCCCTCGGGCTCTCGGGGTTTGGGGGGAGGTCCTGGGCCACAGGACAGGTTTGAGGAGCTTTGGTGCTGGCCTCCTGGGACGCCCTGAGCAGGAGCCCTGGGAGTAGGAGGTCAGGTCTGTGTGGCTCCTGGGCAGCATGTGGCCGTGCCCACGTGCAGGGAGCCGCCAGCCTGAAGGAGGCCTAAACGCTCCCCCCGACCCAGAGGGCCCTCCCGTGTCCAGAGCGTGTCTCCGACAGCATCCCTCTCCTAGCAGAGCAGTCCAGCCCCCCTGGAGCCACCTGCGCAGCCTGAGGACAGCCCAGAGGCAGAGACCGTCACCCTGGACGTGTTCACCGAGAAGCTGCCGCCCAGCGGGCGCATCACCAAGACTGAGTCTCTCGTCATCCCGTCCACCAGGTGACAGGCTGCTGGCCTTCGGCTGGGCGTGCTATGTGGGAGGGACCCTTCCGTGGGGCGCGGGCACCTGCCACAGCCAGGCCTGGCTACCAATGGAATCACTTGAGCAACACACCGATTTCTGGGTGCACCCAGGGGTACACACCAGCTACGACACCCACACTTGTCACTAGATGCCAGCAGTTGTGTCAGGGCTGCGGTGGCTGCTACTCCCAAGGGCCCTGTTGGCCGGTGTCCCTGTGGCTGGTGCCTGTGCAAGGCTAGCTCTGCTGTTGGAGGGGCTGGTGCGGGGACTGCGCCCCGCTGAGCCCATGGCAAGGCTCCCAGAGAGCTGGACCACGAGCATGTGGGCCACCCTGTGCTGGTCCCCACAGGTCTGAGGGAAAGCAGGCTGGCCGCCGGGGCCGGAGCACGTCATTGAAGGAGCGGCAGCCGGCACGGCCACAGAACGAGCGGGCCAACAGCCTGGACAATGAGCGCTGCCCAGACACGCGGAGCCAACTGCAGGTGGGCAGGCGCCCCTGTGGTGACCTGAAGGCGGGCCCCCCTGGAACTGGCCTCCCACTGTCTGCTCCTGTGCCCACCTGGCCCCGCATTGCCTACAGCCCTGTGGCCTCTGCCCAGAGCCATGTGCTGCCTGCTTCAGGTGCTGGTGGGGTCACAGGGAGGGGCACAGCGCCCTTCTGCCTGATGAGGGTGGGCCTCTGTCCCCAGATCCCCAGGAAGACCGTGTACGACCAGCTCAACCACATCCTGGTCTCCGACGACCAGCTGCCTGAGAACATCATCCTCGTCAGCACTTCTGACTGGCAGGGGCAGGTGGGGGCCGGCGTCCTCCCTGGGGGCGTGTGGGCTGCGGGTGACCCAAGACCCACTGCCATGCTCGTCCCCAGTTCCTGTCGGATGTCCTGCAGCGGCACACGCTGCCCGTGGTGTGCACCTGCTCCGCGGCTGACGTCCAGGCGGCCTTCAGCACCATCGTGTCCCGGATACAGAGATAGTGAGTCCGCCGGAGGGGCCCAGCAGGCAGTGCCCAGCGCAGAAGTGGCCCCACTGGGGCTGTTGGGGAGCCCGGGGTTCAGCGGCTGCAGCGGGACTGAGGGTAGCTGGGGTGGTGCCCCGCAAGGCCGGCCCCTGAGGCGCTGCCCCTCTCTCCTGCCTGTGGCCCAGCTGCAACTGTAACTCCCGTCCGCCGACGCCCGTGAAGATCGCTGTGGCCGGGGCTCAGCACTACCTCAGCGCCGTGCTGCGGCTCTTCGTGGAGCAGCTGTCCCACAAGACGCCAGACTGGCTGGGCTACATGCGCTTCCTGGTCATCCCGCTGGGTGAGTGCGTAGCGTCGGGGCCTCACGGGGCCAGGGCGTGTGTCCGTCGTCCTGGGGCAGACCCGTGATGGCGTGCCCTGCTGCTATTATAGGTGGCGCTATTCGTTCTACGAACACCCGAGTGTGTTGGTCACTGGGGCGTGCTGAGTCCGGGGGGTGGGGAGGGGGATACCTGTCCAGGTGGCCCGGCAAAGCCACAAGGGCACAGAGCTGTGGGCGGGCCTCACGCCCTGATGCTGTCCCGCCTGCAGGTCCCCACCCGGTGGCCAGGTACCTGGGCTCCGTGGATCACCGCTACCACAACTTCTTCCAGGACCTGGCCTGGCGGGACCTGTTCAACAAGCTGGAGGCCCAGAGCGCCGGTGAGGCCAGGCGTCCACACCACCACCGCCCGTTAGGAGCAGGGTCTGTCGTCTCCCGAGACAAGACCCCCGTGCTCCCCCCTTCCTGAGGCCCTGGCCACACCTGAGCACCTAGGGGGTGGGGTCAGCTGACAAGGCCCCAGCCAGGGCACATCCCTCTGCCACCACGAGCCCCGAGGTTGGTGACCAGGGCCTGGACTGGCGGAGGCAGGGCCCAAGACTCTGGGGGGTGCTCCTCAGGACTTGGGGGGGCCTTGCTGTCCTCGCCCGGGACCTCGTGTGGGTGGCAGCTGCCACTGGGCTCTGGGTGCTGGGCAGTCCCGGGACGTGGACATGGAGCGGGACCAGTGCCTCATGACCCCACGTGGCCACCTCGTGCAGTGCAGGACACGCTGGACATCGTGTCGAGGGTCACGCAGTACATCGCAGGGGCCAACTGCGCCCACCAGCTGCCCATCGCGGAGGCAATGCTCACCTACAAGCAGAAGAGGTACCTGGAGGGCCCCAGCATGGGTAGGAGACAGGCCCCTATCCCCACACCACAGGCCCAGGCACCCTGGTACCTCAAGTGGCACGGAAAGGGCTCTGAGTGACGGCCCACAGGGACAAATGCAGTGGGCTAGGGCGGGGGGATGGACTGGAGCAGGGATTGCGCAGCAGGACCCTCCACTGACCCCACAGGGGAGCTAGGACAGGCTGGCTGTGCTCCTGTTTTCGTGTGTGGTGGTTTCCCATGATGGAAGCTGGAAGGGCAGTCAGTTTTTGCAGTGCCCAGCCCCTGGCACTGACCGGCTCTCTCGCATCTGGTACCTGCTCCTCCAGCCAGGGCATCCTCGGCTGGGAGACCAGTTTTCACCCTGCCCCGAAGCAGGTTGGTGGTCAGCAGCAGGCGCCAGGGGCCTGGCAGTGGTCAGGCCCCAGGTGACTTAGGAAACTGAGCGTCCCCTTCTGGGTCAGGCCTGGGACATGGCAGGTCCTCTGGGGAGGTCTCCTCGGGGGAGAAGAGCTAGATGGGCCGGCCCGGTGGCCAGTCAGACACAGCATAGTGCCCCTGAGCCAGTCTGGGGGCCTCCACCAGCTGCCCTGCTGCAGAGGGGCTAAGGAGCTGAGGCCTTTCTAACTGTCAGCTGCCGCCCCCGTCTCTCCACATTGCTCCCTGCGTGGGAGCCTCTGCCGGCCGAGCCGGGGCTCCCGAGGGCGTAATGACGTGTCTGTGTCTTCTCTCCTGCTGGCTCTCTGAGAAGGAGAAAGAACCTCCACTTTGACTTTGCCCTCAGGTACTGCTGTCCTGGGGTCTGTCCCCGTCTGTCCCCAGCTGGTCTTTAGGGCTGTTTAGCAGTGTCTGCAGGTGGGGGTGCATCCGGAAGGGCAGGTGCCCAGGGTCCCTTTTCCCGATGCCTGCTTCCCTCGGGGCCAGAGGAAGACAGGACCCTGCTGAGGCTACCCCACCAGTTGGTGGGCCACCACGTCCTGCAGCCTGCGGTCACCCAGGCCTCCTCTGTCTCAGTCCAGAGATTTGGTTTCAGAACCGTATCCTGCCCCTCAGTGAGAAACATGTTTCTGAAGCCACGTCAGGCTGTCTGGGAACACAGCTCGGCTACTGACCACTGTCCGCTGACACCGCTCGCCTTGTGTGGGCCCTGCCCCCAGCACTGGGTGGGCGGAGGCGCTCATGGCCCCGGGGGTGCAGGATGATGCTGACTCCCTGTGGGGGCGCTGCAGTGAGTGAGGAGGGGCCTTGCCCAGCTGACAGTGGTCAGCATCCCCTGAATGGGCTTTTCCCAGTGGAGTCTTGTGGCCAGACTGCTGGGAACTCCCACTTCAGGTCAGAGCTCTTCACTCCCGGGGGCTCCTCCCTTGAAAGCCGGTCTGTTGAGAGCCAGACTCGAGGTGCCTGCAGGGTGGCCTTTCACACGCCCCTCTGGCCCCCTCTCTGTGCGCCCTCTGCCCCAGGGTCTGGGGTTATCTACTCCCCTGGGAAAGCCCCAGGGCAGGGTCATTGGTCCCAAGTGGCCTTCAGGAGCAGGGCCACAGCCCATACACTGTCCTGCTAAACAAGCCTGGGGCTCGAGAAAGACCAGCTGTGGTGGCCTGCTGACCCCCGAGCCGTTCGTGGTGTGGCGGCTGCTCCCTGTTGGCCGTGGTGTGAGAAGCCCCCAGCACGCCCTGCTGCTTGGGCCCAGCTTCTCGTCTCCCCCCCTTCGGGCTGGCTGGTCTGAGCAGCAAGCCAGGGCTTCAGGAGACCCTGGCTCTCCCCACGTGCCTGCCACCCCGCCTCACGTTACAGGGGTGGGGTGTGGGCTCCAGATGCCCTGCATGAACCTGTGAAGGCCTGCATGTCAGTCCCACTCCCGCCCCGAGTGTAGGACCTGGAAGTCAGCAGGTCGGCCTTTGCCTCCTGGGATAGACAGCACCCTTCTGTCTACCCGGGAGACCCAGGAGACGGGGACAGCAGGCACAGCTCTCCTGACCCCTTGCTAGTCAGAGCCCCCCGGAGCACCTGCTGGAGGGTCCTGTGTGACCACCTGTTCCTGGCCAGCGCAGACACACCTGCCCTGTGCAGCCCACAGCTCCTGGGTGAGGGGGTGCTTAGTGCCCAGTCCTGGCTCAGCTCCCACGTCCTGGTCCTTGACGTGAAGGTGAAGCTTATGTGAATCTAGGGGTGCAGCCGCCCCAAGGACACATGTGGTCCCCTTGCCCGGGGTTCGGGTTGATGGTCCCAGTGGCCGGCAGTGTCACCCCTGTTGCGCTGGGCCCGTGCTGAGGGCTGGGTGTCATGTGCATGGCCCTGGGTGAGCTTGGCTTTGAGAGTCTGGGCAGCAGCCTTGTGCTGTGGCGCTTTCTGGGTCTCGGCCCCTCCAGGCCCTTGTCTGCCTCCCCATGTGCCGTGCTTGGTGGGGGTCATGGGGACGGGCTTGCCGGGGGTGGGGGTGGCCCTGTAGGCTGGAGCCCTGGGGCCTCCTGCCTGGGCCACCTTGCATGCAGCAGTGGCCTGGGCACCCGCCTCAGGTGGCTTTCCTGTTTGGAGTGGAGGATGGGGTGTTTTCTCCTCCAGCTGAATTCCCCTTGGAGAGCAGGGGTGGGCTGGGAACTCAGTCCTTCTCAGTGGGGTGGACCAAATCCACCGGTGCTTTCACCCCAACACTCGTGCTGGGTGTTCCACGGAGGTGATGTGGCAGCGCTGGGCAGAGGCCTCGGGTCCCCGTGTGCAGGTGATGCCCGGAGGGGGGTGGCGGCTGTCCCCTCACATAGGTGTCAGGGCACAGAGCAGCCCCTCCTGCATCCTGTGCTGCCCCAGGCCCTGGCCCACTGGTCCAGCTCATGGGCACACTTGGTGAGGAGCTGCAGCGGGGGCAAGGCTCCGGGAGCTGGTGGTCAGAGAGGGAGGCCAACCCTGTACCCTGTGGCGCACCTCGAGCCGGGTGGGGGCACCACAGCCGCTCCCCTGCCCGATATCAGTCTGACGTCAGGCTCTGAGCTTTGGGGAAGGTAAACGGGAGCTGGGACAATGGCCCAGAGACCCAGATCTTGGCCAGAGGGACGCTACCAACCATGGATACAGGGCAAGGAGACATCGCCATTCCTGAGACCACGAGAGACTTCGTAAAGGCCAGGAGGGAGGTGCCCTTCCAGCCGCCCATGGGGCCTAGAGCTGACTCCTGGGGGCCCCTCAGGCCACAGCGCAGGTGGGGTGGAGGCTCCGCCGGGGGTCGTGCAGAGCCAGGTCCAGACAGACCCCAGTGCCCACCTCCTGCCCGCGGCTCAGGGCAGCAGCATGGCCGAGGGCCTCGGCCTCTGTGGGCCGCTCCCGGGCGGCATCCATGTGAGAGCCAGAGGCCTGGGGAGCAGTTCCCACCACAGCCTCAACTCTGGTGGGCACCAATGGCACCCAGATCACCCGGGAGAAAAACTCTGCCTCTGGCTTTAGGGTGGTCACCTCCAGTCACTAGAGGCCCAGGATGCTCCCTGGGGGCCCGGGACGCGGGCAGCAAGCCCATGTGTCTGGCTGGGCTGGCCACCCCGTGCACTGGGGGTCCATGCCGGGGTGGAAGCGGGCTTCTCACAACCAGGCCCCAACTCGGAGCTGTGCCTGCGCAGCCCTGCACCGAGCCGGTGGTGACTCTTCTCTTGCCTACAGCCCCAACGAGGAGTCTTCACAGAAGTTCATTCCCTTCGTGGGGGTGAGTAGCGTGGGGGCGGGCAGCTGCCGTGCCCAAAACCTCCCTGAGCTCTGCCAACTCTGCCTGCCCTTGGGTCAAATTGTTCCAGTCTGATTCTGCACTAAGTTGGGACATTCCAGAACTTCCGCACCAATTTCAGCAGAGAGCTTGTCTTTGAATGCCTTCCATCTTAAAGGTCACTGTCACCTTCCCATGTCTAGAAGGGGGTGAGGTGACAGAGCCCCTCTCAGCACCATCCTGCGTCCAGGGGTCCAGCATGGCCCTGTGGCGGACGCCCTGGCCACAGGGCTCAGCCGGGTCCCGCTGGGTGTGGGCCGTGGCCTGGCAGCCGGGAGGTCCTCCCCTCTCCATGAGGGGACAAAGGGCTGCCCGAGTTTTCGCAGCCTGCTGTCCACTGCATGGCCTCCAGCTGAGGTGCAGCCCTGAGAGCTGTGGGCAGCCTGGCCAGTGGGTCTGGTCCTCCGGCTAGGCATCCAGGCCTTTCTGGGGGAGTCAGTCCCAAGCGGCCTGTCCACGGAACCTTCTGTAGTGCCGGGAGGCCATACAGTCGACAGCGGCAGCCACAGCTCCTCAGGCTGTTGGAAGGCCACCGTGTGGCCGGGCTGTGACCTGCCACTGTGATTCACTTCGACCTCACGCGGCTCCTATCTCCGAGCTGGGCAGGGCTCTCAAACCAGGCCCCTGGTTGGCTGAGGGCCGGCCGGAGTGTGGGGCTGCTGGGGCTCGGCTGTAGGTGCAGGCAGCCTTCCCACCAGAGGCCACATGGGTCCTGGGCACTGGACACAGCTTGAGCCCAGCCCAGGGGCCACCAGCCGCCATGCACCCCGGGAGTGCAGGGTGGCCACGCAGCGTGTGGCCACTCACAGAGTCTCCCAGACACGCCTTGTGAGGGGGGTTCCTCACCACCCCCGTGCAATGCCAACTGCCAGGCAGTGGCCACCCCGAGATTGACTCTGCCCGGAGACTGGAGGAGCTGGGACTCGACCCCAGTAGCTCCTGTGGGGGGACCTGCAGCCCCAGGACCCCCAGGCCACTGCCAGCCAGTGCCTATTGCTTTCCAGGTGGTGAAAGTTGGAATAGTGGAGCCGTCCTCAGCCACGTCAGGTAACCTTATGGTCCCAGCACCATTCTCTGCGGGGCTCAGAGGCAGAAGTATACCCTGGGGGGGCCCCGCCCCTGCCCACCACAGCTTCCACTCACTTCAGATGCCCCCTCCCGGCCCAAGTGCAGGGGGCTTGGGAGCTTCGCCCAGTGAGAGCCGTCTTTGCCCCACAAGCCCTCCCCAGCCCCTGGCCCAGCCTGCAGATGCCCCGGGGCCACCACAGGGAGCTCAGAGCTGTTCCCCTGCTCCTTCCCCAAGGAGACTCCGATGACGCGGCCCCCTCTGGCTCCAGTGTGCTTTCATCTACCCCGCCGTCCATGTCTCCTGCTGCCAAGGAAGCTTCGCCCACCCCTCCCTCCTCGCCATCTGTGAGCGGGGGCCTGTCCTCCCCCAGGTAAATGCAGGCAGCCACACCCCCACTCCCTGGGCTGGCTGCCCACCTGATTTCCCCCAACACAGTGGGGCGTGGGTCAGAGAAAGAATAGAAGCTCATTGTCACTGGCCACCCCCTGGTGTCAGGAAGCTGAGCGGCTGGTGGGGGGTGGGCTCAGAGCAGTCAGAGCTTGCTCGGACAGGGGTGCCCCATCAGTGGGTGGGCGCAGGTCCTGGGCTCGCTCAGGAGACAGACAGCGTCACTAAGGACAGAAACCAGAGTAAGGAGAATGGGGTGTTCTGTCCATAGATGGAGTTCTGGGAACCATAGAGCAGGTAGAAGGTGTCGGGGACGGCGCATGGGGGGTTAGCAGCCCCTTGCTGTTCTTGAGTCTCTCACGAACAGAACTTAGCAGATGAGACTTGGGTGGGGTCTGGAGGGGTCCTCGTGCCTGTGTGGGCCACGAGGGACACCTGGGCTCTGCGAGGGCCGTGCCTAGGACGAGGCAGGTTGACCTTGGCCCTCCAGACTCCAGGCGCAGCTTGGGACAGCCTGGCCTGTGGACTCTGCCAGGGCAGCAAGGGCAGAATGGGCTGTCCCAGGACACCAGGATGGACCCACAGCGGGCAGCCAAGGGCACCTTCCTGCCTGCACCCGCCCCCAGGAGGCACTGTCACCACTCAAGGACATACAGCGAGCCTCTCTCTGTTTCCCCAGCCAGGGCGTCGGCACTGAGCTGATGGGTCTGCAGGTGGATTACTGGACGGCAGCCCCACCCGCGGACAGGAAGAGAGACTCGGAGAAGAAGGACCTGCCCACCGCCAAAAACACGCTCAAGTGCACCTTCCGGTCCCTGCAGGTCAGCAGGCTGCCCAGCAGCGGCGAGGCTGCAGCCATGCCCACCATGTCCATGACAGTAGTCACCAAGGAGAAGAACAAGAAGGGTGAGTGGGGGGCTGCCAGTGGGCGGTCCAGCTGGACAGGCCCTGCCCACATGCCGCCAGGCAGGCAGGGGTCCCAGGTGAGCAGGGGTCCCAGGGCCCCCCTCAGCCCTGAAGGAACAACAGGACAGCATGGCCCCTTCTCTTCCTAGTGATGTTTTTGCCCAAGAAAACCAAGGACAAGGATGTGGAGTCCAGAAGCCAGTGCATTGAGGGCATCAGCCGCCTCATCTGCACCGCCAAGCACCAGCAGAACATGCTACGGGGTGAGTGTCGCCGTCCATCCCTGAGCCGTGTCCTGGTGGTTCTGTCTGTGAAACAGAAAGGCAGACCCCAGCGGAGCTGGGCAGCTTTCATAAACCCAGCTTGGGAGGTGCGCACCACAGGGGCGGGCTTTGAACACATGTCTGTGAGGCTCCTTTCAGAGCTCAAGTCGTGTGTCAGACTCAAAGATGACCCACACCAGAACCGGAGCTCGGGTCTGCGGACCTTGGGGGTGGAGAACCCCTGCCTTCCTGCCTTGGTTTTCTGGTCGAAGTGGAGGGTGTTTTCCGCCCGTTTTGCAGAACCCTGCTGAGCCCGGGGGTGAGGCCCAGCAGCCACCATGGTCAGGGCCACAGTGGGTGGCTCTGAGGGCAGACAGCAGACAGACCTAGCCAGCAGGTCCTCGTCCCCTGGGAGTCCCTGGGGGTATCAGCCCCTCCAGCTCGTCCTAAACACGGGCCCAAGGAGGGACTGCGCGTGTCCCTGGCCAGCGGGGAGGGCTCAGACAGCCTTGTCCCCGCAGTCCTCATCGACGGCGTGGAGTGGGACGACGTGAAGTTCTTCCAGCTGGCAGCCCAGTGGTCCACCCACGTCAAGCACTTCCCCATCTGCATCTTTGGACACTCCAAGTCCACCTTCTAGCCCTGCGCACCGCCCTCCATGGCCGAGTCCTGGGGGCACAGCTGCTTCTGTTAACACTGCAGTTTACTACGGAGAGAGGCCTCGGAAACACAAAGAGAAGCTGTCTTCAGTTCCAACGTGCTCACAACCTGGAAACTAACGGTGGCCCCCACGGGGCCCCCAACTGCTCTGCTTATTAACCAGAACACTCCGGCGGGCGGCGGCAGTGTTGGGCTGCAGTGTCACGGGCCGTGCGTGTCAGCCTGTTCGCCTCCCCCAGCAAGAAGGACGCTCGCCTTCAAGACCTGCCCTCCCTGGAAGCCAGGACCCCACTTCCCTGGGGAGCCTGCTCCAGCAGGTGGCCTGTGTGCCCAGATCAGAGCTGGGTGCCAGAGGCTGACGGCCAGCCTCCCACTGGGGGCATCCTGAGCGAAAACAGAGGCCAGTCAGCCCAGCCATGGACCCAGCACCGCTCACTCATGGTTCTTAATAAACTCCAGCCTGGGGCAGTGGAGGTTTTACAGTATCAGATGTTTTTAATGCTTTTAAATACATGTTACAACGTAGCTGCCAAGCAAACTCTTGCTCTTCTGAAGCCCCAGCCATTGGGCTGGGCAAAGCCAGCTAGTGCCTCTTTCATGACCCACCCCTGGGGCTGTTCTTGAGCCACCCCTGCCCCAGTCTTAGCAAGCACAGTGGCTTCCCCCTGCCCCAGCTCTGGCCCCACCTGCTGCCTACAGGGTGCAGGTGTCACCCAGCAGCCCTGAGGTGGACACTGAATGCTCAGGCGAGGGGCTGAGCACTGCTGGGGCCATGGGTGCAGCCGGGGACCTCTCTAGGCCAAGCCCCTTGGAGTTAGGTTGTGGGTCTGGGTCCTCTCCTGGACAGCAGCCCCACCCTCTGCCTTCCCACACAGCAGGAAAGGGGCATCCTGCCCTGCAGCCAGGGTCCCCCCAGTCCTATGCCGCCACATCCCAGGTCACCACAGGACGAGTCCTCCAACCTCCACCCCTTGGTAGTCATGGCCCTGGGAACTGGTGCCTAAGGCCCAGAGGCACACAGGCTGTGCTCAGAGATCTGCCAGATGCAGGGCTGGCTGTGGGCTGTGCCAGTCTCCAGGGACAGGCTTTGCCAACATCCTGTGGCACAGAGGGCTCCCATGCTTGGGGGGGGGGTGGAAGATGGCCCATCTTTCTTACCTGTGACCTCCCTGCTCACCTCCTCCCCCAGGTGGCTGCACAGGGTCTGAGTGTTGGCGGCCCTGGGGCTAGTTGGAGGACAGGACTTGGGCATAACCTTGGGTGCAGCTCGTGCCTCGGGAGCCTGTGGGCAGAAGGCCCCCACCACCCCCTTGACAGCACCTCCTTGTTAAAATACACCTCTTCCTACTCACCTGGACCAGGTACCTGAGGCTGAACCCTGGCCTGGGGCCCTGCCCAGTCCTGGGAAGAACCTGGGATGAGGGTCCAGCCCTTGAGGCTCCCACCCATCCCCACCACTGGCCCTGGCCGTGGTCACTGCTCCTCAAGTGAACTTTGCAGAGGTCACACTCAGTGGGACGGAGCTGTAGGTGGAGTGCTCTTAACTGCACTTTCTAGTTTCAGAGGAAGGTTTCAGAGCTGGCTGTGGGCGGCCCCTTTCCTGAAGGGCCTCTACATCCACAGCTGCGTCCTTTTGTGCATGAGGGGGGCGGCCCCCAGTGCCTCTGCCCTGGGCCCCTGAGCCTGGCTGGGGAGTCCTGTTACTGAGGACCCCAGAGCCCACCCACCACGCCGTCCCTGGGCCTGGGAGGCCTTGCAGGTGCCTGGCTGTCACAACTCTTTGGGAGATTGCTCTGCCCTCCTCACCTGCACCTCGATTTCCACACTGGCTCAGTGGAGCTGGTCATGCTCCCCCGCCCCACCTCATGGGGTTGTTCTGAGGACACATGGGAAAGCATGCTCTCCCTCAAAGGAAGGGCACGCAGAAGCCAAGGCCGTCTGTGGCTGGATCGTGGTGGAGGGAGCGTGGATGGCGAGGAATGTGGACCCCCAACAGCAGCCCCTCAGCAGGGGTTCCCAGCCCATGGGGTGACCGCAGGCAATCAGGACTCAGAGGTTAACCCACCAGTCACCATGGGGCAAGGCCAGGGTCTGCCCACTTGGGTGCTAGGGAGGTGGGGGCCAGACCCTGCTCTCATCTGTAGCCCAGCCCACACCTCCCTATGTCCATCCCCTGGGTCACCATCTCCTCAGGGATCAAAGGCCAGTGTCCCGAGTCAGTGTTATGGCCACGGCCTGCGGAGAAAGCCTCTGGGGCCGGAGACGAGGGTGTCTGTGCGAACGCTGGCAGGGTCCAAGTGGCCAAGGCTGGGCACTGCCATCGCCGCCCCCCTGGGAAGACCAGACTGTCCCTCCGGGTCTGGCCCTTGTCCTGGAACAGATTCATGATGACAAGACCCTGCCATTGACTTCGAAGGGCCAGCACCCTGATCTGCACCTACTTCTTGACCCCTCTACCCTCCGTGGGCTGGGGAGGGGGAACCCGTCCGCGCCGGCAGGCCCCACCCCATTCGGTGAGCATTGTGCGGTTTCTAGTCACGAGACTAACGTTTTGTGGGACAGATCCTAATCTGTCACGCATGTGACCACACAAACGATGTCAAGGTGCTGATGCGACACTAACAGACCTGGGGAGGCCCAACCCCAGGCCCTCCGTCGCCTGCTGTCCTGGGTGGACACGGCACCGCACCTCCGTCCAGGCGCGCGCCGCGCCCCGAGCTGCCCACGCGGAAACCGGCGTCGGCGCTGCGGAGCCTGGGTGATGCCCCCGCGGGCCTGGCTCACTGCGGACTGAGCCCCACCGGGCGTGCCGGGTAGGGGCCCCGCGGTGCCCGAGACGGCGCCCCTGGCAACGGACCACGACGACCCAGCTCCGCGTGGCCGGGACCCTTGCCAGCGGGCGCCGCGCGCAGGCGCAGAGCAAACCGGAAGCGGAAACGGCGGGGCGGGGCCTACCGAGGCGGAAGTTCCGCGGGCTGGGCTCGGCCCTCCCAGGCCTTCCGGAACCTCTGCGGTCCCCATCCTGCCCTTTGACCCGCCCACCAAGCCGCGCCCCGCCCCTCCACCTCCGCACCCCCTGCTCCCCATCCCTCTCCCGCGGACCGTTGCGGCCGCTCCCTGGTTCCCTTCCACTCTGGCTGTGCGGCCGCCTGAAGTGCAGTCCGCAGGTGGGAAGCCTGGGCCCAGAGGGGGGCGCCCCTAGGGCAGCCTGCGGGACGGGGAGGAGGACAGGGGGCAGCGGCTGCTCCAGCCTGGGGGGCCCTTGTGGAGAGAAGTGGCAGCAGGAGCTGGGGACCCAGGGCACCCAGGGCGACCCATCGTTGGGTCTCACTGGTCTGAGGCCCACCCAGCACTGTCTGGCTAGTGGCGGAAGGTGAGCCTAGCAGACCCTGACACTGCCCCCATCTGCCAGAGGGACACGGAGCCGTGGGAACCCCGGTGGTTTGGGGGCCCTCCCCCCAGAGCCCAGAGGTGCAGACAGGCGGCACCGGCTGGACATGAACAGCAGGAAGCGTTTGCGTACAGATCCCCCGGGGGAGAAGCCGGGGCCACAGCTGCCCCAAGAGCACAGACTGGCCTCTCCCTCCCCCAGCCCCACTGACACCTGGAGCCAGCCCTGGGTCCAGAGCAGCAGCCAGCAGGCACCGGAGACTCAGGACTGGGTAAGCGGAAGGGAGCCTGGCCTTGGCCACCCTAGGGCTCCCTTGCAGGAGCCATGGGCATTGGCTCTGGAGGTGGGCTGGTCAGGTGCACGTGGACAGAAGGGGCGGGGGCAGGAGGCCAGAGTATAGGCTCTCTTCCCAGGAGCACTGTGTGGGCACCAGGCTGCATTTGCAGCCCTCCTGCCTCCCATAGCTGGGGGCAGTCTGCTTCCCTCTGCTGAGCACTGGAGAGGAGGGGGCACGTGAGGCCAGGGAGAGGGACCTGCCTCCTTCCTCCCCAAGCTCCTGCTCCCTGGGCCGTGCAGGTGGCACCAAGTGCAGGGAGCCCAGTCAGGAGGGGCTCTGCCCTGTCAGTGGGGACAGGACAGCGTCCTGCCTACCATGTCGGTGGGCAGCCAGCAGAAGGCCTTGTCTCAGCAGGCTGTTCCTAGAGGCTCTGCTTGTGACAGCCCCAAACCACAGGCACCTCTGCCCTCTCCAACAGCTGTGCGCTTCCCACACAGCAGCAGCCATGAGTGTGGACGGGACACAGCTGCTCCAGCCCCAAGGGACGCCTCGTGAGCAAAGGAAGCCAGATGCCCGGGAGATCCTTGTGATTCCCGGTGTGTAGGGGTCACAGCCTGGTCCAACGGATCAGGCTGTGACAAGCCAGGTGCACCGGGTGCTCCCCTGCAGCTCGTTCAGTGTGTGGGAGCCCACAGACCCACGTCACAGGCTGACCTAAAGGCAGTGGGAAGGAGAGAGCGGGCTCCCCAGCTGCCTGAGGGGGCCGCCCCATGCCCGCCCAGCCAGGTCCCCTGTCCAAGTGCCTGTGAGGCAGCTGCCAGGGTGCACAGGAACCAAACTGGCAGACCCCATGGCCGACTCCTCAGGACGGTCAGCCCAGGATGTAAATGCACTAGTGTGTCACCCACAGGTGGCAGACGTGGGGGCTTCTATCCTGGCCAGGTGGTGGGGACTCAAATGTTCTCCTGCAAGGATGGAAGGGCCTGGCAGCGCTCGGGCAGGGTGACCCCTCCACACACACCGTGTTAGCAGTTCTGAGCAGTGGGCAGGTGGGGAACGAGGCCGGGACCAGGAGCAGGAAGCAGGATGGCAAGCTCCAGTGGGAGACGGCTCAGAGGAGAAGGCCTAGGGCAGAGACCCAGGAGAGGGCAGGCCCTTTGCTGGCTCCCAGAGTGTGGTTTGGGGTCTGTCTCTGCAGAGTCCCCCACTCTCTGTTTACATCTCTGGTGTCGCCTGACCTCTCCCTCCCCCCCTTTCCCGCCCTGGGGAATGCCAGCTGCTTGCTGTGGCATCTAGGACACACCAAGCCACCCTCTCTGGCTTGCCTGCATGGTGTCCTCTCTCCTTGTCCCCTCAGCATGCCCGAACCCTCCAGACCTCCCCACAGTTGGCCCCTTGTCAGGCATTGTCTCCCAGGGAGCACTTCACCTGGCTAACATAAGTCAACCCTCCCATTCCTTTTGTCCCTGTGTCCCTTCCCAGCCTAGGCCCCAAGGGAGCACTTTCATCTTCGGGGCTCACCATGGGCACCCAGTGCCCACATGGGGAGGGCATGTGCTTACAGAGGCTAAGCTTTGGGGAGATGTCCCCCGTGGAGGGTCTGCAGATCTCCAGCCCCACCTTCCCAGAGACTGAGCAAGCTTATGCATTTCTGCTTCCTCATGAGCCTGCTGAAGTGACCGCAGGGCTGAGAGAGGGCAGAAGCCCCCAGAACATAGAAAGGGTGGGAGGGCTGGCCAGCGGGAGGTGGCAGCCACATTCCAGTGGGGGGTGTGGGCTGGGCGGTATGAGCGGGTCCACACTGGCCACGTGGTGGGGGCAGCAGACACAAGTGCTGCGCCCGCCACCAAACCCCAGTCTGCCCGCCTCGTGGCTCTATCTCCCTTTCACTGTGAACTATAGGTGCAGGGGAGCACCGCACCCGGGGAGAGGGCCAGAAAGACCCGACTGTGCCAGGCAGGGCAGAGCAAGCTGCAGAGGCTGCCATCCCTCAGTGGCCTGCGCCCTCTTGGAGCAGGTGTCCCTGCAGCTGAATGAGGGTAGTGAGAACTGCAGAGGCCTGTGACCTGCCTGGTCAGAGGGGAGGGACTGGAGTCCGTCCACCCCAGACCAGTCAGGAAGAGGGCACAGACGAGCACGCCGAAGTCAGCAGCCTTTGCTGACGTGAACAGCAGACTCCAGGAGAGCAACGAATGAGAAAGGCACATGTGACAACCGGAACATACTGAACAGGAAACAGGCGAACCTGTTTGAGACGAACTTGCAAATACCCCGAAGCGTTGCCCGGAGACCGAACGTTGAGAAGAAACACCCTGTTCTTGGTGAGGGCTCTCCCCAGGCATTTCCCAGGTCAGTGCTGTGAAAGATAAATGTTCCACAGCTTTTTTTTCAAATGTGGTAAACTCAAATGGAAAACTAAGGCTAGGTTCAGGCATAGCAGATACGAATTCCTATCTCAAGCTTCAGTTTTGAAAACAAGAGGGTCCTGGCACATGATGCATGAGCAGCAAAACCAAGTAGAAAATCTAGACATTGACCCAAATGCCTGCAGACATGTGACGTGGGGTGGAGCTGACCTCTCAGTGTGGGGGGCACTTTTCCATAAACGGGGCGGTGGGCGACTGTGTAGCTATCCATCCAGGAGAAAGTTGTAGCCATACTTGACACTGAACATCAAGATCAACTCCAATGAAATATTGATGCCACAAAAGTACAAGAAGAAACCCTGGAGTGGGGCTGGCCTTCCTAGCCAAGTCTCAAAGTCCAAAAGCCACAGAAGAGAAGGTGGATACATTTAACCACGTCAGAAACAAAACATCTGCAGCCCTGACTGGCATGAAATGTTTCTCTCTCACATGGACATTTTTCTTCCTCTCTTTTTCCCTCCCCCCTCTCTCTAAAAATAAATAAAGTCTTTTTAAAAACTCATGTTTACAGAAGAAAAACATGCACCCAGGGAGCCACAGCTCTTTGTTGGAGAAAGTGCAGGCTTTTGAACAAACGGTGCTGGGACCACTGGACATGCACAAGCTAAAGAATGCAGTTGGACTCTTACCTCACACTCTGCAATGAACTTAAAATGCATCACGGGTGTGAGTGGAAGAGCTGAAAGTATAGGAGGTCCTAGAAGAGAGTAGGAGTAAGGCTTCATGGCCTTGGACTTGGCAATGATTTCTTGGACATGGCACCAACCACACAGGCAATAAAAGTAAAAGCAGATAAATTGGACTTCATCAAACTTAAAAACTTTGATCCTCACAGGACATTACAACAGAGTGAAAAGTCAGTCCACGGGATGGGTGAAAATATTTGCAAATCACATATCTGATAAGGGGTTAATATCCAGAATATAGAGAGAATTCTAAAAACTCAACAATAGTTAAAAAATAACCCAATTCAAAAATGGACAAAGGACTTGACTAGACATTTCTCCAACAATAAATAAATGGTGAAGTATATGAAAATATGCTCACCATCACCCTGGTTGATGTGGCTCAGGGGATTGAGGGCTGGCCTGCAAACCAAAGGGTTGCGGGTTCGATTCCCAGTCAGGGCACGTGCCTGGGTTGTGGGTCAGGTCCCCAGGACCGGGTGCAGGAGAGGTGACTGCACAATGATGTTTCTTTCCCTCTTCTTCCTTTCTGCCTAAAAACATACTCTTAAAAAATTAAATTGGTAAATTTTGTCTTTATCACAATGAGAAAACATAAAAGGGGAATGAAGAGGAGTCAGTCATCGCTGAGCGGAGGCAAACTAATTTCTCCGTGTCCCAGTCGTGACGCTTCACTGGCTGTGTGGCTGAGTGAGCCGAAGACCCTCCAGTGAATGGCGGGCGTGTGAAAGCAAATTTCGGTGGGTGGGGAGCCCGAGGGCACCGTGTGCGGAACGCAAGCAACAGGGATGCGAGAGGGACTGCGCGAGGCGCTTGGGGACCCACCAGGTGGTGGGGGAGCCTGGCCACTGGTCTGGACACCCAGGGGCAAGTGGGGCCAGCAGGCTGCGCTGAGAACGGAGATGCACGGGAGCGCCTTCGGCGGAGAGCACAGCCCTTTCCACCCCACCCCACCGCCCCGCACCCGCAGGGGCACTGGGGCCAGGCCCATAGAGATGGAAGCCAGCGCAGGGCGAGGAGGACACGCACAGCCCCCAGACTGCACAGACCTTCCACAGAGAGGGAGCCCCAAGTGGCCTGGAGGACAGTGAAAAGTCTTCGGTGTCAGGGAAGTAAATGAGATGAAGCTGTTTGACCACAAGACGAAAAACCGCGGATGCCAGTGTTGGCGAGGGCGGGGGAGCAGAGCCAGCGCCCCCTGCTGGCGGGCGTGTGCGGGCGGCCTCCGTCACACCGGGCCTCGCGGTGCTCGGTGCTGTGCAGAGGCGACGGGCTAGACGCGTGGTCTGGGGCCGTCCTGTCCTTGCCCAGCTCACTGGCAAACCTGGGCAGCGGGACCTAATAATCCTGCCCTGTTTCTGGGGGGAAATGAAGCAAGTGTAGCATTGTTCATTTTGGATGGTGCGTTCCTGAGTTTGTCAATATATTTTCCTTTGTGGCTATTGTTCTGAACGCATGCCCAAGGCCCCGCTAGGACAGGACAGCCCTTCCACGGGCAAACCCAGGAGGATTCAAAGTGAGAGGAGGCAGGACTTACACCCAAGATGACTCTCTCCAGCAAAGCCACCATCTAGAATGGAAGGGCAGAGAAAGTGCTTCCCCGACAAGGTCAAGTTAAAGGAGTTCATCACCACCAAGCCCTTATATGAAATGTTCAAGGGACTTATCTAAGACAAAGATCAAAATGATGAACATTAACATGGCAATAAATTCACAGCTATCAAAAATTTAATCTAAAAAACAAACTAGCAAGCAAGCAGAACAGGAACAGAATCATAGATATGGAGAACATTTGGAGGGTTTTCAGTGGGGAGGGGGAAGAGGGAAAATGGGGGGAAGGTGCAGGGATTGAGAAGCATAATTGGTAGGTACAAAATAGATGGGATGTTAAGAATAGTATAGGAAATGGAGAAGCCAACTGCATGATCCATGGACATGAACTAAGGGGGGACATTTATGGGAGGAATGGGGGTACCAAGCAGATGGGGGCAAAAGGGGAGAAATTGGGACAACTGTAATAACATAATCAATAAAATGTATTTTAAAAATCTAAAAAAAATAAGCCCTGGCTGGTGTGGCTCAGTGGATTGAGCACCGGCCTGTGAACCAAAGGGTCACTGGTTCGATTCTCAGTCAGGGCACAGGCCTGGGTTGGGGGCTGGGTCTCCAGTGAGGGGGCCCATGTGAGAGGCAACCACACATTGATGTTTCTCTCTCTCCCTTTCTCCTTCCCTTCCTCTCTAAAAAATAAATAAAATCTTTAAAAAAAGTAAAAATAAAGAAATCAGTCATCCCCTTCGGTGAGGTTTGAACTGCCCAGAGCCACTTCTTACACGCAAGGACAAGCAGGGAAAGGGGAAGAAAGAGCCACAGGCCCTGCTGCCCACGGCACCGAGTCCCACGGGCTCCCCAGAGCAGGGCCGGGGAAGCTACCCTGCACCCACCGGTGCTCCGGGGAGCTGCTGAATGCGTGACGGTGCATGGAGACAGAAGAAAGCTCTATGCCAAGGAGGCAGGAATTTGGGAATTCACAAAATTCCCTACATTAACAAAAGGAGGAAGGAAGACCACATGCCTGTCTCGATGGATATGATGAAAAGCAACATGAGCAAGTTCCCGTTTATTTCCTCCACAACAAAACCAGCCGGGTCTTAAAGAGGTCGGAAGTGATAGACACGTCTGAGCAGGCCTCAGCAGGGACGCAGAGTGCCGCTGTGACGAGGTGGCCTGGGCGCACGGAATGAGCCGACACACCTGAAACGCTAGCAGGTGAGGCGGCCGCCATTTGCCGCCGCTGCGCTGCCTGCCCAGAAAGCCCACGGGAGCCAGCAGGAAAGAAAGCGCCGCCGAGACAGTCGCCGTTGGGCCCCGAGCAGTCTCCGGACACGCCGCAAATACGCGACCAGAAACGTCCTGGGGAAAAAGGTCCGCTCGCGCGAGCGCAACTCACAAGGGCCGCCGCCGCCCTGAGCGGGAACACTGAAGCGCCGTGGAGAGGCGGGACAGCGGAAAGCGGGCCCCCACCCGACTCCTGGATGGAAAGGGTTAATGTTCTCCACCTCCCGGGTTTCCCCCAAATAACTAAGTACAATCCCAATTTAAAACAGAACTTTTCACGCATTAAAAATTTTTTACCCTAGATGTACCAAGTGTTCCTGGCAGTGTTATGTCCTGCTGCGTAACAGACGTCTCCAAACGTAGCAGCTCGAAACAGCACATACGCGTGTCCCCGTTTCTGTGGGTGAGGGACCCGGGAGCTGCTTAGCTGGGTGGCTTTGGCTTGGGGTCTTTCACGAGGTCACAGTCATCTGGAAGCTTGGCTGGGCTACAGGGTCAGTCGCACGCACCGGCTGGTGTCAGTGCCAGACGTGGGCAGGAGGCCTCAGGCGCCTACCCAGCCCTGTGCTGCCAGTGTCCCCACCTCACGGTGGCTGGCCAGCCCCAGAACGACCTGGCAGCCAGCGAAGAGGAGGCTGTCCTGAGGCCACGCCCATTGATGCCACAGCTTCCCACTCAGTGTGGGCAAAGCCTGGGGCATAGATGTGGGGGCGAGACTCTGCGCAGGCCACCTTGGGGTCCGCTGACACAGGCCCCGAGTCCGATGCACTTGCTCCAGGCCCACCCAGCCCAAGCCCCAGAGGTGACGGCTCTGCCCCAGACCGTGGGAGCAGCTCCGAAGGCCCGGAGACAAAGCGGAGGCCACAGATGCAGTGAGGGGCCCTCCCAGGAGTGGCGCTGAGACTGACCTTGTCGGTCTGGAGCTGGGTGGGGACGCAGGAGGGGTGCGTGTGCTGAGCGTGAACCACTGCCCCGGCGTTCTGTGCAGGCACAGGCACCTCTCAAGAGGGGGAAAATAGATAAATAAAATTATAAGTGGGAGAAAAGATCTGCCCCCAGCAGACCCTCACCGCAGTTCTGAGAGCAGACCTCACGCCCAGGAAAGTAGGCTCAGAGGGAACCAGGGGAACAAAGGAGGAAGGGGGGCTGACCCCAATCGGCCCAGGCACAGGCAGCCCGGCGCACGTGTGCCAGCGGAGCTGTGTCCGAAGTCCCTGGTGGTGACGGAGAAGACAGGTGGAGACGTCTGCCGCCTCAGACTTTGATGAGTTTGTGAGCGCAGTGACGACACCAAAAGACTAGAAAGAACCACTTACGAGCAGGCAGAAGGAACAGTGAGACGGAGTGGACGTGGAGTGGCCCGGAAGAAAGAAGAGAGGACGGAGAGGAAGGACACAAAACAGGCAGTACGAAGCACAAGACCCCGCCCTGCCGTGGGGGCGGCAGTGAGCTAGCTCAGTGCGTGGGCTCGCCATCCAGGGAGAGGCAGGCGTCCTCAGGGGGCATGGGACAGAACGTGGGCACTCTGATGAGGTCGGTGAGACGTACCGTGGTGCCCACACCCGGCTTTGCCACCAAGCTCTGCCGAATTCCCTGTAACCTGGAGTTGGCGCGAGCAGGTGCCCTGTCACATCACAACTGTGACATCTCGTTAAAGGGCAGGCGTCAGCCCCTGTCACAGGAAGGGCCTGGAGAGTGCCTTCTGTGGAATTTATGACTCTCACGTCCCATTTCTGTGATGGGCCCTTCCTCATCATCCTCCCTGGTCGCACGGCACCGGGGCAGGGGCGTGCTGGTGTGCTCCGAGTCAGGGCTCTCTGACTTCCATCCCTGGCTGGCCGGTTCGGGTTCAATCCTGCACGCAGAGGTGAATGAAGCTTGGTCTGCACTGAGTGGGCTGGGCTGGTGGGAGGCCCTGTGTGCTCAGCGTGGCCTCCAGCGTCAGGTTCCTTGGGGCATGATTAGCGGTTTCTGGCTGCCTTTCCCTGGACACCTGCACTATGGGTGCCTGCAGGGTGTTCTCTGGGGCTGGTCATTTTGCTCAGAAAAGCCCCCCCTCTCCTGGGAGGAGGGGACGAGAGTCAGGCCGCCAGGGTTCTTGGTGCAGAGTAGGAGGAGGGGTTGGGACTTCGATCACTCGGGGGGTTGCGGGGGTAGCCTGAGACGGCAAAAGCTCTGGAGGCCAGGCCTTCGACCTCAGGCGCCGGCAGGTGGTGTCCCTGAGGCTGTGGGGGGGCCGGGCTCCCTGGGGCTTGCAGATGGCCGTCTTCCCAGGCCTCCTCAGGTCGCCTCCCTTCTCTGTGCATCTCCGTGCTCGTACGTCCACCGCTTTCCGTGTTTGCCCTCCTCACCACTTTTGAGAGTCCAGTTCAGCAGCATGCCCACATCGCCGAGATGGGTCTTCAGAGCTTCTCAGCTGACTGCCCACCCCCAGCCCGGTGCTGTCTGTCTCGAAGGGTCTGACTCCCGCAGGTCCTTCACATGGTGGGATCGCTCACTTTCCGGGGCTGGCTGGCACTGTGTTCTCAAGGTCCATCCATGTCATAGCAGGTGTCAGAATGTCCGTCCTTTCTAAGGCTGGGTCACGTTCCCTTGTGTGGAGGGACCACATTGGGCCACCCACCCCTCATCATGGACACTGGGCTGCTTCCTTCCCGTGGCTGCTGTGGACAGCGCGGCCGCGAGCGTGGCGTGCAGATGCCCTTCCTGCCCCTGCTTCCAGCGCTTCGGGTGCTCACCCAGAAGTGGGATCGCTGGCTCGTAAGGCGATTGTCACTCTTTGAGGAGTGAGGACTTCCAGTTTGCCTTAAATCACCATTTTTAGCATGGCACCCCCCCCCCCATGGCACTCCAGAGAGTGGTCTGTCTTCCCCAGGAGCTGGCAGGAATTTGGGCAATGGTCGCTCGGGGCGTGGCCCACTCTGGCCTTGCCCAGGCGGCAGCTGTGGCAGCCCATTCTTGTTTGCTGATTGATGGCTCTGTCTCTCTATGGTCAACTGTGGACAGGTTTGGGGAGACAAAGCTGACCTTCCGGCCCCACCTTTTTTGGGGCACACAGCAGTCTGGCTGCACGTTCTCCCAGCCCCCAGCGTGCGCGCCGCAGCTCCAGGCCACATCAAGACACCAGCTGGACTGCTGAGGCCCTGGCTGAGAGGCCTCACGATCTGCGCGCCCAGGGCACAGCCCAGCGGGCAGGTGCTGGGGGTCCGGGTGTGTCTGGGTGCACAGCCGCTGTCTGAAGCTGCAAGGCTCTGTCTGCTGCCTTGGGAGCTGGAGCTGGAGCTGGATCCTGGGGGCCCGGCATCCCCCACAGAGAGTGCAGAGAGAGGCTCAGTCAGGGCAGGGACCCTGTGCATGGCTGGCGTGGACCGCTGTCTTGTCCCCGCAGGTGTGTGAACCATCGGAGAGCCGGCACCCGAACCGCCACTGGAGCCTCAGCATTGATGAGCGGCGGCGGCGGGCCATGCAGGGTGCCTCCGGGGTGTGTGCCCACTGCCCGGTGCGCGGACAGGGCAAGGGGTGTCGGGGGTGGTGGTTGCAGGGTGCCCCTGCCCCACCTCTGACCCTGCTGTCTCCTGCAGGACCTCCTGCAGGTCTTGGCCCAGCTGGCGGCCAATGTCGTGGACAAGGACGTGCTCATCCCCCACCCGTGGAGGCTCTCCGAGTCCACCCTCGCTGGCCGCGCCCTGCTGACCCACAGTGTACCTTCCTCACGCAACGTGACTTCGGAGGCCCAGACCTCAAAGTGGGCGCCCTCCTAAGAGCTCACCTAGCCCCACCACCTGTCTTACGGGGCCTTTCCTGGGGAAGCAAAGGCACCATGGGCCCTCTTCACAGACAGTCTCCTGTCCCCCCAGGGCATGACCAGCCTCTGTCCTGCCTTCCGCCCCATCAGACCGCTGGGCTCAGGATGCCTTCGAAAACCACACAGCCAGGTGCCCCCTTTCTCCCCCGAGGCCACTGAAATTAAATTTGTTCCAGGCCTGTGCATTTCTCGGGACCACTAGGGAGGGTGGTGGCTGGGGCTGGGGGTGGTTCTCAGGGGTGGGGGGAGGGGCGGCAAGGCTTTGGAGGACTTCTGTCCCCACCTGCTCAGAGACCCCTGATGGTGAGGGGTTGGGTGTCAAGGGCCAGAGCCTGCTCCCTGCCAGGCTGCCAGCAGGGCAGAGCGGAAGATGCTCCTGCCCCGCCCCTGACCCAGGTGACAAGTGCGTGGACTTCTGTTGCTGAGTGGCTTTAATGGACTCCATGCTAGACACGCGGACCCAGGGCACCACTGGCGCACTCTGCCCTTCTCCTGGTCTTGCTCAGGTGTCTTGTGAGGCTGCTGTGGCCAGCCCTCTGCCCCCTACGTGGTCTCAGGCCCTCTCTGCACAAGGTGTCCCCAACCGGGAGCTGGCTCCAGGGAGCCCCAGCACCCCCACCACAGTGGCCTAAGCCAGGGAACCTCGCACAAGGAGCCTCCTTGGTCTCGGGGGCCACAGGGCCAACCTAGCTTGGGGGGCAGGAGCGCTGCCTGCTGGTGGGACTGCCATGGAGCCTGCGCCCTCCAGCAGAGCACGGGGCCTGGCGGTGGCTCTGCGGTCACACTGGGCGCTGCTGCACTAACAGGTCCCCGCAGACCCAGTGTCTCAAGGTGGTTAACTGTGAGACACGCGGAAGTCCGAAACAGGCCTCCCCTGGGGGCAGCCAGGGTGTGAGAGGGCCTGGCTCCTTTCTGGAGGCTGCAGGGGACCTTCCGTCCGTTCCTGGTCTTTTCAGCTTCCAGACGCTGTGCACACCCCTCGGATGGCGGCCCCTTCCTTCCTCTCCCACCTCGGCAGCATCGCGCCCCCGGCCGCCTTCCCGCTCACGTCTCTGTCTCCTGCCTCCTCCTCCTTTCAGGGACCGTGTGGTGATTGTGTCCACTGGGTCACCCAGGACGCTACTCCAAGGCTCTCGGGTTAGCGAGCCTCACCCCTTTGCCATGCAACGCAGCACAGTCTCAGGTTTGGGGGAGGGAACCGTACCTTCCACGGGGCTTCTGATTGGTCAGGGAGAGGCCACGTGTGCTGCTGCTCAGCATCCCAGAGCACTGGATGCGCTCCCGCAACCGAGATGGCCAGACCCCAAATGTCAACGGTGCCCCTGCTGGGAGCCCCTGGAAGAAAGGAGCGTCTGAGGCCTGGGTGAGAGAAGGGCCCGCCTGGAGGACTGTCCAGGCAGCACTGCCTGGCTGGGACACCCCGGCCACCGCTGACAGCAGGCACCACCTTGCTATTGCCGCACGTACCTGCTCAACTGTCTCTTCATGTCTGCTTCCCCACCAGGCAGGTCTCCCCCAGCTCCAGGGGCGTAATGTGCCTTCCTGGGCCTCACAGGGCCCCCCAGGTCATGGCCATTGGGGTGCCCTGGCATCAAGGAGGACAGTCTCCTGGGTGATGGCTCCTAGGCTGGGCATGTGGGCGTCAGGCCAGTGTGGAGCAGGGGTCAGAGGCTGCTCTAGACACCCAGACAGAGAGGGGGCCCTCAGCCCAGCCCCAGGGACAGCCACGGCCCCTCAGTGTCCCCCGAAATAAACGGCTGCTTTGTCTTTGCAAGAGCACTCTTCCACAACCAACAGGGGAGTTTAGAAAGGCAGACTGCCGAGGTGCTCCTGCTGGTGTTTGGTGAAGGCCACGTGGGTGTTTCTGAGGCCCAGGCAGGGATGGGAGGGCCTCGGAGACACAGAGCACGTGAGGGGCTGCTCCCTCCACGTCATAGTGGGTTCCCAGGGAAAACGTGATCACTGAAGCAAGGTGAATGCTTCCTTGCCCCACGTTGGAAAGACTCCGATCATTGATAGAAACCACGGAGGGACAGGTGTCCTCGGTTGGAGACAGCGCTGGCTGTCCTGCTTCCCATGAGCCCCGTGCAGAGCCGCAGAGGCCTGCTGTTTCCTTCCTGCCTGAGTCCCCTGGGTGCCCCGTGCCCCGAAAGCCGGGCTGCCAGCTCAGCCCCGTGCTTGGCCCCAGGGTCTGTGGTGGCTGTATCCTCAGTGGCCGGATTCAAGGTCGGCCTTTATGGTTTTAAAGAACTTTATTTCTTGGTGGGCTGTGTCTTGGGGCCTTTCTGCTCGCCAGGCACTTGGCTGGGACAATTCTCAGGCTCTGCTTCCAGTGTTCAAGACACGGGGCCAGCCTGGTGTTCAGTCCTTGTTGGCAATGTGCTCCTCCTGAAAGTTACCATTTTTTCGCCCCTGGGGGCACGGGCCTCTCGGGGTCGTGTAGTGGTTCTTAGTGTACAGGCTTCTGGGAGCTGTGGAGCTCCCTGGCGACATGTCTGAGCCCTCTCGGCCCTCTCCCAGCTGCAGGGGCCCTGGCTCTGGGCTTCTCCTCTGGCTCTGCATCCCCCCCCACCCCCCTCCCTCGGCCCACCGGCACCCTTCTGCAGCATCAGTCCAGCGCCCCCAGAGCCCTCCTGTGGCAGAGCCAGCAGCCGGGGCGAGGCAAGCACAGGGGTGTGGCCTCTGGGTCTGCTTCAGTGTCCCAACCTCTCTGCATGCGCTGCCACCAGGATCCCAAAGAAGGCCCTGGGAGAGCACGAAAGGTCATGGTGTCACTTGCCCTGCAGCCCCACCCACCCAGGCAGTCCCCTCCCCAAAGCCCCAGCACCTACACAGTGCGCTGAGCCTGGGACAGCAGTCGAGGGAAGTGGGCCGGCTTCATCTGGCCCCTGAACGACCTCCAGCCTTGCCTGTGACCGGCCTCCTGCCCCTGGCGTTCCAGACTTAGTCTGGCAGTGGTGTGGCTTTGTGGAACTGCCTCCTGGCCATCATCTCACTCCCGTGCTGTGACTCTGTCCTCCAGTGGCTGAGCTCCTCATTTGGGGCGCAGGTCTGGTGGACGGCCACCCCAGCTCCTGCTCCCCGCAGGGTCCTCTGTGGGGCTGTCCAGGGCGCCTCGCTGACCTGCTGCGGTTGAGCCCTGGGTGTGGTTGGGCTGTCACCACTCGTCCCCATTCTGACTGGAGTCTGTTCGCTCTGCTACTGAGTGGACAGATTTGTCCTTTTCGCAACACACCTGCAATGTGCTGGCTGACTTGGCTCTGAGGTGGGTGACGGGCACGGTGTGGCACGCAGACCACTGGTTCCTCTGGAGAGGGGAAATCTGATGCTGGTCTGCTTTGTGGGGGCGCACCTCATCTCTCATGGGAAGGCTCCCTTTTCGGGTGGCTTCCCGCAGACCCAGACCCTGATCCCTGACCGGAAGCCAGCCTTGACTGCCTGCCTTCCTGGAGGGAGGGACACGGTGGGCTTCTCTCCCCAGGGGTCTTGGGTGCCTGTGCAGGGGGGGGGGGCTGGGGGGTGCTTCTCCTGTCTCTGGGAGCCAGGGGTGGGGTGGCAGAACACGGTTTCATGAGGCAGGAAGCGATGGGCTCTCTCTCATGCCTAGCAGCTGTCTGGGTGTTTCTGGGAGTCCTGACTTTTGGGTCAGTTTGTCAGCTGTTGGTGGAAGACTAAGGTTTGCTTTCCAAGGAGACACTGGCAGGAAGTGAGGACAGGCCTGTGGGAAGGGAGGGGAGCATTCAACCCCCATTTGGAATATCATCCCCCTTCTCCTCCCCTAAGCTACTGCCGCCTGCTCCCTCCCTTCACAACTGTGGTCCCACCCCCTGGAGCCCCCCACTGCTCCCCCACCTGAGCTCCTGAGAGGTGGTGGCCCACAGCCGTTCTTGGAACCCCTCCTGACTTCCATCAGCACAGCTGGGGCCCCCACGAGGAGGCACCCCACACTCAGCTGTGGGCCTTCTCTGGCTCCACCCCCTGGATGCTGCACTGCAGGTCCCACTGGTGTCCCCAAACTGGACATCACCCCCTGCTCCAGCCACAGGCCTGCTCCCTCTGGGCTTTGCTCAGACCAGTCCCCTGGAGCCCTGACACCCCCGACCCAGCACCTCCCAGCAGCGTGGTTTATCCTGTGTCCACACGGGGGCTTGGGCCACCCCCTGGGCCTCTAGCTTTTTCCCCTAGGGCGTGGGGGGCCAGTCTTGGCAGCTCCACGTGGACTACACTCTCCGAGGACCCGGGGCGACTGCCTGCCCCCACGGAGATTCTACACCACGTCTGGTGGGGCGGGAAGACCCGCAGGTGCTTCAGCACACAGGCGCCCCCAGCCGCCCTGTCCTCTGGGCACGGCACCCCTGTCACCCCAACCTCCAGATCTGGGTCGCCCGCCCTGCTGGAGCCCCGGTCTCAGCGGCCCTGCCGGAGGACAGCAGAAGCGCCGCAGCCTGTTCCTTGGGCCACCAGCCCGAGGCCGCCCGCCGGGAGGGGGAGGGGGAGGGGGAGGGGGCGGCCCCAGGGTGGGAGGGGGCTGGGCTGCGAGGGGCAGGCACGGGCCGGGGCCGGGGCCGGGGCCGGGGTCGGGGGAGGGCGGCCGGGGACCGAGCTGCGGGCCGGGAGGTCCCCCAGGAGCGGCTGGTGTTGCGAGAAACGGGCGGGAGGCCCGGGGGTGGCACGAAGGGTGCGTGCGGGGTGTCGGGGGGGTAGGCCCCCGGGGGCGGCGGGAGGCTCCTCGGGATCCCCCGGGGCGTGCGGCTGGGGACAGATCCCACCGGCGGGGCGTGGGGAGCCCGCGGGGGAGGGGCGGGGCCGGCCCGGAGGCGGCGGGAGGGAGGGGGCGAGCGGCGGCGGTCACGGCAGCACAGAGGCCCCTCCCCCGCCGGCGCCGCTCCTCCTCTTCCTCTCCCGCCCGCCCGCGGCCTCGGTCCCTGCGCGGCCTCGGCGGCGGCGGGGGAGGCTGCGGCCCCTTTAAACCGCCCGCCCGCCGCGCCCGCGCCCCCGCCCGCGCCCGCGCCTCCATTTTCCAGGCCGCCCGCCGCCCGCACCCGCGGCCCGCCGCCCGCCGCCGGACATGGCCGCCAACATGTACAGGGTCGGAGGTAAGGCCGCGCCCGCCGGCCCCGGGCCCCGCAGCCCGCGCCCCGGCCCCTTCCTCGGCCCCCAGCGCCGTCCCCGCCGCGCCCGCCCTTCCCCCACCGCCCGCGCGGCGCCCCCGCCTCCCCTCCCCCACCCGGCCCGCCACCCCCGCTCCGACCCCGACCCCGACCCCGGGGGGGCGGCCGGGCCGGGGAGCGGCGCTCTGCCCACCTGTTGGGGCGCCTGCGTGGCCCGGGGGCCCGGAAGGCGCCGCAGCCGAGGCCGGAGCATCCTTCGGGCCTGGTCGCGCGCGCGCGCGGGGCCTGGGCCTGGGCCGGACCGGGCCGGGCCCCCTCGGTCAGCGGGAGCACGTGGCCGCGCGGAGCGCTGGCGGACCCCCCTGGAAGCGGGAGTCTCGGGGCCGGGGGACCCCACCCGGGCCGGCAGGGCTGGCGGCGGGCCTGCGCCCGGGGGCCCCTCACGATGGGAGCCCCGGGCCAGGGCCGCCGCCTCCCCGCAGCCCAGGGACTCGGAGCTGCCGCTGGCGCGTGCTGGGGGCTCCCTCGGGGGTCTCCTCCGGGTCCTCGGCCTCAGGCTCCGAAGGCACCCCGAACTTTGACTGCTTCCGGGTGCCCCGGCCCGGCGGGGAGGTTCTTTGCAGGTTCGGGGGAGGCCCGCAGTCCCCTGCCGTCGGCGCCCTGGTGGGGCTGTGCCGCGGGCCCCGACCGGGGGCCTCCTGCTCGGGCCTGGCTCCACTTTGCGCGCAGGGGCTCTGGGCCGCGGGCCACCGAGTTTCCACCGGGCTCTGAGCGGATCCTCCCTGGCTCTCCGCAGGACGGTGGGGCACCCTTACCGCCCTCACGTGCCCGCTGTTGGCGGAGTGTGTCTGGTGGCGAACAGCCCCAGCTGCTCCCTTGGTCCCCTCTGCCCCCTGGCGTGCCCCTCGCTAGCCAGCTAACCCTGGGGTCTGGGGACAGCCTCCCTCCAGCCCCGCCAGCCCTGCCATCAGGCCCCATTTGTGCATGGGGTCAGCGTGGCACCTGCGGCTGTCACCACCCCGCCCTCTCTGGCTCAGAGGTGGCGCTGGAGTGGGGGCCTGCACCCCACTTAGCAGCAAGCCGTGGTGGACACAGTGGGAACAAGCAGCGGTGCAGGGGCCTGTTTCCCACCTTGGGGAAGGCAGGAGTGTCCTCCTCATTGACGTCCCCTCATCACACCCCAGGGAAGCCTGTCACAGCTGCCTGCTGACCCTGCTGCCTGGACCCCCAGGGGCTGACTTGACTTCCTCTGTGCCGCCCCCCAACTGCTATCCCTTGGGGCTCCTCCCTGTGCAGCAGCCACCCCTCTGATGCTGTTTCCTTGTGCACCCCAGGGACCCCCTCTGTGCAGTACAGCCACCCTCCTGCCTGGCCTGAGGCCCTATGGCTCCTGCCAACAGGTGACAGGACCCGGCAGCGCCCCCGCCCCTGGTCACCAGCCAGAAGCCCCTTGTTGCAGGAGGTCTCACCCCTGCACTGCTGCCCCCACCCAGGAAGTAGGGATGGTTGCCAGCTCTTGGAGAGGACTTGGACCCCCAGGGGGCAGCAGGGTGGGGTGGGGGCCCTAAGCTGCTGCTGTTCCTCCCTTCACCCGGCCTTGTGGGGTGGTACTCCCGCAGGGCCCCACTCAGCTGGGCCGTGGCCCTGGGCCCCCAGGTCTGTCTGGCTGAGAGCTTGGCAGGAGCCTGGCCACCCCTACATCTCCCTGTGCCTTAGTTTCCCTTGGTGAGGACAACGGTCTCCGTCTTGTGGCTGCTCTTCCAGGGGCAGCCTGGCGGGCCCCACATCTGCAGGTTCCTCCTCTGAGGGTGTTCAGGAATCCCCTCTCTTGCTTCCGAGGGGCGCCCTGCAGGGGCGACTCCAGGCTCCACTCAGAACTCCCTGTCCGTCCCTGTGGGAGAAACTGCTGCCAGCCCTGGTTTCTGGGTGGGAACCTGCAGTGCCTGAGGCAGCACTCCGGGGTCCTGGCAGGGCTGGTGGGCACCGTGGGTGGTTGAGGCGCAGCTTGCTTGCCGAGGGGGCATCTGGAAGATGGGTCCCTGTGTTCCTGAGCGGATTGTGACCTGGGGGAGCACTGCAGGGACCCCCGTTGTCTCCACTTGGGATCCTAAGAACAGGCCCTTTTCCAAAGGTGCCCCGAGGACACCAGCTAAACTTGAACTTGGGACAAACCGCGTCAGCGCGAAGCTGTCCCAGACGCTGTATGGGACACTCTGAGGCTGAGCTGTTCCCAGCAGGAGTCGGAGTTACCTGCCGCTCTGTGCCTGCTGACCAGCTGGGGGGTACGGGTCAGCCTGGGAGGGGACGTGGGCGGGTGAGGCCTGGAGGAGGGGGCCAGGGTTGGGGTCAGTGACCCCTGCTCCGGCCGCCGTGGTGGCCGTGCACTGGCGGCAGAGGTGCCTGTGGCTCTCCTCGCCGTGGCCCATCCCTGTCCGGGGCGTCCGTGTCCCCGACAGGCTGCAGCCATTTCCTGCAGGTCTTTTCTTTTTCCTCCACGGCCAGAAGTTCATGCCTGCCTTTTCGGACAGTTTGCTCCTTTAAAATCACACTTTGAGAAGTGACAGGACCACCCCTACTGCTGGGCGGCCGGCGGGGCTGCGGTGCGCCCCTCGCAGTGGACTGTGCCCCGCTGCTCTTGTGACATCACTGGTCCTCTGCCCTGTGTCACAGGCGCTTCCTTCACTCTGTTGGTTTTAAACTTTGGACCAGGCCAGACATTTGCCTGCGGGAATCCTGTGGGACACGTGAGGGTCTGGCCGGGGGACAGAGGTGGGCCCCCAGAGTGGGGGAGTGCCCCCTCCCCGAGGCCTCTGGCGTAGGTGGGCTGGGCCCGCTCAGGTGTGGACTCCTGGGAGGGACGGCCTGAGGCCCTCTGCCCAGGGCTCCTGTCTCCTGGACCCTGGTGCCTACCCGTGCCCGTTGGTCTGCAGGGCAGCTGTGGCCTGTGTCTGGTGCCCCCTTCTGGGGCTCCCAGGGCCTGTGCACAGAGGGACCAGGGTGCTGCCTTGTCCTCACAGTTGCTGGGACCTGGGGTGGGGGTGCCCAGGCTGGTGCAGCCATCCATGTCGGGTGTGGCTCTTGGGGAGGGCCTGGTGGGGGCTGCGGGGGCTGGGCCCCTCAGGTGCCCGCAAGACACCAGCTGCTCACCCCACGTTCACTGGGGTCCCCCGGAGGCCCAGATTTCTTGGGCCAAAGGGGCCTCATTCCTCCTTGTTGGACTGGCCCCTGTGGCCATCCTGGCTCAGGGGTCCCCACCTGCCTTACTTAGGAGATGACCCTTCTACAGGAGGTCGGCTCTGCTCCTTAAAAGTGCTCAGCGACTTGAGATGGGGGTATCAAGCCCCAGCGCCGTAGAGGGTGTAACCCCATGCCCCCCACCCCCCCGTCTGGGCTCCCGTACCCTCCCTTTTAGAGAAGGTCTCACAGACACCCCGTAGGGACCTGGCCATCGCTGAGTACGGTGTCCCTGAGCTGCCCCTACCCTGTGTCCTCGTGGTCAGCTCCTCATCTGGGGTGGGGGTGGAGTCCGAGCCTGGACAGGACCCAGTTCAGTCAGCAGTTGGGTTGTTTGCTGTGACGGTGCCGTGGCCTGGGGCTCGTGGACAAGGGCAACCATGCCACACTCCGGAAGCTGAGTGGCCACGGCTGCAGCGCATTCCAGTCCCAGGGGGCCCCGCTCGTGGGCACCCCCGTCTTGACCGGAGCTCTGTGAGGGTCACAGCAGGGTAAAGCCAGTAGGGAGGCCGTGTTCCCGATCTCGTGTGGACACGTGACCTCGCTTTCCATGCAAGCGGGGTCGTGGGGCGGAAACTCGGGCGGTTTGCGGCAGAGCGGCTGCGGCTGCCCCAGCCTTGTGGTCCTCTCGGCCGTTGGTGTTTGCCGTCTGAGAACCCGTGCTCAAGCGTCTGCACAGGTGTCCTGCCTGGTTTTTAAATTGGGTTTTCCCCTTTCTTTTGTACGGTCCACAGGGTTGTTTCACATTAGCTCCAGGGGTACAGCAGTGGGACCCTCATGTGTTCCACACAGCAGCCGCCCCGTGTCTCCCGTGCCCCCTGACACCTCACACAGTTACAGCAAGAGCGGCTCTTCCCTGTGCCGGACTTCACGCCCCTGGGACTGGTCCCGACTGCCTGTCTGTCTTGCTCCGTCCCTCCTCTTGGCACCTAGCCTCCCAGCCCCTCTGCCCTGCGGCCATCGCTGTGTCTGTGGGAGTGTGATGTTGCGTGTGTCCCTTTATTGGGCTCTTTGGGTCCCATGTTTAAGTGAAGTCCTGGAGCTTCTCTGTCCGGCTCCATGCCTCGGGGGGCAGGGTCCCCGCTCTCCGCACAGCTGCGTGGTCATCCGCTGTGTCAGGCCCCCACACCCTCTCTCCGCCTGCATCGCCCTGGCCAGGTCCTGGCAGTTATGAATGACCAAATGATGCCGCAAGTGAACGTGGGGCCACGTGTATTCTTTCGAATCAGTGTTTTGGAATTTCTTTGGATAAATACCCAGAAGTGGAATCGCTGCATCATAAGGCAGCTCCATTTTTAATTTTCTGGGGAAATTCCGCAGCACTTTGCACAGCGGCAGCTCCGATCTGCCTCCCCACCAGCCGTGCACGAGGGCCCCTTCCCCACACCCACACCCTCACCCGTGCCCCCCTCGGGGGCTGCTCTCTTACTGTTTGGTTTCGAGGGTTCGTTTCCTGTTCTGGAGGTCGGCCTTTCCAGGTGTGCACCCCGCACACTTTCTAAGATCTGCACTTTGTGTGCCCAGCCCAAGGCCCCGCGGGTCTCACCCCATTCTCTTGCAGGACTGTTACGGTTTTGGGCTCTGCTCTCAGGTTCATGGTCCGTTTCGAGGTGGTTTTTGTGGGAGGTAAAGGGCAGCTCTGGGTGTTGGAGGGTCTGCTGTGCCTCTGGCCCGTCGCCATGCGCCGTATGCCCATGGCGGCCTGTGCGCTCCACGCTCTCCCTGGTGGTGTGCGTGCAGCCACCGGGCCTTTGCAGTGGACCGTTGCGGTTCGGCTGCGGTGGCCCCTGGCTGTCCTGCTCAGGGCTCCCAGGCGAAGCTCGGAACCGGCCTGTGGCTTCTGCAGAAACACAGAACCACGGGCCCTTGCGAGGGGCTGTGCCAGTGTGTTGTGTCCCAGGGTGTCCGGCCTTCTGGCATCTCTGGGCCACGCTGGAGGAGGAACTGTCTCGGGCCGCACGTTAAACTCACACACACTCATGAAAACTGATGAGCAAAGACGTTTTCAGTAGACGTGCGATTTTGGGTTGGGCCGCACGCCCGGCCAGGCCAGGCCAGGGAGGCGGCATCCTGACCGTGTGTGTGAGTCTTTGGACGGCCCTCACGCTGCAGCCACTGCCTGTCCCCGTGTGGCTGCTGAGCTCAGAGGGTTTTTACCTTTTCAAATGGTTGGGGAAGCATCCAGAGATGGACCCTTTATGACACGAAAACGACATGGTTTTGACCTCGGGGCCCCGCCCTGCAGGGACATCGCAGGTGCATGGGGCTCACCCTCGGCAGGCGTGGGCGATGGGGCGCTGCCGGGCACCATGTGTCCCGCTGCCCAGAAAAGCACAGGCTGGACTTGAGTGCAGTGTCCCTAAGGTGCAGTGCGTGCTGAGCGTCTGCAGATGGGCATGCCCTGCCCGTGGGCGCTGCCCCCACGTCCCCATGGGCGAGGGGAGAGCGGTCAGAATGGAGATGCAGACTGTCTCCTTGCGGCCGACCTTCACGAAACTAGATGCGGGTGTGACAGTCACAGTGTCCGAACCCCTCGCTCCCCGCCGGTGGCTGACGGTGACCTCATGGTTCCCTGTGTGGGCACAGCCCCAGGGGAGTGCACGCTGGGGGAGGAACAGTGTCCTGGGCTAGGGATGCCAGGGCGGGCAGCCGGTCTCTGGCCTCAGCCAGGCAGCTGAGGTCCCAGGCCTGTCCCGTGGCTGCGCTCGGCTGCATGGGCCGAGTGCCCGAGAGTTTCTGTCAAGTTGGGACCTGCTGACTCAGTGCTGCCCGGAGTGGAGCCTGCTGAGACCTGATGGCAGCTCCAGGGGAAGCTGGCCTTCTGCCACCGCCCTGATGGGGGCCCATGGACTCTGGCTGCATCTGCAGGTCGCGGGAGGTGGGCATTGGAGTCGGACGGGGACAGGACCTGCGTCCCCAGCACACTGACATCACCCAGGCTGTCGAGGGCCTGAGTGGCAGAGGCGGAGGGCGGGGCACTCTGAGCCGAATGCCCATCCCCTGGCCTCAGACACTGTCCTTCACCTGCCGGGCTGGGCTCTGGCTCGTGGGCAGGTGCTCGTGGGCCTTCTCTTGTGATGCCCCTGCGTGTCTACATCTTGTCCACACACAGGCACATCACTTGTGCGCATCCTCACCCCAGCCGCCCTGGCCCTCCGGGAGGCCTGCACGGCACAGACGATGGTGACAAAGCCCGGCTAGGTGTCCTCCGTGAAAGACGCGACTCTGCCACAGCGTACGGCACCACTGTCGGCGGCAGGCGCAGAGTCTGGCACCCTGACCTGGAGGGCACGCCCACGCATAGGGCCCGCTGCCTTTCCCACGCTTGGGCGCAGGTGCAGGTTCTCGGGGTGAGAAGACCCCCCCCCCCCCCCCCCGCTGTGCACTCAGTGGCCCTTCACAGACTCGTCCCAACAGCACAGAGTACAGCGCTTGACCCAAACTTGCATTCCCTTTGGTGACGCTAATGTTTAAACCGCAGACTTGCTCACCATCAAAAGGCAACATGAGCGAGGCCTACTCCCGCCCACCCCTGCAGCAGGCAGACACCCTGCCCGAGGGGCCAAGGGGCAGCTGGGGAGGAAGATCCCCGACATCTTCATCCCTGAGTCCCCTGCCCTCCCCTCAGGAGTGTGTGGTGCTGTGCAGGCCCCAGCAGGCCGAGCTGAGGCCACGAGACTAGCCCCAGGGTCAGCGACTTGTGGGAAGTCCCCGCACCGGCCCCAGTTGTGCTCCTGGCCATGGCCCAGTAGGGCCCGGAAAGGCCAGGCACACGAGTCCAGGTGGCCTGTCCCAGTAGAGTCAGGGGTGCTACCTGAAGCCCCCAGCCACGGCATGCACGGCCCTCGGGACGTGTGGCTCCCTTTTTTTCCAGGGTTTGTCCGAGCTCAGTCACAAGGCTGTGGCTGACCCTCTGTGTGTCTGGCCTTAGGCACTTGGTGCCCAGCCTTCTGGTGATGGGACTGGCCTCTGGCCCTGCTGCACATCACACCCTCAGCACCAGTGGGGGCCGCGTCCCGGGTGAGCAGAGGCTTACCAAGCAGGACGCTGCACGCAGGTCAGCAGGCCGTGGACCTCCTCAGTGAGAGTCGTGGGCCGTGGGCAGCTGTCCGTTTGTGGTGCTGCTTCTGCAAAGCTGTGCCGAGGAGATGGGAGCACGTCCCGTCAGTGCCGAGACAGGGCCTTGGGGTGGGTTTCGTTGGAAGAGAGCCCATGGAGCTAACGTCCGCCTCCAGAATGGGTCGCCGCTTCTCACGCACCAGCCAGGGCTCCTGTGGAGGACCGCACTCACTCAGAGCTTCTTGGCGACCTCGTCAGTGGGCCGCGGGTGGGGGTGTGCTGCGCCGGCCTGTGGCTCCAGGTCTCGCCGGCCGATCCCGGGAGCTTTGGGACCCAGGCTGTGGGGTGGGCAGCACTCGGGGTCTCTCCCCATCCAAGCTCGTTGTGAAATGGGTGCCTTTCGTGGTTGTGAAGCGGTTGTGGGCAGTGCTGACCAGGCGAGGTTTCCCTCCCATGAGCTCGCCTGACCCCTACTCGGAGGCTCTGACCTCTGTTGAGCAGACTCAGAGCTCCTCGTGGGGTCACGGCCATCGCCTAGGGGCGATGCCCGTGTCTCCCATGGAGTGACACGGTGTCTCACAGATGCCTTCCATCGCGTGGAGGTTCCCTGTAGTCCCCAGTGCCTGTGGGAGTTCTTACAGGGCACCTGGGCGTGGTCTTTGTTCAGTGGCTGTGGGTTCCAGAGTCAGGCCAGCCTCTGCTACCAGAGGAGCCTGGGGGGGTGGGGGCACGGCCCTCACGTGGTGCTGGCTTTGCCCTGCTGGTGCGCGGAGAGGTTGGCACCGTGATTCACAGCCAGTGCTGGGTGGCCTCCGTGCTGTCCCTACCTGCTCTGCTCTCTGCAGAAGCTGTGCTGCAATCTGTGTTCCGTTCCCTGGGTCGGGAGGGTGTTCTCTCTGGTTTCTGCGTGGTTGTCGGGAGGTTTTGGTTCAGGCCCAGGGTCACTGGTTCTTCCCGTGGAGCTCAGGCTGTTGGTGTCTGGGGAGCGACCGTCCACTCCGTCCCAGTCGCTGGGCTTGGTGGCATGTGGCTGTTTCTCGTGCCCACGCCGCTCAAGGGCAGTGGGGTCTGCATGTGTCCCACTGGTCCCGGCACTGGTCACCACGGCTTCTCCCCCCACCTCCCCTGGCCTGGCCTGGCCGCTGCACCTGCGCTGCGTCCTGCATCCTCGGTTCCCACAGTGAGACTGGCTGCTGGCGGGCGTGCCATCAGAGCCACCTCTCGCTCTCCCCTCCCGTCCTTCCTGGCTCTCCACTGCAGCCGTCGTGCATGTGGCTGCTGGTCTGTGTCCCCACATGTGGGGACCGTGGGCCTGTTCACAATTTGGGGCATGTGTGAGTAATTATCATTAAGTGTAGGAGACTACCCAGTTTCTTGATTTGGGACTTTTTCACGAAAACCGCTTTGTGGAGAGAGAGCCAACATGAGATCACACCCACCCGTCTCATGTTTGGTGGGTTGTGGTGTGTCCACGAGTCCACAGCGTCTGGGATGTCAGGGTGGGGGCACCCTGCTGGTCCGGCTGAGCCTGGGAGCCCTGTTCGGTGCATGACTGCATGTGTGTCCTCACAGGTGAGGTGTGAGCCTGCAGGTGCATGTCATCGGCAGGGGGTCCTTCCACGGGGTCCAGGCAGCCCAGCTGGGACCTGTCGTGTGGGCAGGGCTGGTCCGGGTCCTGTGGCATTTCCAGGCCTTAGTGCAGTTTGCCAGATCGGTGCCCAGTGCTGGTGCTTGGGCCACATCGAGCCTTTAACCAGGTGCCAGCTCAGAAGAGCCTCTTGCTCAGCCGTCTGCCGTAGAGCCTTCCCAGGGTGGCCAGGGGTGGGGTTGGCCAGTCAGCGAGGCTGGCAGTTGGGTGGCCTCGAGGGGCCTCGAGCTTCCCCTGGTGGGTCCTGTGAGCGGCCGAGAGCCCTGTGGCCCGTCTGTGTGGAGGTGTGTGCAGGCCTGCCTTTCTGGGGCCTGGGGGTCCCATGGGCAGCACTCCTGGTCTCCGCTCACTGGCCTTCTTTCTGGAGAAGAGGGCGGAAGGCGTGGGGTGGGGGGTGGGCTGCATGGCTGGAGGCAGAGTCCAGCAGCTGGAGCGCAGTCATGTGGTGTCTGGGCTGGGGTGGCGGTGCCTGAGGCTGTCCCTCCTGCTCTGCCCCCCCCCCCACCTTCCCCAGGGTGGACGGAGCTCCTGGGGGGTGACAGCACAGTGGGGATGGGAGGGCTGCAGGCCTCTGCCCGTGTGTCTGCCCCCTCCCTACCCCCACCTTGAGGTGAATCGCCAACGTGGTTCTGGTCACAGTTTCCCCACTGGGGTGGTGGGGCCTTCATCCCTCTTTCCTCCCGTTCCAGATCTGAGGGCGCCCCTGGGCCCCCGGGTCGGCGGGAGGCTGTGGCCGTGGCAGCCTGTGCCGCAGCGTGACGTGCTCTCTGCCTGTTTGCAGACTACGTCTACTTCGAGAACTCCTCCAGCAACCCGTACCTGATCCGCAGGATCGAGGAGCTCAACAAGGTAGAGCGTGTGTGCGGGGACGCGCGTGTGCACGTGCGCGTGTCTGGGCTGGCCCTGTGTGGGGCGGGGAGCCCGCTCTCCTGTTGACTCCAGCCTGGGGCCACCATGACAGATGAAACAAAGCAGGGCAACAGCCTGGATGCCGTCTTTGGAGGGGACCTTGGGTGGTGCGGGCTGGCCACTGTCGGCTCGTTTTGGGGGCTGCGTCCCCAGGGTCACCTGCCCAGACCTGGGTGCCTGGCGGCTGTGCTTGAGTGACATGTTCAGCAGCCTGAGTGGGACAGGACTGGTGCGAGGGTCTGGGCTGGGCGAATCCCGGGACCAATGAAAGGCCTATAGAAGCTGCACCTGGAGGCTTGGGCCTCTGTTCCCCTCCTGCTCGCTTGGGTGCAGGGGCTGTGGGCTCCTGGGTGCCCCCTTCTCAGCCAGTTGCTCTCTTTGCCCAGAGCTTCTCACCATCCTGAGTGGGTGATCCCTCCCTGCCTCCCATTGCCCCCTGCTCGGAGGTGCCCTGGGTGGCTCTGGGGTGTCCCCTCCCTCTCAGACGTGGCTGCCACAGCCCTGGTCCTGCGGCCCCTTCCTTCGGGCCTCCCCTGATGGCTGCAGAGGAGCAGCTGCATCACCTGTGTTGGCAAGGGGACTTGCTGGGCCTCTGTGAGGCTAGCCATCGAGAAGCTGCTTCCTTGGAACTCAGGTTTCACGACATCAGGGGTTCAGGAGCCCTGAGACAGGCAAGACAGGGCGGGTAGGTCGGGTGCTGACCTGACCACTCCCTCATGCCACACTCAGCTACAGCTGAGCCCTGGCCAGGGGCCTCTCGCTGCCGCATCTCAATCCCCGTGGGAAGCGGGGTCATGGGTGCAGCCCAGGTGGGCATGGTCGGTGTGTGGCTCCCAGTGGGCCCACCTCCCGGCCCCGGGCAGCATCTGCGAGGCAGAAGGGCAGGGCGGGCACCCGTCTCTGCATCTCTGCAGAGCCAGGAAAGGGCTGCCCTCTTGGGAACAGCAGGAGGAGCGGCCGGACGCCTAGAGGCAGGAGCAGCTCGGGGAGGCCTATAACCTGAAAGTCCATCAGGACAGGCCCAGAACAGGAGCTAAAAGCAAACAGACCCGCGTGCCCTCTGAGAAGCCGGCCGGGCTCCCTGAGGCTCGCAGGCTCGGCGCAGGAGCAGCTCCGAAGGTCCAAGTGAAGCCTCAGTGGAGAGGGGGACTTGGTGCTTCCCAGCATCGGGGCAGAAGCAGAGGGACCAGACGAGACTGGGGGCTTGCCGTGGGGGCCCAGCACCACCTGTAGGGGTTGTGGAACGGGGGACAAGCTGTCGGGACATGGGGCTGGGGCGTGCGCTCACCAACTCAAACTGCAGGCGCCAGGCCAGGGACGCCAGGGGCCCCCGCAGGTCTTCGCTGTGAGAGCACATCAGAAACTGGGTCCAGGGACGTGGGGCACCGGCCTCTGGGCACCGGGAGCAGGAGCACGGGGCTCCTTACCCTTTCATGTAAGTTGAAAATGACTAAAACGAGGTTTTCTGAAGAAAACCTAGTAGCCGGTCCTGTTGCAGTTTCTTTCTGTCCCCGGGCTCAGCCTGCTGTCCTGCTCACCTGACGCAGGCGGGTGGGTGACCAGCAGAGCCCCCTGCCCTGCCCCATACTCTGGGCCTTAGTGGGCCTTCCGGGGAGGGTGGGGGTTGAGGTCTGTGTTTGGAGCTGTGGCCAGGCAGGGATTGCATTTCCGTTGTTGCCGTGGGAGATTAAGTCTTCACCAGAAACGGTGGGAGTTCAGAAAGGAGGCAGGGGCTGGGGCGTGAGAAATGGAAATGGGAGGCCCCAGGCCCCTGGCCCTGTGGGGCGCTGTAGCCCTGGCTCCCCAGAGGCTCAGGAAGCAGACGAGAGGCCCTACAGCTGCCCCACCTCCCTACCAGGGGCCCCTTGGAACCCCAGCACAGGGACACGGTCTAAGCAGATCGAGGACACAGATTGGAGCTGTGAGGGCTGAGGCCAAAGGCACCTGGGCAGGTTCCGGAGTCGAGGGCCTCCTGGGTCCCGCAGGAGCTGTGGACAGGCGGGAACACAGGTGGTGAGGCTGGGGTGCTGCTGGGCACCACGGAGCCGAGAGTGGACCGTCTGCACGCCACGGACGCTGCTGGGCGGGGCCTTGGCAATGGCTAAAACTGCCCGAAGGGCTGAACGCAGCCAGGGCCAAACCTAACACCGTGGTGGCATCTGCATCGTTTGTGGTTGGAGGGCGTCCCTCGCCACTGCAGGCTCTGCTTTCCAGCCGAGACTGGCCAGCTCTCGTGGCTGCCAGCACACGGTTGGAGCCGCTGGGCAGCGTGTGTTCAGTGGCAAGCAGAACTCATGCTCACGAGAGTGAGAGGTTCCCGACCTTGTTGAGGGTCCTGGCTTAATGGGTCGAGCGAATAGAAGTTACACACTCCCCTGAAGGTGACGTGCCGTTCCGGGAGACACTGCGAGGATTAGAATTGCGGTCAAGTTCTTGCCTTACTCAAGACGGACGCTCCTGAGTGTGGAAACGCTGCGCTCGCCCTGTGAGAGCAGGGACCCAGCGGCTGCCAGCCCTGGCCCCCCCATGTTCCCTGGGCTCCGTGTGTCGGACAGCAGCCCTGCCTGAGTGCGGGGGGCACACTGCAGGCCCCACCTGGGCTGCCTCTTAGACCCCCGGCCCATCTCTGCCACCTGGGTTTGGTGCTGCAGTGATGCCAGCCAGGGGCCACTTGTCCTCAGCCACCTTCCAGAGCCGCACAGGCGGAAGGCACAGCCACTTCGGCTGAACTCTGGTCATAACTGACCTTTCTGATGGCCAGGGGTCAGCCAGGTTCTGGCCCCGAGCAAGCAGGGCCTAAGGGTGGGACTCAGAAGCCCAGGTCCCCCTGGACGGCAAGGAGGTTAGGGCTGTGGGAGGCCGGGGTCCACGGGAGGGAGGAGGCACAGCCCTGGGGACTTCAGGTCTATGAGGGTGCTGCTCTGAGGCACCAGTGCCCCTCAGCGCAGGAGCCCCCCGGGTGGCTTGGGATGATGTGCCCTTGCTGTTGCAGACTGCCAACGGGAACGTGGAGGCCAAGGTGGTGTGCTTCTACCGGAGGCGGGACATCTCCAGCACCCTCATCGCCCTGGCCGACAAGCACGCCAGTGAGTCCCCCTCCCTGGGCCGCCCACCCCACCCTCCCCAGGATCAGCTCTCATCCCTGGGAGGGTTGGCCTCCCCACCCTGGTGCAGCCTCGGCCTCCGGTGCTGAGTGGTGTCCTGTGTAGTCACCACAGCGCTGGGGCCTGGGCTGGGTCGTGAATCTGTGTGCCCTTCCCCTGCCCTTCTCTGGAAAGTGGGTTCTGGTGTGTGCTTGTCACTCGGAGGGGTTGGGGACTGTCACTGCCTGAGGTTTTTTTCCCCTAGCATGATTGATTTTGAGACTTGAAACCCAGGCGGACCATCTCCTGGGTGGAGCAGGGAGGGCAGGGCCCTGGCTCAGGTAGGGGTGGGGGCCACTGGTGCTGTTGGTCCTGCGACATTTGTTCGGTGGTGCTTCGTGGAGAGGTTGCCCAGCGTTTAAGAAACACAGGGTCTGTGTTCACAGCTCACGCCTGAGTCTGAGGAGCCATGACGTGGAGGGAGCACCAAGCAGCTCAACGCCGGGCCTCGGCCTGGCGGCAGCAGGCACCTCCTCTAGAACTGGCGGCCACGCCTCGGGGGCTGGTCCACGTCTGTTCCCTTTGGAGGCAGGGCTGCCCTTGTGTCCTCCATGTGTCTGGGGCCAGGGTGGCCTGTGTCCCCTGCTGGGTGGGTTCCACGGGGCTTGTCCTGCTCAGTCTGCGGCAGGAGGCCTGGCCCATGCAGGCACCGTCTCTCGGTGAGCATGGCATGTGGCTTTCCCTGGTCCCCCGGACGCTTGGTGGCAGGGCCACCCTGGCCATGTAGCCTGAACTCCTGTGAGTTCATCGGGTGACGTCTCTGACTCTCCTGTCACCAGGATGGGCACAACGGCAGCCTCACAGTTACAGCCGAGACCCTGTTCCCAGCAGCCTGGGTGGGGCAGAGCCCTGAGCGGCCCGGGGGCAGCACAGTGGATGAGCTCCCAGCAGGGCCCGCTGGGCCGAAGGGTGTGCAGTGGGGCCCAGTGGCACCATGGGTCTGCCCTGCTGTCTGACGTAGCCGTGGGCCTGGGCCCTCCATGTTCTCTGGCTGCCGTGTGCATGGCAGTGTCCCTCGAGACAGGCAGCTCCGTGTCAGCGGTGGGTGACAGAGCTGACCGGGAGGCGCCTCTGACCCTGAAGCCGGTGCCCACTGTGCCCAGACTGGCCTCCAGGTGCCAAGGAAAAGGGCTGGGGTCCCAAGAGTCCACCGACCCTGGTGGTGCCGGAGACTGTGGGCTTGGCCCCAGAAGATCTCTTCCCCGGCCTCTCATCACTGCTGTGCATTCTAGAGGCGTGGCTGGCTGGGCCCTGGACCTGCTGGTCTGTGTGGCCCAGGAGGCAGGCATCATTGCTGACTTGGGGACAGTGATGACTGAGACCCCTTACCTGTGTCCATTGCTGTGCCCAGAGTGACCTCAGTCCTTACCCTCAGGCACACGGTGGCTCGTTGTGGCCCAGGGGGCCTGGGCTGGTCTGCTGCCGTTGCCTGGTGGCCACGTGGGCTGCAGGAGGCAGCTGGGCAGGTGTGCTGCCTCGGGCGCTGTTAGAAGGCAGTGTTCCAGAGGGCCGCGTCCGAGCTGATGGGTTGGGCAGAGCGCAGTGTCCCTGGGGGCCTGTCCGCAGGCGGCCCCTGTGCATGTGGAGCTCCACACCGCAGACGGACAGACTGAAGTCGGGGCCTGTTCCCCTGCAGGCGTGCTGTGTCCAGGGCCTTATTGGCAGGCAGGAGGGAGGCTGGGGGCGGTCAGAGCAGCTGCTAGGGTTTCCTGTGGGCCTGAGGGCCGGAACCTCCTGGACGCCTCACCCCTGCCAGATGTCTAGCCCCCATGGCAGGGTGGGTGTCCCCGGGCCACTGCTCAGCCCTGGCCCCTCCTGGGGTCTTGAACAGCCTCCTCAGGCCACAGCAGATGTAGCCACACTCCCCAGCCCCCCTCTCAGCCATCCTCTTGAGAGTGAGATGTCCATGGGGAAGCCTCAGGCCCTCCCTGGAGCCCGTGGGAGTGAGCAAGCCGGGCACGGGGAGCAGGGCCTGCCGGGGCCTTGGAAGTGAGGCTCCCTCCCTGAGCACTGGGGAGGGGTCTCCCTGCCATGGGCACCTGCCCTGGGTTCACCACCTGAGTTCCGGGGGCTGGGGGTTTGCAGGTCCTGAGGGCAGGCCTGGAATGCAGGGGAGCGGGGCTACAAGGGACCTCTGTCCCCTCTTCTGGAGGCTGGGGGCCACCTGGCTGTAGGTGGCCCTGGGACATCTGTTCCCTGGGCTCTTCCTCTGACGGGGGCCTGGGAGCCACAGTGGGCCTGTCTCTGCCCACAGTGACTGTCCCTGGGGCCCATGGTGACTACCCTGGCACCAGTTCCTTGCTGAGCTGTGTGGCCCAGCAGTCCCATCACAGGGCTGGTGATTGGATGCTGGTGACATCCCCAGGCTGGGGGTGCTTGTGGGGTTCCTGGGAGTGGGCAGAGAGGGGAGGCCACTGGCAATGTGGGCACTTGGGCTGCTATGCCCACCCTTTGCACACCCCACTCTGGTTGTAGGCTGGGTCTGGAGACTCTGGGACTCCCCGCGGCTACCACAGGGGGGCAGCAGAGGGCCGTAAGGTAGTGACCCGCAGCTGAAGTGGGGGGACCTGGGTTCAGAGCAGCCAGACAGGACTTACCCAGAAGCTCTGTGGGAGGGCACAGCTAGAAACCCTGCCCTGTAACCCCAGCTTTGGGACCTGGGACAGAGGGCACAGGATTAGCTGTGTGGCTGGTGACGTCCCAGGATGCACCCAGAACAGGGAGGGTGCGGCACCTCGGGGTGGCTGAGCTTCATGTACCCCTGCCCTGGCGTATCCTACACCGCACCGCCCTGGCCCTGCTCTGTCAGGGGCAGCCACCCCCGGCCGTGTTGGGGGGGGGGCTGCCCATGCTGGAGAACCCCTACCCCTACTCCCTAGGCCACCCTGGGGCCGTGCTCACCCGCCACCTGGCCTGTCTGTTCTCCAGCCCTGTCCGTCTGCTACAAAACCGGGCCCGGGGCCGACAACGGCGAGGAAGGTGAGGGCGCCCCTGCATGGTCTCTGGCCCTTGGGCTGTGAGGGCCTTGGGGTGTGGGCTCCTCTGACAGCGCCCATGGTCCCTCAGGGGAGATGGAGGAGGAGATGGAGAACCCCGAGGTGGTGGACCTGCCCGAGAAGCTCAAGCACCAGCTGCGGCACCGTGAGCTGTTCCTCTCGCGGCAGCTGGAGTCACTGCCTGCCACCCACATCAGGTAGCTGGTGGTGGGCGGTGGTGGGCGCCCCCTCCCTTCCCCTCCCCTCCCCTCCCCTGACTGTGTGTGTCTTTTGCAGAGGGAAGTGCAGCGTCACTTTGCTCAACGAGACCGAGTCGCTCAAGTCCTACCTGGAGCGGGAGGTAAGGGGCGGCGGCGGCAGGTGTCCCACTGGTCTGGGGGCTTCTCCCAGCTCCCTGTGGGTCCACGCCCTTTCCCTCACCCATCCCCCACCCCAGGTCCCAGGCTGAGTTTTGAGACACTGGTCTCGGTGGGATGATGACCAGGGGAGCTGACACCATGGTCCCGACATTGCCCTGAGAACTGGGGACGTGTGCGTGGCAGGACACTGCCCACCACTCCCCCGCTGCAGCTCCAGAGAGCGCGTGTTTCTGGGGAGCGGGTGGCCGCAGAGCAAGGTGGCCAGCGGGGCCGTGTGCGTTCTGAGGCCCAATGGGTCTGCGTTGGGGCTTGTGGGTGACTTGGAGGGCAGGCCACAGTGTCAGGGGCACCACTGTCCAGGGCACTTCCGCCCACCCCACAGCTGGCTGTCTGGGGCCCACTGGGACACGGCGGAGTGACCCAGCTACAGATGGGGTGGTGACAGCAGCAGGTGGTGGGGGCGGGGTGAAGGTGGGGGGTGGCAGCAGCAATGAGGCCTGACCTCAGGTCAGGGGTCTGGAAAGCCGCCAGCAGGGGCAGCGCCTGAAGTGAGTCCCAAAGAGCAGGCTTGGCAGGCAGCCAGGGAGCCGGCTGGGGCCCCTTGTGGGAAGTGCTGTGCGGGACCATCTCCACCCAGGAAGCTGCAGGCATGGGCAGTTGGACCCTGGGGATGAGCCCCCTGGGAGTGGGGGTCACTGTGGTGGTTCAGAGAGACCCCTTAGTGATACAGAGGGACACTTGTGAGCAAAAAGGCCACTGCGAGGCCCTCCCGCTCTGGCCAGCCGGTGCTGCGCTGTGTTCACGTGGGGGTGGCTGTGGCCTGGCGTGGGGGGTCCTGTGTGTGTCCCAGGCGGGGGCCCCTGGGTGTTCAGGCAGCGTGGGCTCTCGCACAATGAGAAGACAGGTACCGAGGCCCTGGCGCAGGACAGCCTTCGGTCCGCAAGGGTGGGCCACCCTGGGCCAGGGTCACTGCAGTGCTGTCCCCACCCAGACCGAGACAGGCAGTCCTCACGGGACTTGGACCACAGGACAGCTCGGCCCCCGGAGGGCACAAGGGAAACGCCAAGGGGCTGGTGCATTTAGGGAGATGAGCCCATGATGTTGGGCCTGGAAGAGGCCCCGAGAGGACTCGGCGGGGAGTGAGGGAGCCCCGGTGTCAGGAGGCTGAGCTGGTGGCCGGCCAAGAGCCCGTCCTGGGCCTGGGCTGCTGGCTTGTTGCTCACAGTCACAGCCTTGCAGGCTGTTTCCAGGAGCCCAGAGCTGCCTGCGCAGTAGTGCTGGGTGCAGGGGCCGCGGTGGCAGTGGGCCGGGGGGGCGGGGGGGTGCTGAGCAGGGCTGGGCCGGCTGCTGCAACCTCCACTCTGGGCACTGCATCCAGAACATTCCATGGCTTGACTTGGCATATGTCTCCTGTGACAACTGCAGGAAAACCACCATCTTCTCAACAGACGTGCCCAGAATCTGTCAGATTAATTCTTCTGTGTCTCAAGATTTGGGTTGCTATTAAACATTTTCATAAACTTCCTGAAGTGTCACCGCTGAGAGAAACGCGGCCGTGTAGGGTTGGGCGTTGGCAGCTCGGCAGGCCTGGCGTCAGCCCCAAGCCCGTGGCAGTGGGCATGGCCGCCACGATGGCGCCCTCCTTACTTCCTCCGCCGTGGTCACCTTGTGGCCACGCGGCGCCAGCCCTGACCTGTGCCCGTGTTGTCTCCAGGATTTCTTCTTCTACTCCCTGGTCTACGACCCCCAGCAGAAGACGCTGCTGGCTGACAAGGGGGAGATCCGCGTGGGCAACCGGTACCAGGCGGACATCACGGACCTGCTGAAGGAAGGTAGGGCCACGCAGGTGGCCCTGGAGGAACGTCCTGCAGCCACTAGGCCCAGGCAGGCCGTCGGCCACCCTGCACGTGGGGCTCCTGCTTCCTTTGGCCATGTTTCCATGGTTTTTAGGTCTTTTTGTCTCTAAAGCACATGTTTGAGTGAATCTGTCCGTTGTGCCGACTTGTGCTGTGGGGGCGCTGTCTGTCCCCGAGGCTCCCTGCTCTCCCCCAGGCGCAGCAGCCTGGGCTCGTGGGGGCTCAGCCCGTCCTCCCAGCCCGCTCTGCCCCCCCCCCCCCCCCCCTCCGACAAGCAGGAACAGCTGGCCTTGGGGAGCCGAGGCTGTGGTCTGGTCTCAGCCAGTGTGTGGTTCTGGGTGGCAAAGCCACACTCCATGTGACAGCTGTGACCAGGTGCTCTGTGGGCCTCCTTTTGGAGGTGCCTGAGATGAGGCTGTGTCTCGAGTCACTGAAGAGTGGTGGTCACACTGGGACGGTGTGTCCTGTGCTCCCTGAGGCTCCATGTCAGTGTGGAGCCCCTGGGGTCCACAGGACGCAGGACCTGGCCCGGGCCCTTCCGAGCCATAACAGGCCCCACCTGTGAAGGCCACCTCCCTACAGCCACCTGCGGCTCAGGGACTGTCCCTTTTCTATTTCTGAAGACCGCTGCTGCTGCGTGGTCACTGTCACCTCCTGTCCAGTCATCATTTGTGCAGAAGGATATTTTGTCCTTGGTGATAAATAGGACTGTCAGCCTGCGGTGACACGTTCCTCATACCTGAGCTGTTGCTATGGAGCGGGTCCCGGCCTGGGCCCTTTGTCCTCTCTTGTGGTGTGTGCTCCTCTCTGCTTGACACGCCGCCCCAGGCGTCCTCGTGGGCCCCGGTGTCCTCCACCTGCCTGGGCGGGTCTCAGAATGAGCTCCCACTGGGTGGCCTCAGAGTCCCTCTTTCCCCTCAGCCATGTCTTTTTGGTGCAGCGTCCAGCGAGCGCGCCCTTTGTGTCCATGCAGGACAGCTGGGCGGGCTGCCCCCGAGCTCTTCCCTGTGCTCTGCTGTCACGGTTGCCTTTCAGTGACCTTTGTGAAGGCCACTGCCCTTCTTGGTGGCCTGCTCATCCCCTTTGCTGGGTGTGGAGTCCCATCTCTGTCTGGTCCTGCGTTGTGCACACTTTCTCATGTGCCTCACACACACACACACACACCCCTACACACTCACTGATGCACACATGTACCCACCTACACACACGCACACCCACGTACACCCTTCCCTGGTGGATGGTTTGCCGTCTGTTTTTGGGTTTCCCCAGTCTGGTCGTGTGGAGGAGGTGCTTGGCCAGGCTGGCAGGAGGCCCCCTCGGCGCTCACACGTGTGTCTTTGTCCTGCGGCCTCCGCTTGCTCATGGTCTCACCCAGCACGGGCAGGCTCGTCCCCCGTGGGATCTCAGAAGCAAGCAGATTCTTGGCCCCAAAGGCATCGCTGGAAGCCGAGGGTCTCTCCTGGCCTTGTGGGTCTCACGGGGCCGTCTTCTGCTCTTAGGCGAGGCAGACGGCCGAGATCAGTCCAGACTGGAGACCCAGGTGTGGGAGGCGCACAACCCCCTCCGAGACAGGCAGATCGACCAGTTCCTCGTGGTGGCCCGGTGAGTGCGGCTGCCCGACCCTCCCAGGGCCTCAGGGTCTGTCCAGTGTGGGGCCTCCCGCCTTCGAGGGAAGCTCTGAGTTGGTGCCGCTCAGTTCCTGTCCCCAGTACCCGGGGCCACTCTGGTCAGTGGGGGGTGCACTCCTGTCCCGTTGGGCCCCAGCCGCCCCTCTGCCGGCCGGCTCCATCACGTCTCCTGTTCCCCAGCTCCGTGGGCACCTTCGCGCGGGCCCTGGACTGCAGCAGCTCCGTCCGACAGCCCAGCCTGCACATGAGCGCCGCAGCTGCCTCGCGGGACATCACTCTGGTGAGTGGGCCGCGACGGAGCCGCCGAGCCTGTCCCCGCCTATCTGCCAGGGTCACCCAGGAGCAAGCCGCCTCTGCTGCTGCTCCGAGTGGCCCGCCCTCAGCACTCCCTGGGCCTGGTCACAGCCCGTGCGCCCCCAGCCGCTCCCCAGGACTCACCTTGTTTCCTGCTGGGATGGTGCTCCCGGGTCCTGGCAGCAGCCCAGACCTGGCCCAGGGTGGGCATGGTGGGCACAGGGAGGCCCGGTGACCCCTGTGTGTCTCGCTGCAGTTCCACGCCATGGACACCCTGCACAAGAGCGTGTATGACGTGGCCAAGGCCATCTCGGCCCTGGTGCCGCAGGGTGGGCCCGTGCTCTGCCGTGACGAGATGGAGGAGTGGTCGGCCTCGGAGGCCAGCCTCTTCGAGGAGGCCCTGGAGAAGTACGGAAAGGACTTCACGGACATCCAGCAGGACTTCGTGAGTGCACGCGAGGCGCAGGGCCCCGCCCCCTTTGTCAGAGGCTCCCGTGTGCCGCAGGTCAAGGGTCCGTGCTGGGCGTCGTGGGCCCTCGCCGGTGCTCGCAGTCTCGGTGCTCCTTAGAGTTCATCTCCGTTGGTTGTGTAGCCAGCGTGCCTCTCCCTGCCGTGTGCTTGATTAGTGCCCTGGAAGTGTCTGCCCCGGGAGCCCTGGGGGTGGGGGCGGGTAAGGCCTGCACCTGCAGGGCGCCCCGTCTCCCTGTAACCCTGAGCCTCACAGAAAAGAGAATGAGGGGCTGCTCAGAGCAGCACGCTCCGGTGCAGAAGGGGTGGGTGACCACAAGCCTGAGGCGGATGGACTGCCACCATCTGGTAGGAGCGTCCTCGGTGGTGGCAGGCAGCCATCCTGAGAAGCCCCCAGAGGGCCGAAGGGACAGTGGTTGGGCCTGGAGAGGGCCACACAGGTGGGCAGAGTGCAGCGGGCGCGTCCCTGAGCACCCAGGGGGTAGGCAGCCCCTGTGAGGCGGCCAAGCCAAGAACTGGCTGGAAGCCTGAGCCAAGTGAGCAGGACCTGGTCAGACTGGGAGCAGAGGTGGCCGGGCTGTGCCTGGAGGAGAGCATGAGGGGTGGGGTCTGCGTTCCCGCCTCGGTGAGGCGGCTGCCATGGCTGAGGCAACAGTGCAGGCCTCGCGTGTCCTGTGTGGTCCCGGGACTCGGTTCTGAGACAGCACAGGGAGCCCAGAGCACCAGGTGTCCCAGAGGGGCTTGGCGTCCGAGCTGCAGAACCCCAGCCGCTCAGAGACGGCCCCTCCAGGTGTGTGCGATGGAACCTGGGAACGGTGTGGCGCTCGGAAAGCACACTGGTGACAACACCGTGCACTTCAGTGGCGGGCGTCGGTCCGGATGTGCTCGGCAGCACCAGGCTATGGGCAGCAGTGTCGTCTGAGCAGGCGCTGGCGGGAGGGTGGCCTTGGGCCCAGAAGAGAAGTGAGTTTAGAATATAGGGTCCCACAGATGAGGTGCGCCCCGAGACAGTGCCCTTGCGGGGCGTCCCTGTGGCCTTCCTAAAGTACTCTGCTCTCCCCAGCTGCCCTGGAAGTCCCTCACCAGCATCATCGAGTATTACTACATGTGGAAGACCACGGACAGATACGTGCAGCAGGTGGGCTCCCAGGCAGAGCATCACAGGGCACTGCGGTGCTGTGTGGCAGACGCTGGGTGGATTTGGGGGTGATCCCTTAAGGCAGCTTGGGGGGGGCACTGGAATTCCACTCCCCACGGAGCACCCCTCCCTGGTCACCTGCTGACCTGACGTTCTGTTTCCTTTTAAGAAACGCTTGAAAGCAGCCGAAGCGGAAAGCAAGTTAAAGCAAGTTTATATTCCCAACTAGTAAGTGCCCCTCCTGCCACCCTGCCGTCCCCGGGCTGGGTGGGGCCCAGGGCACCCTGTCAGGGGAGCCCTGGCTCTCCCTTGGCTGCCCAGGCTGCACCAGTGCCAGGGCCGGATTCCGCTCTGAGCTCAGCTGCAAGTTGGCAGACGGAGCCAGGGTGCAGACAGGTGCCTCGGAGCCTTTCCCCGGACGAGAGGGGAGAAGGCCGACTGAGGCACGAGGCTGGCCAGTGGCCGGGAGCCCTGCTTCCCCAGGAGCTGCAGGCTCCCACCTCGGCGCTCCAGTGACACCCTCCCTCTCTCCTTCACCTAAGTAACAAGCCAAACCCGAACCAGATCAGCGTCAACAACGTGAAGGCGGGTGTGGTGAATGGCACAGGGGCGCCAGGCCAGAGCCCCGGGGCCGGCCGGGCCTGCGAGAGCTGTTACAGTAAGTGCCCGCCGCCCGGCACCCGGGGCTCGCCCCAGCCCGCAGCGGTGGGCGCCCACCCGTCCCGGAGCCCGGCCTGGGGGCGGGGGCTGCACACTGCCGGGGAAGCCCTCCTCTCGGGCTGGGAATGGGGGTGGGGGTGGGGGGCAGGAGGGCGGGCAGGGGTGGGCAGGTGGCGGGGGCGGCGGTGTGATGCTCTTTGCCGTCACTGGTTCTGCTTAAGGACCCGTCTATCTCCAACTTTGTTGTCCGTAGCCACCCAGTCTTACCAGTGGTATTCTTGGGGTCCCCCTAACATGCAGTGTCGCCTCTGCGCATCTTGTTGGACATATTGGAAGAAATATGGTGGCTTGAAAATGCCAACCCGGTTAGATGGAGAGAGGCCAGGACCAAACCGCAGTAACATGGTAAGTGGGTGCTTCCCCACCCCTGCGCGTGGCCTGGCAGCCCGGCCCATGGTCATGGCGCTGTGTCGGGGCGGCGCGCCCCCTTCCGCAGAGCCCCCATGGTGTCCCAGCCCGGAGCAGCGGGAGCCCCAAGTTTGCCATGAAGACGAGACAGGCCTTCTACCTGCATACCACCAAGCTCACGCGGATCGCCCGGCGCCTGTGCCGAGAGATCTTGCGGCCGTGGCACGCCGCCCGGCACCCCTACCTGCCCATCAACAGCGCGGCCATCAAGGCCGAGTGTGAGTGTCTCCCCGCCCAGCGGCTCCGTCCCACCTTCAGGAGGGAAGGCAGGTGGGCTCAGAGCTCCGGCCCCCTCCTGAGTGGCACCCACACTGCGTGGTCCCACAGGCACGGCACGGCTGCCGGAAGCCTCGCAGAGCCCGCTGGTGCTGAAGCAGGCTGTGCGGAAGCCCCTGGAAGCCGTGCTGCGGTATCTCGGTGAGCCTGCCCCACCCCCACAGACCACAGTGGCCCGAGGCAGGGGGCCCACCTGGAGGCAGTCACCTTTGTGCTGCTACCTTTGATATGCCTTCCCTTGGCCCCTGACCTGCCCGCCCGAGTCCTCATCCCTGTTTCCCCACAGGGTCCACTCTCCAAGGTGCCCAAGTGGGCTCCCCACCCGTCCACTGCCCCTGCACGCATGCTCCGCGGTGTCTGGGGGCCGGGGTGTAGGCTGAGCACGGCCGCTCCTGCGGCACCTCTGAGCCAGGATGGCGTCTCCTGGGGACACCTGCAGAAGGTTTCCGGGAGGGAGGGGGGTGCAGCTGGCCGGCAGCATGCACGGAAGATCTCTGTCCCTTGGGGACCCTGAGCACCTCAGCTGTCCCAATCAGCCCACCCCGGGCGGGTGGCTGGGGCCTGAGTTGGGACGGGGCAGGGCTTGCCGCTTGGCTGGGCTCAGCAGGCTCATGAGTCAGTCCCTCCAGCGAGGAGGTGACTTTCCTTCCGTGGAGGACATTCCAGAATGGTGAGCTAAGCCTACTCAGACACAAGTGGCTTTGGCATCATTTGCTACCTGGGGTCTTGGTCCTGGGGCCAACCTCGGCCTTTCCTATGGGAGGAGGTGGCCCTCAGCCCCCGAGAGCCACAAGTGGCCAGAGGGCCTCAGCAGAGGGAGCCTGTGCCTGTCGGGGGGACGTGTGCCCGGCCAGCCTTCTGGGCTGCTAATCCACCCTGGCTGGTGGCCAGCCCTCTGCCACCAGCTCTGGTGGCTGGACACAGAGGTCTCTGGTGGCTGCGTCTGGAGTCTGCGAGCTCTGCCCTGTGCGGTGGCCCGGCCAGCTGGCTGGGGCTGGGCTGCGGGACTGGCCTGGGCGCTGGGTGTGGGCGTGGCTGTCCTGCCCAGGGGTCACAGGCGGAGGCCATCATGGTCGGGGTGGGCATGGGGTTCCTTGCTGACCTGCACCCTTCCAGCGCCCGCCCATGTGACTTTCTACAGAGACCCACCCCCGCCCCCCTAAGCCGGAGCCGGTGAAGAGCGTGTCCGGTGTGCTCGGCAGCCTGACACCCGCCAGACCGGCCCCTGTCATCAACAATGGCTCGCCCACCATCCTGGGCAAGAGGAGCTACGAGCAGCACAACGGCACGGACGGTAAGTCCCGCGGGGGCGGGCGGGGGTCTCGGAGCTCCGCCACCTCAGCCTGCGGCCCCTAGAGCGTCCGGCCCCTCGTCCCTGCACCTGCTGACCGTGTCCTCTCTCCCTCTCTCTCCTGCCATCGGGCGCTGCCAGGCAACATGAAGAAGCGCCTCTTGATGCCCAGTAGGGGTAAGGCCCGGGCGGCCGCTGTGTGGAGCTGTGTGTCTGTGCTCGCCTGCGTGCGCAGCGGGCAGCCCAGGGCGTGTCCGCGGGGCAGTCCACGGGCCAGGCGCACCCCCCCCCCCTGCCCCGAGTTCCTTTGTCACTGGGCAGAGAGCCAAGTGCCCCCCGTGTGCCATAGCTATCCAAATGCTGTCTCCTGGTGCCCGGGGCCTTCCCGCCTTCCTGACCTACGCCTGGTCAGTGGACTGTCCTCGCTCAGTGGCCCTGGTGCCCTGGCTGCCCACCTGTGCTGCCTGCCATCGCGCTGTGGCCTCCCGCATGTCCTCAGCCTCAGCTCTCAGGGCCACCTATGCTGTGCCTGCAGCTTGCGAGCGCCCTGCCTGGGGAGGGGCTGGGTGGGCAGAGCTATGGGTGTGGCCAATGTGGCTGCTGGAGGTTGCTTGGCCCAGGTGGCCCCAGGGTGGCATCACCCTTAGAGAAGGGGACTGAAGCCTGGGGAGGGGGGTGAAGCCATATGGGACCCGCCCACCACCAAGTGTGGGGCTATCAGTGGCCCAGGGGTGGGAGCCACAGTGTCAAAGTCCTGCCCACTGGCCCAGGGCCCTGCTTTGGCCCTTTAGTTGGGGGAGGGGCACCAGAGGGCTGTGGGGCGGCTCCAGCCTGCCACTGGGAGAGGCCCCTGCATGGGCAGCTTGGCCAGGCCCAGAGACCCCAGCACCCTAGTTGTCCTGCAGTGGGAGCCATGTGAGGTGGATGGGGAGCCAAATGGAAAAAAGGATTTGGGGAACGTGGTCTGAGCTCCTGCTAGCCCCTTGGGGTGTGGGGTTGGGGGCACTCCAGCACCATGGGCCAGCCAGCATGGGCGGGCGAGGGGCCGGGGAGGTGGCAGCAGGGAGTGGCCATCCCGCCAGGCCCGTTTCTTGCGCCCACACTGTCTCTGCTGCGTCTGGGAGCATCCTGTGAGGTCACCAGCAGTTCTGGTTTCGGGTTCCCTCTCATCAGCCCCAGCCCCCCAGCACCACGTGGCCTCGTTGTGGGGGACTGGGCTGCCTGGCAAGGCTGGCCCTGCCAGCGTGACACCCGGCGATCCCTGTAGGTGTGGTCAGGGGCTGTCAGCAGGCACCTGGGACTTCAGGGGTTTTTTAATGGAAAGCCTTTAACGAGCAAGGTCGATGAAGTCCACGTGCTCTTGTGGGGTTTTCTAAAATTGGGGTGCTTCTCTGCTGACGCCTGTCAGGCACATTGGCCCTGAACACTGGGCGGGGCTTACTCCACGTGGGGACTGTAGCTCACTGCCCACGCACCTCACAGCACCCACCTCCCCGGCCTCCCATGGGGCACGTGCCCGTTCTAACACTCAGTGTGTGTTTTCTTCTCTCTTCGGCCTGTCACTCTGGTAGGCACTTACCTGGGTAAGTAGTGCTGTGGCCCCCATGCCCGAGAGGCACCACAGGTTAGAAGGTGGTTTGCTGGTGGGGGACACGGCTGCACCTCAGCCGAGGGGCATGTTTGGGAAGAGGGGCTCTGGAGGCCAGCGGGGCAGCCGTCACATGGTGGAAAGCCACGCTTGCACGCTCACACGCTTGCACACCCAGGCAGAGGGAGGCGCTGTTGACCTGGGCCTCAGCCCTGCCTTTCAGCTCAGGTCCTCACCCAAGGTGTGTGTGGGAGTTGGTGCCCTTGGGTGCTCCTGGGGGTGGCCAGGCTGGGTGGGGGACTATAATTTGGGATGGCATCCTGACTCCAGGCAGAGGCTCAAGGCTCCAGGTCTCCAGTTCTGGGTTCAGTGAGGGCAGCTGGCCTCAGGGGGTCTGAGCCATGCTGGCCAAGGAGGGGTCACCTGTGAGGGGCTCTCTGGCACCGAGGCATCTGCAGCAGTGCTGGTCCTGGGCGCACGGGGCTTGGTTTGTCTGGGCCGAGCCAGTGGCGCAGGCCCGTGAGTGGGAGCGGGCCATGGGGTCTGAGCCTGGTGGCCCTCAAGAGCCCCAGGAGCTGTGGGGCAGCTGGGCCGGGCTGGGCCGGACCAAGGGCAGCTGAGGCTCGTCTTCCACGCTTCGCCTGGGTGGGGGATGTGGCTGGGGGGGCTGGCCCAGGAGCCTCCTGCTTCCAGGGTCCTCCTCGGCCTGAGGGCACAGGACACACTGGGCCGCAAGCCTCACGTTCCGCCCTCCCTTCTTGTCAGGCTTGGCGAACCACGGACAGACCAGGCACATGGTAAGAAGGAGGGGACAGCCCCCTTCGGCATCTGAAAGGGGGCCTGGCAGGGGGCAGGTGGGGGGAGGCCCCAGGGAAGCCCCCTCACGTGTTCTCTTGCCCAGGGACCAAGCCGGAGCCTCCTGCTCAACGGGAAGCCGCACCCCACCAAAGTGCGCCTCCTGCGTGGGGGCTCCCTGCCCCCCGTCAAGCGGCGGAGGATGAACTGGATCGACGCCCCTGATGACGTGTTTTACATGGCCACCGAGGAGACCAGGTGGGGCCTCTGGCCAGGCACTGGGGGGGGCCCGGGGCGGCCCTGTGTCCTTGTCACTCGGGGCCACTCTGCACTCACAGGAAAATCCGCAAGCTGCTCTCGTCCTCGGAGACCAAGCGAGCTGCCCGCAGGCCCTACAAGCCCATCGCCCTGCACCAGAGCCAGGCCCTGCCGCTGCGGCCACCCCCGCCTGCGCCGGTCAATGACGAGCCCATTGTCATCGAGGACTAGGCCCACCACTGCCCCAGGCCGCTCCGACCACAGATCAGCCCCCTCCTGCCCGCCCGCCCGCCCGCCCGCCCGGTGTTGGTAGTGCCCTCCCACCTCCACCTGCAGAGAAACTGCTCCTTGGGCCGCGCGCGTGGGGAAAAGTGCGGTTAACTTATTCCGGGAGAGCCCAGGAGCTGTTTTTAGCTTTGTGTTACTTTTCTGGCCGGAGCGGAGTGAGGAGCCGCCCAGTGACCGCACCGCACTGCGCTGCGGGCTCCTGGGCCGGCTGGAAGTTCTGTTGTGTTCCGTTGAAGGTGCCATTTTAAATTTTATTTTTATTACTTTTTTTGTAGATGAACTTGAGCTCTGTAACTTACACCTGGAATGTTAGGACCGGCGCGGCCAGCGGCCGGCCGAGCTGCCTGGTGGGGTTGGCCCCTTGTCTTTTCAAGTAATTTTCATATTAAAAAAAAACAAAGAAAAAAAAACTCATAAAAAGAAAAAACCAGTTAGACATTCTCGTGTCTTTTGTCTCTCCCCGTCTAAGCCAGAGGCCTCCCTGCTCCCGGCACCTTGGAGGAGCCCAAGCCCAGGCTTGGGCTTGCTGGCCAGGGTGGGTCCAGAGAGCACCACAGCCCGAGTCTTGGGGACATCTGGGGTGTCAGATGGTGGCTCCAAGCCAGTGTCTACCTTGGGCAGACGGCCCTCCCAGGGAACCTGCAGTGAGCAGCATGGCCTGTGGCCGGCCAGGCCACTGGGCTGGGGTCCTGCTGCCCCTTCATCTCTGTCCACACAGCTGCCTCCTTCAGGGCCTGGCCCCATGCCCACTACCCTCCTGAGGGGTCAAGAAGGGGCCGATAAGGCTCAGGGCCCTCACCAGGTGGAGCCTACACTGTGTGTCTGACGGAGGAGTGGCCAGCCCCTGTGGCCACATGGCTCCCGCCTCCCATGGGGCAGCCAGCACAGCTGGGATGGCCAGCCCACTGCCCTCCTGGCAGAGCTGTGCTCCAGCTGTCCAGGGCTTCCTTCCAGAGCCACAGGGCTGGGGGCACAGCCCCAGTAGGTATGGAGTTTCCGCGTGAGAATTTGCTCAGATTTCAGCAAGTCTGTTCTCGGAAACCCTACCTCAGGCATTCCCCTGCATGCACCCTTGCAGGCCCTTGGACAGGTGCTGGCTGCAGCCGCTGGAGGGAAGGGTCAGGGAGGGACACTGAGGCGGGGCCACCGCAGCGGGCCAGCCCTGGGGGCTCCCTCATCCCTCCCTAAGCCCTGCCTCCTGCTCCCTCCGCCCCCCCACAGGTGTACTTGTCTGGGGCCTAAAATAGAAGCCCCTGCTCACTGGTTGTAGACAGATAAGGGGCACCCAGCCTCTGTCCAACAGCTTGTGACGGGCTAACTGGGTGACAGGCCAGGGTGTCGGAGGAGTGGCTGCAGCATCCCAGCTACCTCCAGTGTGCAGCCCTGCCCCCCACGGCCCCCACTGCCCAGGACAGAGTTGCAGTGTCTTAGCTGGGAGACCAGGAGGTGACCTTGAGGAAGACTCGCTGCCCTTGACAGAAGAACTTTGCCCAGGCCTGACTCACCCACCCAAGTCCCCTTCCCTTCTCAGGCTCAGCCCCTGCCAGGCCTGAGCAAGGTGGACCCCACCCTTCCAAGAAGGCAGGCAGGCCCTGAGGACCTGGGGTCTCCCAGCACAGGGTGTGGGCTGTGTCCACCTCTGGGCTGCTTGGGTCTGAGGTGGGATGTAGGAATGGGGAGTGGACACAGGCTAGAGGAGCAAGGGCCCCCCTTGCAGGCCCAGCACAGGGCTACAGCCCCTCCCCCCAGGTGAGGGCCATTTCTGGTGGGCATGAGTCCCCTTGAGGGGCCTTCCTGGAGACCTGCCAAGCCTGCCCCTGCCTTTGAGGAGCCCAGCCCTGGGTCCCTGCAAGGATCTGAGACCAGGATCCTGCTGTCATTTGCCAGTGTCACTGAGACGACAAGGCATGTGAGCCGAGTGATCCACAGGGTGCTGTGCCACTGTGGCCCCAGGGGAGGGACCTGCCCCCATGCCTGGCCACCTGACCTGGCCACCTGAGGGCCCTGCTGGCTTCCCTTGTCCTTTCCCTGCTGTACCCTGTCACCGTCAGTGGCCTCAGAGGTGGACGCTATTGCTCTGTGTTCATTGATCGGTATCCCTTCCCGCCAGGCCCAGAATAGTTCTGGCGCGTGACAGAGCCTGTGGCCGGGGGGGCAGGGCACCTGTCCCTCGAACTCCAGGGCATCTGGCCAGTGCCAGATGCCATTCCTCGGATCCAGCCCGCTCGCTCTGCAGGCAGGGCTGGGGCCTTGGGCGCCTCCCAGAAGACACCTGTGCCCCTCCCAGAAGACACCTGTGCCCACAGCCCGCCCTCCACAGCACGCCAGGGGCTCCCAAGCAGGAGAGGGCATGGTAACTGCGCCAAGTGGCGGGCAGTGGGCCATGCATTATTCAGGGACACCTGACACCGGCCTGAGCAGGGAGGGCTGAGAATGACCAACCTGTGGGGAGCCCCCACAACTGGCTGCCCCGCCCAGGAAGAGGGCCGCTGAGGCCTCTGCCTCCATCCCCGCCTGCTGGCGAGCGGCCAGAGCCGATGTGGACAGGGAGGGGGCTGGTCCGGCTGGTCAGTCAGGCTTGGGGAATCTTGTGTTTCAGTGGCTGCGGGGTGTAAGTGTGTGTGTGTGTGGGGGGGGCAGCCACTCCAAGGAGCTGGGCCGGGGGTGGGGGGCCCAGGAACACCTGGGTTCTGGAGGCTGTAGGACCCAGGTCTGCTCCTCCAGTCCACTTGGCAAATACTGGTGATGGGTGCCGCCAGGCCCTGGGTCCTTCAACTCTTCTGGCCGGGCAGGTGCACCAGGCAGAAGAGAGGGGGGTGGGCATATAGCCTTGACCACCCGGGAGGGTGGGTACTGGTCCTGGTTATCTGGGTCTGGGAGTGGGTCTGTCCATCTGACAGGTTGAGGCTCAGCTGGGGCTGGAGGCGGGAAGAAGAGTCTATGGGGATGGAAACCCCAGAGAGGAGGCCGGAGGGTGTTCCAGGTGCCTGCAGAGTGGGGGTGGGCGCTGGGGCTAGGCTGGGCTCTGCAGGCTTGCTGGGAGGCAGGGAGGATGGGAGTGGTCAGGCAGGCCCCTGTGGAGGGTGTGGGGGCGTGCAGAGCCCCAACTCTCCTGCCCTCCACCAGGGCACATCGGGCCCAAGAGGCTGGAGGTGGGAGGCGCTGGGCCCTGCACTGGGTCTAGAGGAGGGTGCACCGGCCCTGAGGAGTTGGGGGCACGCACACTCCTAGCGCCCCCATCTCTTCCCTCTTCTCTCCTTTGTCCCTACCGCCCCTGGAGGGCAGAGCCCCGAGGACGCCATCAGCGCCCAGCAAAGCCCCGCTCGTCTTCTGGCGGCTGTTCGCTCCCTCCTCCGCCCCTTTTCTCGCGCTGTTTTTGGAAGTGGCAGGCGCCCTGCCCTCCACCCGCTGAGCCTTCCGCACCGCGGACTTGCTGGGGAGGGGGGCGGGACCCGGCCTGGGCTGGGTGGCCGAGCCCTCCAGGAATCCGGCTCCGATCCCGCCTCGCGGCCGTTGCTATGGAAACCGAGCAACAAAGAGAAGAGGGGCGCGCACAGGGTGGGGGCGGGGTCCTCTGGGGGAGCCTGAGAGCTGGCGCCGGGCGCGGCAGGAGGGCCTGCCGTCGGGGCGTCCATCTGCTTGTCCAGGGGACACCCTTCCGAGCACAGGCCCCGCTGGCCAGGGCTCCCGGGAAAAGAGGGGACTGCGCACTCCCCGCCTCGCGGGCCGGGCCAGCTGCCCCGACGTTGCCATGGAAATAGGCAAGGCGCGGCCAGGCCGGGCAGAGACCGCGTAGCGAGTGAGTCCTAGGGGCGCCAGGCAGGTCCCGTTGCCCCCCGCCTTCCCAGCAGGTGCTCCCCCGCCCAGGCGACGCCCCCTCTCCAAGCTGTGGGACCCGGAGGGAGGGATCCCGACGCCCCGCCCCGGCCGCAGAGCCAATGGGCGCGCGGACAGCCGGGCAGGCGGGGCCGGCGAGGCGGCGGCGACGCGGAGACGGGCGCGGGCGGAGGACGCGAGCACCCGGGCGCACCGACGACCATGGCCTCCAAGTGTCCCAAGTGCGACAAGACTGTGTACTTCGGTGAGTGACCGGACTCGGCCAGCACCCCACCGCCCTTAGCGGTCAGCCCCAGGCCGCCGACTCGCTCAATCCTGCGGAACCCGGCGTGCACCCAGCCCCCGCCCGGGGATGCGCGGCCCCAATCGGGTTCGCCGCGCGGCCCTTTCGGGTGCGGTCAGAGGGTGGAGCTGCCACGAGGTGGGGGCGGCTACGCCCGAACCCAGAAGCCGGTGAGGGTGGCGCGGGAGCGCGTGGTCCCCGGGACTGAGGCCGGGTTGGGGGATCATTTTAGGTTCGCGGGCGCGTCGAGGTCCTCCGGGCGGTGGTGGTGAGCGGGGCGGGGTCGGGTGCGGTCGCGCGCTCGGAGCGCCTCTGGCGCGCTCCGGACTTCCCCGCGTACCCCCGTTTTTCCTACCCTTGAACACATGTCTGGGCCCTGTTCCCTCAAGTGACCCCCAATCTGCACCCCGACCTCCGGCCACGCAAGGCCAGGACAGATCTGGAGTCTGTCTGGACTCGATCCACGCGGGGGCGACCTTGGCCTCTACCTCCCGCGTGTCCCAACGCGCTCCCTTCCTTGGTGCCTCAGGACTTTCCCACGGGTGGGGTGGGGTGACAAGCGAGTCCCCACGAACATAAGAGGGCACTGGGGTCCAGGTGGCCAGGACTCTCTCCTCAAGGCGGGACAGGGCAGGACCGAAGGAGAGAGCAGGGTGGGTGGGGGGCTGTCTCTGCCAGGATGCCCCTGGGAAGGCGGGGCCTCTTGGCGCTCGCTACTGACTGGCTTACTCACCGATCTGCCCCTCCTGGCTGATCCTCACCCCAACTTAGCCAGGGCAGCAAACTGCCTGCCCACTGACCCTCCCACCAAAGCCTGCACAGAGGGAAGGCAGAGCCAGAAAGGTGGGGACAAACAGCAGATCCTTCCCTGGTCAGGGTCTGGGATGGGGTTGGGCTGACGTGAAGGAAGCTACTTGGCTTCCCTGCGGACGCTGACCTCCAACGCTGACGGCCAGAAGAGGAGGCGGCCAACGGTTGTTTGCTGTTCCCAGAGGGGAGGGACCGGATTTGGCCTGGAGTGCTTCTGGCCTGGCGGGGAGCCCAGGGGCTTCCGGCTGCCTCCCAGGAGCACCTCCCCCCCAGCCCTCTGTCCCCATCCCAGAGAAAGCTCCTGCCTGTGAGGCTCAGGGTTGGGGACAGTCCCCTGGTCCTCCTGCCTGCCCTGCTGCCCACGACTTTGCCTCCAGCTAGGCCAGCTCATTGTCCTCTGGCTGGGCGGACAGTCCTGTGGACAGACAAGTCCTCTGCCGGCTTGGGCGGCCGTGGGTTCCCAGCAGAAAACAAAGGCGCGCAGACCCACTGGCTTCTGTCCTGGCCAGGAGGCTCTGGTGCAGAGAGGGTGCTGGGGGGCTGGGACCCTGCCCATTCCCCAGCCAGGCTGCTCTCCAGCACCCCGTCCTCAGCAGCCAACACCTGAGTGGAAGCAGAGTAGACCCCAGCCAGGACATCCAGAGCGACCTCAGGATACTGTGCCTTTGTCCCCAACACTGGTGCAGTGGGGCGGGGTACGGGGTCCCCTCCAAGCCATTAGACCCAGCGAATTCTGTCTTGCCCACTTGGCCAGCAATGTGTGGCTACCGACCTGCCTGCTGGGTCTCAGGGTCACTCTCCTGTCTGCCCCCCCAGTGGCCACACCCTAGAGCCTAGCTGAGCACCACCTCCCACCCGCCCTGGCATGGATGAGGAAGGGGCTCCCTCCCAGACTGCCCGGCTCTTGGGGAGGTCTGGCTCAGACAGCCACCTCTGTGTGAGGGGGACCAGATTCTGCCCAAGTGGCAGGGCCCAGCAGGTCTGCCCTCTCACCCCCCATGCCACTGGTCAGGCCCTTTCCTGGAATTCCGGCTGGTCTCCGGCCTTTCTTCCTGCCCTCTCCTCCACCCTTTTCCTGCCGATTGCTCTGGGGAGTTCCCCCCCCCACGTCCCTCCATTGGAAAGTGGCGAAGCAGCGCCAGCACCGTGGTGGGGGATGCCTGCACACTCGACCGACTCTCAGCAGCTGGTCCCAGACCTTGGGCTCCAAAGCAACAGCTGGAGGCAGTGGGGTGGGGACTCTCAGGGCCACATGTAGACAGGCAGGCGTCCTGTCTCTTGGGGTCCCCACTGGGGGATGGAGATTGGCCTCCCCACAGGGTCCCTGGAGGCACAGGGCCACTCCCCTCAGCAGGGGCCTCGGCCAACTCCACGGGAGCCCAAGTGAGGGCTCTGGGACCGTTCAGGGACATGGGTGAGGGAGACTGTGTGGGGCAGGTGTGATGTGCAGGAGGTGCTGTCCCCGGGGCAGTGAGGGTGGCTGAGACCAGAGGGACAGCAGGACCCTTGTGGAGCAGGGAGGGTGCAGGGCTGGCCCTGAGGTCCCCTCCCGCCCCCAGCCGAGAAGGTGAGCTCCCTGGGCAAGGACTGGCACAAGTTCTGTCTCAAGTGTGAGCGCTGCAGCAAGACGCTGACGCCTGGCGGCCACGCCGAGGTGAGGCTCCCTCCCGAGCCGGGCTGGGCTGGGGGCTGCGCGGCAAGGGCGGGGGTCCAGAGAGCCCGGCGCTAGCCCTCACCCCCCTGCCCTGCGCCCTTCTGCCTAGCATGATGGGAAACCGTTCTGCCACAGGCCCTGCTACGCGACACTGTTCGGACCCAAAGGTGAGCTCGGGGCTGCCCCCCAGCCTGATCTGCCCTGGTTGCCAGGGGTGGGTGGGGCCCGGGGGTGCCCCGACTTCTCAGGACTGCGCCCCAGCCCATGGCGCCCTCGGCAGCAGGGCCCTGGCTCCATAGAACGGGCTGTGGAGTGCCATGTTCTGAGAAGTGGGGTGAGGGAGGCCTGGGTGCGGGCTGGGCCAGGGCCACCCACCCGACAGCGCTTGCCACCCCGCAGGCGTGAACATCGGAGGTGCTGGCTCCTATATCTACGAGAAGCCTTCCTCAGAGGGACCGCAGGTCACTGGCCCTATCGAGGTCCCCGTGGCCCGAACTGAGGAGCGGAAGGCGACTGGCCCCCCAAAGGGGCCCAGCAAAGGTGGGCTGGGGTCTGTGTTGGGGGTGGGGTATGGGAGCCCCTCGGCCACCCTGACTCCGCTCCACCTCTGACCCCAGCCTCCAGCGTCACCACGTTCACCGGGGAACCCAATATGTGTCCTCGCTGCAACAAGAGGGTCTACTTTGGTGAGTGACCCATCCAGCCCCAGCCTGGGGGAGGTGCCCACCAGGGCCTGGGCATCACCATTGCTCTCTCCCCCTTCCCAGCTGAGAAGGTGACATCTCTGGGCAAGGACTGGCACCGGCCGTGCCTGCGCTGTGAGCGCTGCGGGAAGACCCTGACTCCGGGTGGGCATGCGGAGGTGAGGGCACGCCAGCAGGCCGCTCGGGGACAGGCAGCACCAGAGGGGCCTGGAAGGGGCTCGGGTGGGACAACTGTTCCCAAGGGCAGAGCGCCAGGGGGTGGTGGCTGCCCCCTGGGGGGTAGGGGGGGGGCCACTACGCGGTGGCTTTGCCCCACCCCCATCACCAGGGGAGCAGGCTGGTGTGGGCTCTGGGAGGTGAGGGCTCCCAGGGAGGGAGGCATGAGGACAAGAACCCACCAGGGGAGTGGGGACAGAAGAGTGTGTGGACCCCACCTCACCCCATCCTGCCCCCAGCACGATGGCCAGCCCTACTGCCACAAGCCCTGCTACGGCATACTCTTCGGACCCAAGGGTGAGTATGGCCAGGAGGGTGGGGAACCAGGTGCCCCTCCCCCCGCCCCCCCCTCACCCTTTCTGCCGCCTTTCTCCGCAGGAGTGAATACTGGAGCTGTGGGCAGCTACATCTACGACAGAGACCCCGAGGGCAAAGTTCAGCCCTAGGCCCTGACCCCAGGGCCCACTGCTTGGCTCTGTGGGGAGAGTGAGCAGCTGTCCAGCCCCACCTAGCCTCAGCGCATCCTGCCTGGGAGTCCAGGGCCTGCCTGTTGGGGGAGGGAGAAGCCACAGGGGCATCCTCGAAGAGACCAGCCCATCCCTGTCTTTCAGTGTGTCTGCCTTTGTGTCCCATCACTGTGACACCCTTCTGTCCTTGTGCCTCCGTGACCCCACGTGTCTCCATGTCTGTGTGTCTTTGGCCCTGCTGGGTCCCTCTCTGAGGTGGTGGCCCACTCCCCCCCTCCTGCTGCCTCGCACCTCCCCAGTGAGTGTTATTTATCTCCCTTCGCTGCCTGGGCCACAGCCTGCCGTAGCCTCACGGTGGCCCTCCGCCTTTCCACACTGCCTTGCAAGCCCCGCCCACCGCCCTCACGTGGTTCACAGGGTTTTGCTGTCAGTAAAGCGTTTGAGGATTGCCTGTCGCAGCTGTCTCTGGTTGTGGGATGAACCAGAATCCAGGACGGGGTCCCTTTGTCTCATCCACAAATTCTCCCAACACACCTGGGCCCGCTGTCGGGGAGGGTGGGGGGACAGCTCCCATTCCCAAGGCTCTGTTTTGGGCTGTGGTGCCACCCTGAGGGTGGTGGGCAGTTGAGAGGGGCCAAAGAGGTGGGAAGGTGACATGTATCCTGGGGGTAGGGTCCAGAAGAGGGGCAGAGCTGGTGTTATGCCGGTTACCTGCTTCTGGAGCATGGACCCCGGACTGCCAGCCTTGGGCACTAGAGTCGGGAGATGCTTGGCCCACCCGAGACCCACGGGTACCCGAGGGGGTCAGCCTTGGTAACGCGGCAGAGGGCATGCCACGCGGAGGGGGAGGAGGCCACTGACCAGAGGAGAGGACTGAAGGGTGGAGGCGTCCGTGAGGTGGGCCTTCAGCCCAGGACTGAGCCTGGAAGTCAGAGTGTCCGGGTGGGGAGGGTGTGGTCAGACCAAGACTGCTGTGGCTTTTGTCTGCGGGGCTGGCAACGTGGTGGCCCAGGGACAGAAGGTGGGCAGGTCGAGGGTGGGGCTTGCGTGCCCCACTCGTGGGCGCTCCAGCCCAACCAGCGTCCCTGAGTCTGCGGTTGCCGTGGTAATGGAGTGGTCCGCGACCTCCCCGGTCGGTCTAGGCTTTGCCCTTTCAACCTGGACCCCTTCCTCGCCGCCACCTTCCCTTTATCTGCCGCTCCCGGGCCGCCCACCAGAGGGCGCGCCTTCTCTTCCACTCGGCGCCCCGGGGCAGAAACCGCGCGCACCTCCCGGGCCCTGGCCCATCCCCAGCACCGGGTCTCCAGACGCCTCACCCTCCCTGGAGCCGGTGGAGCGGTCGGCTCCTCCTGTACCCTGCACCCCAGTCTTTGGCACGGCCCCCCGCTCCCCCTCCAGTGCTCCGGCTCAGGCACAGCTGAACCTGACGCCGGGCTCTTTGTCCGACGAGCAGCCAGCCGTGTCCCTGGGGGGCGGAGCGACCGGCTCCGGTGTCCGTCCCTGCCAGGCCGCCCAGCCCGGCACCCAGCGTCTCCTCCCACCCGGAAAGGCGGCCGGCATGCGGGCACGCCTAGCAGGTACCCCAGGGCCCCAGTCCCCAACCTGGGGCAAGCAGGGGCGCCGACGCGTGCTCAGAGGAGAGGCTGGGGCCGCTCCCCTCCTCATCCCCACCGCCCGCCAGGCCGAGGACCCCAGATGGGAGTCGCTGTGGGAAAACTCATACTTCCCGGAGCGCCACCGCCGCTACCCCGGGGGCGGGCTCCCGGTGTTGGATGGGAAATTCCTGTCCTCTGGGGGATGGGGGCTGCGGAGGGCACAGCCCGGCCCCTCCCCCGGGAGCCTCCAGTGGAAACTATGCGGGGAGACGTCGGGAGCGGCGCGCCCGGCCGCCCACGCGGGAGGGGCAGGGCGTAGCGGAAGGCCCCTCCCGGCCTGGCGGGGGTGAGGCGTGCACTGGTCAGTCTCCTGGACGGAGGACGGGCCGGGCTCTGCCTGGGCGCTGAGCGCACCCCCGCCCGGGGTCTGGCCCGGGAGGGCGCGCCCCATTTCCTGCGGGCGGAGAATGACGCGCCGCGGTGTTTGTTTCCAAGGGATTGTTATGGAAACCAGGGCGGTGCCGCTACTGTTGGTCTCCGCGCAGCTTCGCCGGGCACGAGGGTGGAGGGGGGCCGCGGTGACCCCTGCACTGTCGGGCCTCCCTCGGGGGCATCAGTTCCAGGAGCGCCCCCCACAAACACACACAAGCCAGGTGCTTCCTCTGGCGCCCGCAGCCCCGCATGCATCCGCAAGATGCAGGGGGAGGGGAAATGGACGTCTGTGTCCCAGGTGTACCTCCTTCCCCTGCGCAGCCAGTGGGGCGGCCCTGAAATGCCATCTGACCACCGCACTGCCCCCCTAGAACCTCAGGGCTACGCCCAACTCCATAGCCTTCCTAAACGGCCCTGCTCCCATTGGTCCAGTCTTTGCAAGACTGCTGGCCCCTCCAAGCCCCTGCTGCCCCCCAGCTGTGACCTGGGCGGATGGAGCCCTGGCTGGTGACCCCACTGCCACACCCTGAGGCCCAGATCCTCCGAGCAGCCGCTGCCCTGCCGCAGGCTCCCTGTGGACCCCCTCCAGCTTAGAATCCTCTCCCTGAGCTTCTAGGACTGAGGCTCCCTGTGGCCTGAACCCCTCCAGTCCGTGGGTCAGAGCACCAGCTCACTGCCCATTGGCTGTGGCCCCGAGGCTGTGTCCACGACCCTGAGGGCAGGGCAGGTTGAGGACTAGCAGGCCTTCAGGGCCCAGGTGAGCTCAGCCCACTTTCCCAGGGAGGGGGGAGCTCAGGGCCCGTGAACAGGCCCAGCAGCCCGGCTGGTGAGGCTGGAATTTGAGGCGGTTTTGCATGGGCTTTGGCTCCAGGACGCAGAGATTCCTGGAACCGTGCTCAACTGGAAGGAGGCTGGGGTGGGGGGCCGGGGAACTCCATCTGGCCTGACTGTGGACCCCAGGCTGGCTGGCAGGCTGTGGTTCCCTCACCCCTCTGCAGCAGCCTGGAGGGGAGGGGAGGAGCCTTCCTCCTACCTGGGCCCCGTTGGGCAGAGCCCTTCTGGGAAAGGGCGGTCTGTCCCTTCCCCCATGCCTCAGCGCCTGGAGCGGCCATGGGCCCAGCAGGCCCACCCTGGGACCAGACCTTGGGGCAGACAGGGGTTCCCGGGAGACAAGCTGCTGAAAATAGGCCCTGGGAATGTCTGCGTGTCCCTCAGTCTGCCAGGCCTGGGGGAAGGGCAGGCAGGCTGGAGCCAGAGGAGGGAGCTACTCTGGTCTCCAGGCTCAGCTGGTCCTGGAGCACATGTTGACTGCTCAGAGCCCCTGTGTGCAAGAACAGGGGACAGGCCCAGCCAGCCTCCAGCTGTAGGAGGGGACAGTCTTCCACCTGAACACACCCTTGGCTCATCCGCACCCAGGAGCAGACCTGAAGGCTCGGGTGGGGCGCTGGGTGTGGGCTTCAGGGGAGAGGCCAGAGCACGTGCCTCAGCCTGCGAAGGGGGGAGCCCTAGGAGCAGAACTTCCCTGGTGTGGGCGGGTGGCCTCTGGGGGTGGATTCCTCAAAGGTCACTGGAGTCCAGCCCTGCCACTGTGAGATGCACTTGGCCTCTCCCTAAATCTACGAGGCAGGGTCCTGCCTGGTTCCCATCTGAGCCCCCACTGAGCCTGGGTGGGGCTCAGGGTGCGGGGCTGTTGAGAGAAAAGAGTGAGCAGAGGGAGGCGGCCTCGGCACCCTGGACCCTACTGCTTCGGCCCACCCCTGTCTCAGTGCCCCAGGCGCCCTTGTGCTGTGCTGTTGCAGGTGGGGTGTTCTGGGCACAGAGGAAGCCCCGGGGCAAGCAGTGTTGCTTCGTGTCCTGTCCTGGCCACCCTGTCCCTCCTGCTGTAGACAAGGCCCCAGGCAGGGCCTGCTGGCTGGTGCTGGCAGCACTGGGGGGCAAGGTTGGGGGCTGTACCTTGGGGTCTATGAGGGGTCTGGTGTGCCTTTCATTTGTTCCTGCAACAGTTGCCCACACCAGTCCACTGGAGTGGGGTCAGGGGTGGAGGTCCTGAACTGACCCGGCACAGGCCAGCACCCTACCCCCACAAGTGCACCCCGGGCCAGGCTGCAGGTGGGGTGCCTGGACACAGAGCCTGGGGGGGATGGAAGCTGTCACCCGTGGCCCCAGTTGCTGGGGAGCTGCAGCTGATACAGGGGCCCCAGCCCATGGGCAGGCGAGACAGGTGGTGGCCTCAGAAGAGTTGGGGGGCACCCTAGTCTGTGGCTCAAGCTTTGGGGGAGGGTTCAAGGGAGTGTGTGTGTGTGTGTGTGTGTGAGTTGAGTAGAAAAACCTACAGTATACCAACCAGAGGGCGAGGCCTATGACCCTTGGCCCCCCTTGGCACCCTCCTCTACAACCCACACTGTAACCATGGCAATGGGCAATAACAGCAGGGAAGACTGGGAAGGATTTTCTCACCCAGTTTTCGGTTTTGCGTGGCTAGGGGGCCTCCCCACAGGGTGAGGTTGGAGTCCCAGGATGAAGGAGGTTGGGGAGGAGAGATCCAACGGCTCCCTGCCCCACCTGCCCTGAGCTGCAGAGTGGGCGGGGGTGGACTGGACAGCAACATGGGAAGCCAAGTGCCCTGAGAGGAGCCTTGTGCACGCCCCCAGAGATGCAGATGCCCAGATGGGTGCCCCCCACACACGGGTGCGTCCACAGGCACAGGGACACACACACGCCTGCGAGTGCAGGCCCCGTCACTCACGGACCCCTCTGGAGGAAGCCCACCCCAGTGCTCCAGGCCTCCGCCCAGCACAGCCGCCAGGGGAAGCCTCCCTGGAACCGCAGGTGGTGTGCACCCTGTGGCAGCCACTCCACATCCACCCCCGAACCGTCCTGGGCCCTGCCCTGTCCCCATCATCGCTGGCCTCCCCTCTCCCTCTCCTGCTGTCCCCCGGATGGGAGCCAGGAGATGAGGGAAGTCAGGGCCCGCCCTACTGCTCAGGCCAGCTGCATCAGGCTCAGGCCAGGAGGACCCAGAGCAGTGGGGGCTCGTGGGGTGGTCAGGCTGGGCTGGTGGCCTTTCCTCCAGAAACCACAGCGAGGTGTCCCAGTGCCAGCAGGAGGGCAGTGGCCCAGAAGTGACCATGGGTGTCAGACTCCAAAGGGGGAGAAGGCCAATGTGGGAGACTGGGGGTTCCACTGGGGCAGAGCATGTGCCCCACTCTCAAGGGCAGTGGGTAGCCAGCGACTGAGGGTCCCAGGACCCTGGGCTGGCAGAGTCCCAGCAGAGGCAGAACTGCGGTCTCAGCTAGGGGATCTCGGGGTGGAGGGAGTCACTAGAGAGAGCTGTGGGGAACAGGCTGTGGGAGCCTGGAGTCTAGTGTGGCTCCTGCACTGGCATTAGGCTCTGGGGTGTGGCCTCAGTCACCCTTGCACCCTGGGAGTGCCTACCCTCCCCCACGCCAGCCTCCTGGGGTTGGTGGGGGTGTTGAGAGGGAGCCATTGATGGTTCCCTCTATAGCCCACACCAGGCTGCAGGGTGGGGGATGGGCAGGTGGGCTTCAGGGAGGGTGAGGTGGGGGGTCACTGGGTGTTGCCAGGGTTGAGCATGAGCGTGGGGAGGCCAGGAGCCCCTGGGCCCTGTGGGAGGAGGGTCCTCCATGGGTACTGGGCCTAGACAGGCCCAGAGATGACGTGTTTATCAAGATGGGTGTGTAGAGGGGAGAGTACAACGCTGGTAACCGTGGAGGCTGGAGGGAGGGACTGTGAACAGTGGGGCGGGAGGGAGGGCTGACGCTTAGGTGCTCTGAGGCCATGAAACTGGTTGTGGCACTGAGGCAGAGGTGGGGCAGCCCCTTCTCTCTGCACCGAGAGGAAGGGGCTGAGTGACAGTGACCCGGAGGGAGGAAGGTTAGAGCAGGGATTCCCTGGGGGGCGGGGCGGTGGGGGGGAGGGCGGTCCCACTGTCTCCAGTCTGCACTCCTGCTGTAGAAGGATGGCTCCGGACCCCACAGCCCAGCGCCAGCCCCCTGGGTCCACCCCATTCTCCGGGTGGGTGGGTCCCAAGGTCTCTGCCGGGCATGGGGAGGCGCGGGCCAGCCGCTGTCCCGGGCAGGAAACTTGGACCACACTGCTCCATAGGCGCCTCCCCAGAGATAAGGAGCCCGTCTCTGGAAGCAGCTGGGGCCCGGCTCCCCACCATCCCCGAAGAGACTCCAGCCATTGCTGTCCCACAAAGCGAGGGGGGCGACCTGTCTCGAGTTCCCCATGGCCCTGGGGATGTTTGCACTGTGGTCTGATGGATTTCCTAGAAGTGTGGGAGTTGGGGGGCTCACAGAGGCTGGGATGTCCCTCGTGTGAAGGCCTGAGGGGAATTCTTGGGGGGTTACCAGGCTGAGACTCCCTTAGTACTGTTGCCCATCCCATACCCAGGGGCCGGCCGGGTCAAAGTGTGCGGGGTTGTGTCTCAGGCTGTTTGCATCTATTTGCATTTTAGAGGTGAGCTGTCCCTTCCCCCACTCCAGCCTGTGTCCTTGGGGGCTCCAGCATGTGTGGGGCAGGGGGTGGGGGTGGGGGGAGGAGCAAGGATTGGGAGTTGGGTGCACCTTCCTGCTCCTGGGGAGCCCCTTCCACAGATCCTGGACCCGGGTGCTTCACAGCCGTGGGCGAGGCGGGGGGGGTGAGGGGGGGGGCGGCGCGCTGGAGCCGCCTGAGCAGCCCCGCCCTTCAGTGAGTCCCCACGGGTCCCCTGCGCACCCCCAACCACTACTTAGTGGTTGGTCAGGCCCAGGGCCTGCGCTGAGGCGAGGGTGGACCCCAGATGGCCTTTCTGGATCTCCTGATCTGGAGCCAAAATCCTTGGGTTAAGTGTCAGAATGGGGGGGGTGGGGCGGGGTGAGAGGGGCGGGCCTCAGAGAGGCGGGGTCCCAGCTTCCCTGAAAGGCGCGCACCCGGCGGGTCCCACCCAGTCCAGTGCTGCTGTCTGTTCCCGCCCGGCTGTCCGTACCCGATCCAGCGCCGCTATGCCCAAGTGCCCCAAGTGTGACAAGGAGGTATACTTCGGTGAGCTCACCCCGGCCCATTCCTGGCCGAACCGCGGTGCTCCGAACCCCGGGGCGACCTGGAGGAGATCGCTCTGGGTGGGGGCGCCTGGGGACCCTGGGAAACCGCCGTAGGAGCGAACACTTCAGCTCTGCACGCAACCATGGATTCGCGGGTTGGGACCCCTGTGTGGGATGGGCTTTCCGTCTCCCGGTCTCCATGCCTCTCGGTCCGGGTCTCTCCCACCTACTCCTGGGCGCGCCCTGGGCGGGGATCCCGCCGCCCCTCCCAGTGCTAAATAAAAACAGACGCGGAAACCGGTACCTGGGGCGCTAACCCAGGCGCGGTCTGCTCCTGAGCACCGCCTTCCTGTCCCGCGCCGCGGGTCCCACCCCCAGGAGATGCAGGAGGAAGTGGGAAGCACCCCGCCTCACCCCAGCCGTAGAGAGGGCTCCCTGCAATCCCTACCCCAGCGACCGGTGCAGAGTCCTTGAGGACTTAACCTGGCAGCCAGCCCCTCCTGACCCCCACCCCAGCCCTCAGCCCAGGGCTAGCGCCCCCTCCCGTTTATTTGGTTGGATTGAGGCAGGGTACTGGAGGTACAAAGGCCATCGGAGGCTCTAGTTGGGCTACCAGGCATGGGTGGGAAGGCCTTGGGAGGAGGTGGCTGGAGAAGGGGCGTGGGTGGGTGGGTGTGCTCTGGGAGTAGTGCCTAATGGGGGCCTGTCTGTCTGCAGCTGAGCGGGTGACATCCCTGGGGAAGGACTGGCACCGGCCATGTTTGAAGTGTGAGAAGTGTGGGAAGACGCTGACCTCAGGGGGCCATGCTGAGGTAGGGGAGGGCCTGGGGGGCAGCAGGGATGGGGTGGGGGAACAGCCCCTCATGGCTCCTCTCTCTGCAGCACGAAGGCAAGCCCTACTGCAACCATCCCTGCTACGCTGCCATGTTCGGGCCCAAAGGTATGCTCCCCACTGCCTGACCCGGCCCCCCACTGCCCTTGGCCACCCCTAATCTACTTGCTGTTTTCTCTGCAGGCTTTGGGCGAGGCGGAGCTGAGAGTCACACTTTCAAGTAGACCCAGGTGCACCCTCCCCCACCCTGACCCCCAGCCCTCTAGCCCTCGGGAAGTCCCCACCCCGGTCCTGAGGGAGACCTGCACTCATCTCTGTCCCTGTCTCTTTGTGCAGGTTGTGGCGACCCCATCCCAGCCTGCAGGACCACCGCCCCTCCAGGCTGACGCCCAGCCTTAACTCCAGGCGCGTGGGGCTCCCCTGTAGCCTCTCATGCCCTCAATAAACCCAACGCTGGGAAGCTCTGCTTGTGCGTGCCTGTTGCTGGGGAGTGGTTGAGGGGAGCCTCAGTGGGGGGTCTTGAGGCCAGACCCTACGCCCTGGGGGCCCACCACAGGCTCAGCCCCCTCTGTGTGGAAGTTCCCTGGCTACCCTGGACAGCCCCATGGAAGCTCAGCTTTTCAGCTCCTGGGCCCAAAGGTGCCCCAGCCCTGTTGGGTGAGGGGAAGGCCCATGGGTCAGCAGGAACACGAGGCCACAAGGGCAGGAGCTGGAGGGTCAGCCACAGGGTGAATCAGCTGAGCTCACGCTGGTTCCGTTTTTGAGCTTTGGGGGAGTTGTGGCGGGAAGTCCCCACTTCCTGCTGCTCCAACTTAGTCCCCATCCTCAGCTCAGCCCATCCCACTGACCTGGCCAGCTTTGCTTAAGCAGGGATGTCTGCCTGGACATCACTGCCCCTTATTTGACCCCACCCTGGGCCCAGGGACTACTCAGTGGCTGGCTGCCTAAATGGGGCATTTGAGGACAGGCTGTGTGGCGATGTGGGGGTCTTCTGGAAACTCCTGCGACACTTTGGGCAGTAGCTGCAGACTTGGCCACCCTCTGAGCCCTCCCCATGTCCCCCACTGGCCACTTGTACTGCGGCCTGTCAGACCTCACCCTCCCAGCTCTCTGCTGACCTAAGGAGTGAAGAGAGGTCATCTCAGCTTGGCATGTGGTCTTAGCCCTGCCCCAGGGCTTTGGTGGGGGTTCTGCAGGCCTGGGCTGGGCAGGCTGTGGGAGGCTGAATGGCAGCCTGTAGTGTTGGCTGTGTGTGAGGGAAAGATGGAGACTCACTGAGTCCCATGAGGTAGGAGCTGGAGTGCTTCTGGTACCGATGGGGAAGGGCAGGGGGAGGGAGCAGAGGTGCTATGGTGAAGCCCGGGTTCTCTGTACACAGTGGTGGGCTGGGCCCGGGGACAAATGGGCAGTGGGTGCACAGGAAAGCAGCCCTGAGCTGCCAGGACAGGCAGTGCTAAAGGGCAGCAGAGGCCCTCCCAGCCCCGGGTGGGGGACAACTTGGGGGAGTGAGAAGAGAGGTGGCCTGCAGGAGAAATGGGTCCACCCAGGCCTCAGGTGGGGAGAAAAGCACTTCAGGGGGAAGGCCCAGCAGGTGCAAAGGCTGGACAGGGTTCCAAACCCAACATCAGGAACCACTGGGCAAGCTAAGGAAAGTGGTTTTATTCTGAAGGCCCCAGGGAGGGTGGGCAGAAAGACCTTTGGGCTGCTGGACAGCCAGAAGGCAGGGTCAGACTGGAGGTCTGTGCTGTCCCAGCCTGAGCCAAAAGTGGACCCAGGAGGGAACTGGTGGAGGGGGCTGGGGGAACAGACAGCAATGCCCCTGTGCTGGTGAGGGCATGTGCCAGTGAGGGGGGGGGGGGCTGTGACACAGAGGAGGGCGTGCACGCAAAAAATGCCTACTTGAGGTGGGGGTGCTGGGGCAGGGGATCCAGGGGCACCTATGGTGGAGGCTGGGGGAAGGAGGAGGTTGGTTATGGGGGACACATGGATGAGGAGCTGACTGTGCCCAACAGAGAGGCAGGTGAGCAAAGGTGAGGGCTGGGAGGAAGATGGGGTCTGGCATGACTGCATTTCTTGTGGGCTTGGCTGGAGTTGGGGAAGTTTGGGGTCCAGGACTGACTTCCTTCTCTCTCTCTCTTCCACTTCTGCTCCTGTGCTCTATCTTCTTTACAGCTTCGAGGTATAACTTACATTCCATAAACTTCACCTGTGCACATTCAATTCCTGCAACAAGTTCACGCACTTCTGCTGCCACAGGCCAGTTCTAGGCCACTGGGCACTCACAAAAGTCCCCTGGTCCCCATCCCGGACTCTTTCCAGGCCACGGAACCTGCCTCGTTTCTACAGATGGCTTTTCTGTACGTCTCCTAGATACAGTGCACAGACCCGCTTCTTCCTCGTCGGAGCTGCAGCCAAGCAGCAGTCCGTGGCAGTGGTGCGTGGCTGCTGCCCACCACCGCCCCCTGGATGGGCTTACTGCTGGGCCGGCGGCCTCGTTTCGTTTTTGCCTGTTATGAACACAGCTGCAGTGCACTTCCGTGTATGTGAACTCAGTTCTCGTGTGTTCCTATACTGGCACTGTAGGGTAAACCTGTGTCTAACTCTGAAAGAGCCTCCAAACCGCTTTCCGTATGTTCCTTCAAAGACTGTTTCTTTAATGGTGGGACGGAGAGACCAAGGGTGCAGGACAGAGGCAGGCTGGGTGGGCTGCAGAGAATGGACCGGGCCCGGGAAGTCTGTACATGTAGGTTTTGGTGGGGAGAGCCGCTGGTCTTCCCGGAGGGGCCTCTCGCCCGCGCGCGGCGGGGATGAGCTGTCCGGGGCCGTTCCCGGCGCCCGGGCGGTGGCCCCCGCGTCCCAGTCCTGGTGCGCGCTGCAGCGTCCGGGCGACCCCTGGCGGCCAGGCCGGAGAGGGCATTGCGGAGGTGGAGGGTCGCTGGTGGGGTCAATGGTGCCCATGTGCGCGAACCTCCCGGATGCGAGGGCTCCTGAGCGCGGGCGCAGACCTTCCAGCAGTGGCTAGGCTACCGTTTGGTGCAAGGGGTAAGGCGCTGATTGGTGGAGTCTACGGTGTCGAGTGTCGCTGCAATTGGGCAGCACGGAGCGGACTCCGTCGGAGCTCTTCCCGCCATTGGTCCCCGCTGGGCCGGAAGTGCCTCCGCAGCGGACAGGACGGACAGCACTCACTCGCCGGAGGCGCCGCTCATTGGGCTGGGGTCGGGGCCGTGGCCTAATTCGAGGAGGGGGCGGGGAGAGAGAGCGAGCGAGCGCGGACGCAGCTGTGGCGGCACCAGCGCGGGAATTTGACCAGGGGACCCGCCGGCGGTGCCGCGCAATCGAGCGAGGCAGGTGCCGGCTGCCGGCTGCATGGGGCGACAGCGGCGCCGAGTAGACCGGGCGGATGCGGCGGAGGCCTTGCCCGAAGCCATCGCCGCGCTGAGTCGGACGCTGCCCGCCGGTCCCAGCCCCGAGACATTTCGTCGCGCCAAGTTCGACCGTCCGGAGGCGGTGAGGCGCGCTGGGCAGGCGTCCAGGTCCGATGGGGCCCCACAGGGAGGCAGCGGGGCCTGCTGACGGCTTCCGTCTTTTACCCGCAGGCCCCCGCGCTCTGGCGGCTGCTCTTTCGCGTGCTCTCGCAGCTGCGGGCTGGCGGCGCCACGGCCACCCCCGCCCCGGGTAAGCCCTGCGAGGGTGGGCTCTGTACCGCACTCTAATCTCTGGCCCCGCCCATTCTGGTCACCCAGTCCCTCCGTAAAATCCCCTCTCGGAGGACCTGGTCTCGCCCACCCATGTAAGCACCGCCCCATAGGCTCTAGCCCCTCCCACATCACAAGCCCCGCCCACCTCTTCATCCTGGTTCGGTCCCAGCGACCTCTGGGCCCGGTTTTGGAAATCGTGGCGGGGGGTCTGGGTGCTGTCCGTTCCAATAGATAGCCCCCTGAGCCGCCCTTCTCTTACCACCAGAGGCCCAAGCCAGCTGGGTGAAGTCAGAGCTACTCTCCCAGGGCTATCCCCGGCAGGGGCTCACTCGGCTCCCCGAGGACGGCTCCTGGGGCAGCCGCGAGCTGCTCCTGGCTCTTTCCTGGCTCCTGGCCCGCGAGCCCCTGCCCGAGCAGCTGCTGGCCCAGACCCGCGTGCAGCTGGGCGACGAGATGCCTGTGTGTGAGGTGGGTGTGCAGTGGGAGTGCGCGGGTCCCAGCCGTGGCCGGGACCTTGGGGCGAGGCCTGCCAGACACGCGAGGACAGGCCTGGGCTGCCCTCAGGACAGCGCTGTGGGGGTCAGCGTTGTCATCCTGCGGCCCCAGCGAGGGCATGGAGGCTGGGCCTCCACTGGCCTCCCTGTCCTGGCTCCCTAGCCCCCGCTCTCCCTGCCCGTCCTTCTGGGCAAGTAGGGGAGTGTGCCGACAGCTCTATCCTCGACTCTTCCTCTGGTGCCCTCGGAACCCCATGGCTCTTTCTCAGCATCCTCCCTTCTCTTTTCCCTTTTGGGGCCTCTGCCGCGGGTGGGAGCAGAGCCTGACCTCGCTCTCTCTCCAGTGTGACAGCCTGGCCAGCCCAGGCCTGCCTGCACCGCGAGCGGAAGCAGATGGTCCCGTGGACGTCCGCCACCTGCAGTGGCTGATGGGAAAGCTACGGTTCCGGTGGCGAGCTCTGATGGCCAGTCAGCGGGAGCAGTGTGCTCTCCTGGGCAAGGTAGTGCCCTTGAGAACTCTCCACCCAGCAACAGCTGCCCTCCTAGCTCCTGGATGTCAGGCTGCTCCATGCCTGCAGCTTGTCCAACAAGGGCTGTGGCCTTGGCCTATAGGCCTTCCAGGCCTGGCTGGGCGTGACTGGTTGGGCACTGCCCTGAGGTGGTTAGGAGTCTGAGCCCAGGGCTCCAAGTGGTCCAGGAGGGGGCCTAGGGCAGGTGGAGCTGGGCATCACCTGTGGGCTTGGCCTTTCTGTCCCCAGAAGTCCCCACAGGCCTCAGGTTCTGTGTCACTGAGCAATGGAACAGGGTCCAGGCCTTGGGGGAGTCACTGCCTGGATATCCCCCTCTCATTGCACCCTGGGGGTGGGCTGATGAGCAGTGGGCAGCTCCTATGTGTGCCTGAGAGCTGATAGGACTCAGCTGGCAGGCGCGGGTGTCCCCCCACAGGCCCAGTGCAAGGTCCTGGCCAAGAGGTGCCTGAGCAGGTGGCCTGGGGCTCTCTCTGGTGCAGGGCTCCTTCGTGCCGGGACTCCTCCAGACTGCATCTCCGCTTCTGGCAGAGGGTCTTCTGCTCAGCTGGTCTTTCCTAGAACTTCTCATTCTCTCTTTCCTGGCCTCAGCTCCTGCTGCTTGGGATGAGCCATGTGTAAACCTGCATGCCGCCTGCAGGCTCACCTGGCTGGGGAGCCCTCTCTCCCACCCCAGGCCCGGGCAGGTCACTCTATTCCACTGCTGGCCCTGCTGGACCGCTGAGCCTGTCCATAAGCTGTTTCTCAGCTTATGGTCCTGGCAGTTGATGAGCTGAGGGGGGAAAGAAGCAGGGGCGCCCCTCTCTACCTGCACTGTGTCCCCGGAGCTAGGTGGGATGGGGCGGCCATGGAGGAACTTCTCATGGCCTCTGGCTGGCTCTGGGCTGGTCCCCAGGGGCTGAGGACCGTCCTGTCCTGGACTGCCTTGGCCAGCTGTGCTTCTCCGCAGCTGTGACCTAATCTGTAAGGTGGCTTTGAAGGCCCTGGCTCAGCCCGCCTCTGCACTGCCTGTTTTAGATCCACGGGTACACTCGAGGCTGCCACAGCAACCACAGCCTGGGCCACCTGTCTGTTGCTGAAACGGAGCTGCTCAGGGACCCTGAGAGCGGCCGGCAGGTGAGGGCTGGTTGGCTGAGGTGGGAGGGGCCAGGGCTTTGCACCCTTCCTGTTTGCCAAGCCCAGCACCTTAAGGGTGTGGGGGATGGGCACACATCCAGAGGCCTCTTCGGGCCCCCAGACCGCCCAGCACCGCAGGAATGCCTGCTGTGTGCACGGGCAGGGCTGAGGGTGGTGGTGGAATGGAGGACGAGCATCCCAGCTCATGCAGGTGTGACCTAGTGATGGGCTGCTGTCCCCTGAGAGCTGGGCTCTGGCCTGCCCAGACTGTGAGGCTGGCACTGCCTGGCCTGGGAGGGGTGCTGAGGCTGGTGTGGCCCCTGCTTCCTGGCCCAGCAGGCCCCAGCTCCTGAGCTGTGCATTCGCAGGGGGTCTGCCTTCCGTTGTGGGGTCAGGTGCCTAGGCAGGGATGCCCACTGAGCCTGTGTTTCTGGCCGACATCTCTCTGGGCCCCACCTGGGTGGGGAAGGGCTGTGCTGGGCCCTGGAGGTGCTGAGGCGGCATCTGGGGCTCTGTCTTCTTTTAAGGGTGACCCCGTGAGGTCCTGGCTTGCTGTCCCAGTCCCCAGGTTAGCAGAGCAGAGGCTGCATCAGCTCCAGCCTAGTGCTGCCTGGTCCCTGGGGTGGTGGGCGGGTCGGGTGCAGGTGGGTCCCCCTTATCCCAGAGGCTATGCCTGTTGGTGCCTCAGGGCTGTGGACAGGGTGCCGGGTCGACAGAAGCCATGGTGGGCTTCCTTCCTTGGCTTCTGGATGGGGAGCTGGTGGGAGCCTGGACCACACATGCACAGGCTATACACTCTTGGGAAGGCTTCCAGAGGCTTTTGGAATGATCTGTGGTGGCAGGCTAAGCCTTTCCTCACACGTCAGGGCCCCGCCCTGCCCCAGCCCTGGGGAGGGAGGGACTGTGGCGTCCCCTCCCCAGTGCATGCCTGCCTGCCTTGCCCCCCTTTCCCATGGCCTGTGGGACTGTTCTTGTGCATACATGTAACTGCGGCGTGAGCATGTGGGCTGCACGCTCTACCTGTCCCAGCTCCCCCAGGCTGCAGGCTGGTTCTCACCGCAGGCCTGCCTCCACTCGCACTGGTGATGTGCTAGGCTGGGCCCTTGGTCAGCTATTCAAGGCCACCCTCGTCTGGCCCCCTGACCAGGTTCCAGCTGCAGCAGCAGGTGCCTGGCTGCCTGGCCAGCATCTGGATTGTCTGTGGGGCCAGGGACATGTGGGATTGGAGGGAGAGCAGGGGCCCTCCCCTGGCTAGGGGAGACCCTGGGTCACTGGTGCAGTAGTGTAGGGGCGAGTGCACTGGCCCCCTGTGAGTGGCGGCCTGGCTGAGCTAGTGTTTGGCCCATAGGGCAGCTGCCACGTTCTGGACACTCATCCCAGCCCCAGAACCTGCTCTTGGGTTCCCAGAGGGCCCAGTACCTCCGTCTTCTGGAAGGAGCTGTGCCTGTGGCTGGTACCTGGTTGCGTGTTCAGAGAGGAACCACGGCAGGCACCCGGCCCGGGGGTGTCCAGGGGGATGGGGACTGGACTGTCCCTCCCCAGCTCACAGTTGGCCCTCAGGTGGTCATGCCACCGGCTACTCTTGCAGGGGCTGGAAGTGCGGAGCATGTGGTGGCTGGCCTATCAGCCAGCTCTGGGCCACCTGGGCACACGTGTGCTCATGCAGGGTCCTCGGGCGTGGGGCTCTTGGGGCGCGGGATCCATGGGCACCAGCCATGCGTGCTGGGCGGGGTGCTGCAGGGCTGTAGTGGCCCAGGGCCGCGAGGGGGTCGGGGGGCCTTCCCCACCACTTCCCTACTGGGCACTGCACAGCCCTGGCTTTGGGCTCCTTTCCCTGGAGCCCAGCAGCCTCCAGGGCGCAGCTGCCAGTGAGGGATGTGGAACAGGACCCACGTCGGGGTACCTGGGCTGACCACTGACCATGAGGGGCTTGCAGTTGGGGTTGGTGTAGGGGACCATAGGCCTGCTCGGAGGCCTGGTTGTGGGTGGAGGCGGGGCTGCCCTACAGTGCAGGGAGATGGATGGGCCAGGGCTGAGGTGAGGTGACTGGGCACAAGGGCAGAGGGAGGGGTGGGTGCTGGGCGGAGTCCCAGTGTTCAGGTCTGAGTGCCCGGGGAGTTCTACCTCAGCCTGGGCTCTGGTTTGTGTTGCAGCTGCTGCAGAGGCTGGAGAGTGAGAACGCCCGCCTGGAGGCCGCTCTGGAGTGGCGGCGCCGGGAAGTGGTCTTCTGGCCGTGGATGGTCAGGACGCTTGGCCTCCTCTCCCCTCCCGCCCCCTTCCCTGGCCCATGCAGCAGCCCCAAGGCCATGTCCCAGCCTGGCCTGAAGCCAGCTTTGCACCCAGACCCGCTACACTGAGTCTGGGGGCTCCCTCAACATGTCCAGTGGCCCCCTGCCCACCCTGCCAGTTCCTGGGAAGGCTCAGACTTCTCAGGGGCCTGCAGGGGCCTAGCCTTTGTGCCCCCTGGCCTCCAGGCCTGCCTGGGTGACGCTAGCTGTGCAGCTGGTTGTGTGACCCAGGCCTCCATCCCAGCTGGCCAGGGGCTGGGCCGTGCGTGCGGCGCTACAGCCTGTGCCACCCTCACTCGTGTCTCCCTCTGCAGGACACGGTCTTGGCGGCCTGCCCCCTGGAGGCCCCACAGCCTGCGTCTGTGCCCAGGCCCTGCAAGTTCGGGGCTGAGGATTTGGAGCGGCAGCTGCGGGCCCTGCAGGAGGAGCTGCGGGCGGTGGTGGAGGCCCGGCAGGCAGCCTGGGAGGCCAGGGTGAGGGTGCCCAGCTGCTGGCCTGCATTTGGAGACCACGGTGGGGCTAACATGGGCTCATTCGAGTGTGGGCGGACTCTGATGGAGATGGGGTGCACAGGGAAGGCCCCCAGCCCAGCCCCTCGAAGCCCCTCATCCCTGCCGGCTCCCACCCGTGCGGCCTGTTTCACTGGCTGATGGGCAGATGAGCCCCTGGGCTCCTGGCTTCCTTCTCGGAAGTGCCTGAGCCTTGGGTGCAGTTTTCCCCTGAAGTCTTCAGTGGGGTCTCTGGGGTCTGCAGGTGCCCCGCTGCCTCCTTGCTGTTCGAGTCCGCTTCCCGCCCAGTGGTAACAGCTGGTGTCTGTAGGGGTTTTATGCCAGGAATGAGGCTGGTGTTTGTTATGACTCAGGCCCCTCGGTGCTTCCTTGTTGGGAACCCCTGGCACTCAGGGTCGGGGTGGTTCCCTGGGGATGTGGGTGAAGCTTCTCATTCCATCCCTCACCTGACCACAGGTGCCCCCAGCAGGCTGTGTCCCCAGTCCAGTGTCCCTTGAGTCTGTCCCACCCCATGCTCCCCCTCCTGCATTCAGCAGTGGGTGGTGAGTGGTTTCCCATGGAGTTGCTGTCGGGGTGGAGGGTGGGTGTCCCAGGGGTGGGTGTTTTGGGCTCTGAATGGGCCCCGAGGGACTTGGCCTGTGGGGAGCCACCGAGCCTTGCTCCCAGACCCCCACCCTGGTGAGCAAGGTGGGCCCACAGCTGGTGCCCTGAGGGCTCAGGCCCTCCAGGGCTGTCGTCTTGTCCTTGGGACCCACAGCTGCTGCTCAGGGTTCAAGGGCTCGGTGAGGGTGGACTAGAGCCTGGAAGGGCCGGGCCTTTGAGCCAGTGTGGGGTGGGCCTCTGCTCCTGGGAGGTGAGGGGTGTAGGCTGGAAGCCCCTCTCAGGGTGTGGGTGGCGGCTGTGGGGCTGGCAGGGACCACTGTCAAGGCTGAGTGAGTGCCAAGGGGATCTGAAGCCCATGTATTGGGCTGGATGTTGCTGCTCTTCGCTCCCAAGCCACTGCTTCTGTTGCAGGTTGGAGGCTGGGGCCCGGAGTGGAGCATTGCCCAGCGGGCGGAACAGGAAGCCGTGGCTCAGGAGCTGGCGGCCCTGCAGCGGGCCTGGGAGCAAGGTGGCCCGGCCCGGCCCCATGGGCCCTACCGGCTGGTGAGGACCGAGGCTGGGGTGCCAGTGGGCCTGGGCCTGTGGGCTGCCGAGGTGATTAGGGCACTGCGGAGCCGGGAGGCCTGCTTGGAGGGGACGCTGCGCCAGCTCCAGGCCCAGTGTCAACAGCGTCTGGCCAGGCTGGCAGGGGCCCTGCCTGGCCTCATCTGGGTCCCGCCGCCTGGACACTGAGGACACCCCTTGTGAATCTGTCCCTCAGAGGGGCAGATTCCACGCTTGGTGGCCGCAGGGACAACACAGAAGCAGGATCCCAGCCTCTGGGGCCTGCGTTCAGCCCCGCTTCGGACAGAGCTTGGCCCCAGGCCAACAGCACTGGGAGCTGCATGGACATTCCTCCCTCAGGAGGTCAGGACAAGTCCATGGGGTGGCCGTGGGTGCCCAGGGTCGAGAGGGGACTCAAGTAAATGTGCAGGCTGGCCTGCAGGGGCCAGGCTGCTGGCTGCTCCTCCACCACTCTCAGATTGCTGTCTAGGGATGGGAGCGAGAGGGAGACCCTGGCAGGGGCTCCTGGCTGGGGCAGAGCCTGCAGCACAGGGTGGTGTTGGGGCACTGGGGGAGGACATTGCCCTGGTTGCCCCCTGCATCCCTCATCTGGCCTGTCATTGTGGCACCTGGGCTACGCCTGGCATGTGTGTGGGGACGCCTGGAGCTGGGGGAGGGGTGGAGCGTGGGGTGAGGGGAAGGCCACTGTGGACAGAGGGGCTTTGTCCTTGAGGCTGCTCGGAGAGCAGGGCTTGGTCCTGACAAAGAGCTGTCTGTGTGCAGGGGATATACCCTCAGCTGCTGCCACAACGCACACACCCCCCCCCCCTTCACCCCTTCAGGAGGCGCAGACAGCCTCAGCCCTCTCCCTTCTCCAGGCTCCCTTCTTCCCAGGACAGTTGAGTTCCAAATCCCAGCTGCTGCTGGGCCGGTGAAGGGGCTGGTGGGAGGGCTGCCTCCTGTAGCTGCTGCTGGCCACCTTGGGCCTGCAGCCGCTCCTACCCCCTGGGCCTCCTGCCCACCGTCCTCCTGCTGGAATGGTCTCTCCCCAGCGTCCCCTGCACATCCCTGACCTTGGCCAGTCCCCAGAGAGTCCCTGGGCCTGCGCCCACCATCCTGGCCTGGAGCCTCTCCACTCCATCAGCACCACTGCCCTAGCTGCCCTGGGCCCCATCACTCCCTGCTGGCTCCAGCTATGGCCCTGGACACGGGGCCCGATCCTCCACTTGTACCCTGTGGATGCGTGAGGTCACTCCTGGACTCCCTGCAGCCATCCCCCTGCTGTGCTCTGAGTTGTGTGGACTGCCAGCGGCCAGGATGGCCACTGGCCCTCACGACCCTGATTGTTAGGAACCTAAATGAATAAATGGAGCTGTCACTTCTCAAACTGATCTGTAGCCATTATACTCTCAGTCACCCTAGTGCCTGTGTCTGGGACTAGCCTCTGGCTTGAGAAGCCCTGCTGGGGGAAGTGGCCCCGGTGGCATAGACTCATCCTAGGGCTGCAGGGACCGGGAGAGGGGCTTCGGGTAAGTCGGAGTGACGAGCGGTCCTGCCCTCCAGGTCAGAAGTCTGGCTACCTCACCACACTGAAATTGGGTGTGGGCAGGTGGCAGGTCAGCTCCCACATAGGCTGCCATCTCTGATTCCCTGTCCCCTCTACTTCAAGGGTCCATGTGACCCCACTGCCCCCAGCCCCAAGCAGCCTCAGTGCCCTCATGTACAGACCTGACACTGGAGGACAACCTGCTCCACCACCCAGGCCAGTGGGATAGCCACGGCCTGCACGGGTCAGGGCCAGTTGGCATGGCATGTCTTGTGAGGGCTGCAGCAGGGGACCGACCCATAGGGACAGGGGCCCTGCAGGAGGCAGGACACTGCTCTGTGAGGAGTGGCTTCCTAAGGCCGAGAGAAATTAGGACTCCCAGACTAGGAGGCTCTGCTCTGTCAAAGATTGCACAGAAAGTGTGGACCAGCCAGAGGAGAGTGTATTTGTAGCTGACAGAGCTGGTGCAGAGCCCTGGCTGGTGTGGCTTGGGATTGAGCACAGGCCTGCAAACCGCAAGGTCGCTGGTTTGACTCCCAGTCAAGGCATATGGGTTGCCAGCAGCCACAGTTGGGGACGTGCAAGAACCAACCAGTTGATGTTTCCCTCTTCCTCCCTCCATCCCTCCCCTCCAAGAGTAAGAAAAAGCAGAGAACACAGAATTGTCATTTTGGAAAAAAATGCAGAAAATGAGCAAAACTAAAGAGCAGGCACCTCTGAGAAGAGGAAACAGGAAGTCAGATAACAGAGTCTAAACGTTCTCTGTAACCACTGGAAGTTGTGGGGTGTGCGCAAGGCAGGGCCTCGGGAGCACTGGGGTTCGTCCTGCCCAGGCCCCGGGCAGAGCCTGCCCCACCCTCCTCGAGCTTTCTCGTCTCCCCAGTCTGAGCCTCTGCCCCTTTGCCACCGAGCTCCCAGCACCGCTGTGTCCCCATGGATCTCACCCCAGGGTCAGACTCAGCACGACCTCAAGGCCCACCCGTGTTGCGGCGGGTGTCAGAATGTCCTCGTTGAGACTGGGGGACCTTTCACGGTGTGGATGGACCTTGGTCATCAATTGCCCCATTGTAGACGGGAGGTTACCCGTGTGTCTTGGCTGCTGTGAATGTGGGAGTGCACGTAGTTCTTGTTTTAGTTTGGTTTTGTAGATCTCTGGACGTGGTGGAGACAGCTCCGTGGCCCCCTGAGACCCTGGCGTGTGGGGATCAGGGGGCCAGGCAGCGCCCCCCCCATCTCTGTGTCTGAGGTCTCGCTGGCTGGCACCCCCTAATCAGAGGCTCCTGCCCTCTTTTTCACGGGGCCGAGCCACTCAGCACTTCTCTGCGCCCCTCGGCCAACGGAAATGTTGAACAATTTAGCTTACTAGGGTCGAACAACTTACGTATTTTGGTTCTAATGACTTGGTAGCACTTCAGAAAAAAAAAAGCAATAATAACAAAAATTGGAAAAAACTTTAATTCTTAAAGAGCTACACTTACATAGTAATAAGGTGCCTGGCCCTGTTGGGCTCTGCCCCCCTTTTCCCTCCTTCCTCAGCCCAGACACTGCCACCTGTTACCCAAGGCTTGCGGTGGCTTCTGGCTGGCGGTGGTCAGGCTGCTCATCTCAGCAGCCGCCAGCTTCACAGTGGGACCCACTTCCGAGAGCCCGAGCTCAGAGGAAACGTTCCTGAGGCGTCCAGCATGCTGAGCGCTGCTGTGTTCCCTCAAACACCTGAGTCTCCTCACAGTGTCAGAGCTCCCTGGGGAGCCTGGGGACCTTGGCCACCACTGCTGAGGTGCATGTGTTTCCCACCCCGTCTTGTTTTAAAGCTCTGCCCTTGAGGCTGTGTGCACAGCCGGGCACTGCTCTGACCAGGGGACAATGTCCCAGATATGTCACGTCTACCTGTCCATCTCCCACACACGGCACCCAGGCTGCCCCAGACTCAGCCACCACCAAAGGCCCTGCTCTTGGGCCTGTGGGCACAGGGCTTTGGGACATCCACACAGGAGTAGACTGATGGCACCTGCCAGTCCGCACGTGGCCAGTGGCCAAGTTCGAGGTCGTGCCCCTCCCTCTTCATCCTGCACCTTTCACAGGTGTGCCACGTGAGCAGGTGTGGAGCCCGCTCCCAGTTCACGGGACTTTGATCCCTGCGTCTGGGCATCTTTGTGGGCGCCTTCTCTGTGGCCTGCCTGGTCGTGTCCTTTGATCGTTTGGGGACTGCGGCTTTTAAAAAGCTGCCCTGCAGGAGCTCTGAAAACTTGGGATACAAACCTCTTTGTTGGTTTCGTGCGTTATAAATATCTTCTCCGTCCTGTCATCTGCTTAAAAATTTGCTCGTGGTTTCCCTTGCTGAGCAGAATTTTAAGCGTAGTTCTGAGTTCACTGCTTTTCTGTGTGTCGGTTCTTTCTTACAGTTCGCGTTTTTCCTTTTTTAAAAAATATGAAACGCATCACGAATTTGTGACTCATCCCCGCTCAGGGGCCACGTTAACCCATGTGTTGTGCCTATGTGTTGCCACAGCAACCGCCACAATTAACGCCGTTTTTAGGACACGCCTCCCTCTGCAGGTCTTTCCTGTAGCATCCAGACGACACCTCTGTGGACGGTGTGACGTGGAGTCGGCCTTCTCGGTGGTGAGTGCTGGCCCGCCGCCGTCTCACACGGGACTGCCTGTGATTGGACTGTGGGCCCCCCATGGAGGCCCCTTTTCTAGTGAGTTGTGACCAGCTATCGAGTTCCATCAGTGCCTTTTCTGCATCATTCACTGTAATCATGGGTTCCCTTTAGTTTCAATGTGAAGAATTGTATTTACTGACTTTTAGAATTTTTCACTAAAAATAAACCTGAAGAAGTTCCCACAGCTCCCAGCCTCCCAGGTCGACGTGAATGTTTGTCCCCTCCCAGCATGTGTGACGTGTGTACCGTGTGGTACACACACAGCAGGCATCTGTCCGTGCAGGTCTGCACCATCTGACAATAAGCTGCTGAGAGGACGCTGTTCCCCTAACCCTCAGAGTGTTCTGGACGTGGCAGCTCCGCCTCCTGAGTCAGGAAATTACCACCCACAGCCGCCCCCCAAGTCCCCAATGCCCCGAGGACAGCCTCACAGGTCCACAGTCCAGTGGCGGCTCCTGTGTGCACTATTCCACCCCAAACCTCCTGCCTGCCCATGCTGGACGTGGGGCCGAAAGCCCAGCCTCGAACACAGGGAAGGGAGGACACGGCAGGAAGAGGCGATGAGAGGAAAGGCCAGTAGGAAAGCTGGATGTGGACACAGGCCTGACCAGTGCCACATCCTCATCCCCGTGACCTGTGAATGTGACCTCGCAACTGTGATTCAGTCAAAGGTCTTGAGATAAGGAGATTGTTCCGGATTAAGTGAGTGGGCATTTGATTCAGTGACACAGGCAGGGCCTTGAAGAGACAGACCCAGCGGAGAGGGGACGTGGAGACCAGGCTGTGAGCCATGTGGACACCTGGGGTCCTGGAGCCGGGAGGACCCTCCCCTGGAGCCTCTGGAGGGAGGGGCCTGCCAGCACATGCCGGGTTCTGGCCTCCAGAGCAGTGAGAGAATAAGTCCTCGTCGTTGTAAGCCCCCGTGTGGTCATTTATTACCACAGCCACAGGACCCTAGTCCAGCCCCTCTCCCAATGATGTCCCAGCTCCTGGCGACCTTGGTCACAGGGCCAGCCCTCTGTTCTCTGACCTTATCCGTGCAGCCCAAATTCCACTAGCTCGAGGCAGCTACCTCTTCCTATTCTTGTTTTCATCTTCTCCGTGAAGTTGGTGCCACACCCACACACCTGGCTTTTATTGCATCTTTTAAATGTGGCAAATGCGTCTGAGGGGTCACCCGGCCTCTTGCTGTTTCTGCAGCAGACCACTTAGGTCTTACTCGTCGGCTGGCTGGCCTGTCCTGTCCTCAGAAACAGACAGCATCCAACAGTTTCTGATTCCTTTGTTTTCGACGCTTGTGGCTTGCTGAATCAAAGCAGCTGAATTGGTACAAGTTCAAGGTCGTTTCACTGCAAGAATCGACTCACCTTTCTGGGTTTGAGATACTGACAAGCAACGCCTGACCTCATCCAAGCCGAGGACGCATTTTTCGCCCAAGAAATTCTGATTTCAGCAACAGAATGATTCTCCTGAATATCGGTGCCGATGGGGGAGGTAAGTGCACAGACCTCTCCTTCGACACAGACCCAGTGCGACACCCTGGACCCTGGTCTGTGCAGGACCCAGGGGGTGCCAGTGGTGGCCAGTCCCTTCTGGTGCTCCACCTTTCATCACCTGGAACCTCTTGTTCCCTCCAAGGAGACTGCATCATCCTCCATTGATGTGAAGGAAGTCCCTCCACAGGGCGCCCCCAGGACCCTTCACAACAGCCGTGTGTCCCTTCAGAGCGAGGCCGACATCTCCCGGCGCCGACGGTCCGAGTGCTGAGGTGGCTGGTCTGTGCCCTCGCAGGGCTGTGGCAGAGAGTCCTGTGCTCTCGTTCTCAGTGGCTCCTAGAATGGGAGCGCACCTGTCTTCTGGCTGACGCTTCTGACTCACTTGGAGTTACTGGATTCTCTGGTGGATTTGGGCTGAAATCTACCGTCTCACCCTGAACCCCCTGAACCCCCTGAACCCCATGAACCCTAGCCTCCAGCAGCTGTTCACCCCCGGCCGTGTTACCAGGTGTGTATGGGTTGCTCACCAGTGACAGCCGCATTTTCCAATGTCGACCACCCCTCACGGGTTCACTTGCTGCCATATGCCCTCTCCAGGGAAGTGACTGTCCCTAGAGCTTGGTAAAGATATTCTGTGTTGTGCCTTTTGCCCCATGTGTGGTCTGCAAACACTGCCCCCCCCCCCCCCCCAGCGAGGCTCTTTCCACCACGTGCCCGGTTTGCATCCCTGTGGACTGTGCTTCTGGGTCATGTCGGAACTTAGTTTTTGCCCAGCCACAGGCCATGAAGATTTTCTCTCATGTTTTCTTCTGAAGGCTGCACGGTTTTACATTTAGGCCCGTGGTCCATGCTGTGCTAATCTTTGTAAAGATGTGAGGTTTTGGTCTAGTTCTTTTACATGTGGATGTTTGGTGGGGAAATACTGTCTCTGTTGCATCATCTTTACGCCTCAGGGCAGATGAACTGGTTGCCTCAGCAAACTGAGGACAGAGGGGAAGTCCCCCCCCCCGCTGAAAGGAATCTACCAGGGCTCTGTGGCTCACGCCACGCCCAGGGGTGAACAGTGGAGGCACCTCACCTGAGACCAGGGCCAGGCAGGGATGCCGCTCTCGCCACTCCTGTTTGACACTGTCCTGGACAGTCCAGTCAGGGCGCTTAGGCAGGAAATGGAAGGCATCCAGGAAGAAATCAAACCACCTCTCTTTGCAGATGACTCGAACTTGTACAGGGAGACTTGTGCGGAATCCACAGAAATAATTAGGCTGATAAATGAGTTCAGTCAGGTTGCAGCACACAAGATCAGAAATGCAACCCAAAAACGCCGTTAAGAAAACAATTACATTTATAACAGCGTCAAAAAGAATAAAATACGTGGGAATAAACTGAACAAAGGCAGGGCACAACTGGTGACCTGAGAACTTCCGAAGTTGTCAAGACAGTAGCAGAGACCCAGACAAACGGAAGGCGTTGTCCTCCGTCACCGAACGCCCGTGGAGAAGTTGCAACCTCTTTCAGAATCCCGGACAGCTTTTCTGGAACTGACAGATCGATTCTCCCAAAGCCTCATGCGGAAACGCGAGGGATGCAGCAGAGCTAAAACACGCTAAAGCAGAAGAACACGGTGGCAGGGTGCTCACGTCCCTGTGCGAAAACTCACTGCAAGGCTGCCGGGCACCGTGGGCGGGAGAGGGGACCTCGCCCACCCGGTGGGACAGAACGGACAATTGAGATGTAGGCGCTCCCACTGTGGTGATTGATTTTTTAGTCCGATTTATTGGGGTGACATTGGTTGACAGGATCAGACAGGGTTCAAGTGCACAATTCTACCTGAGCTGATGTTGGTCTGTGTGCCCACTCCCCAAGGTCAAATCGTCCCCCATCACCTTATCCTCAGCCCCCTTTACCCTTCACCACCCCACTCCCTCCCTCTGGTGACCCTGTCTGTGTCCCCAGGTTTTAGTTCTACACCCCACATAGGAGCGGAACCATGTGGCTCTTAGCTTTGCCAGACAGACTGATTTCACTCAGCACGATCTTCTCAGGGTCCGTGCATGCTGCCACAAATGGCGGTGTCCCGTCCTTCCTTAGGGTTGAGCAGTGTTCGCTGTGCCCATGACCAGTCCTCTCCACAGGGCACTGTGGCTGTCTCCACGTCTCCGCCACCATCAGCTGGTTTGTGCCGAGACAACTTCGATAGGGAAGGGACAGTCTTTCCAACAGACGGTGCCAGGACCAGTGGGTCTGCAAAAGAACAAACTGGGTCCTGGGTTAGTGTCCTGGGGCTACTGAGCTCAAGGTGTGGGCCTTGGGGGACGGAAGGAGAGCACGCTCCAGGCCCCTCCCAGCACCCAGCCTGGCCTGCAGGCCTCTGTGTTCTTGGATTGCAGCCCGGCTCTGACCTGTGCCTCTGTCCTCACAGGGGCCTCTTCAAATCTCTCTCCTCCTGAGGACCTTGGTCCTTGTACTCAGATGTTATCAATTTAGCTTGATGAAATTGGCAGAGTTGACCCTGGAATGCTGGTCCATTTAAACGTGGATTTTAACAATTCTTCGTTTAAGTGGATGGTGCAGTTCACTATTCAAGGGTCAACTGTATTTCCAAATAAGGTCCCAGGCGCCTGTAGCGGGGGGGACCCGGGGGGGTCTTCAGCATGTATTTTGGGGTGGCCATAATTTAACCCACAACAGATGGCTTCCTTACAACACATCACATTCAACTCAAAACGGATCCTAAACCTACACGTATAGCCTAACTGGGTGCTTTTGGTTCTGTTCCCACGGGTCACACCGAGGTCCCGTGAACCACCTGCAGAGAGCCCGCGCTCAGTCTGGCCTCCACGTCAGGGTCAGATCCGGGGGCAGGAACGGGATCCCGCAGTCCCACTGTCGCGGGCAAGGGGGGTCACCTGGTGGGCGGCCTGGGTGGGGGCTGCTGCGGAAATTCAGGACGCAGAGAGACTGGAGCACCGGGGAAGGTTCTCGGGCTGTGGGTGAGGAACGGTGCAGTGATTTCCTGGGCCTGCGCTTGGACCCTGGGGGTGACCGGCTCCCCAGCGCCAGCCGCGCCGCCGCCGCCGCTGCTACGCAGTGCAGTTGCCGTGGCAACTGGCTCCGGACCCCATCCCGGCGGGCGGCGGGGCGCGTGGGGCGGGGCCTCGGGCAGGGGTGGGGGTGCAGCGGGGCGGCCCAGCCAAGGAGCGCGGCCTCGGCCCCGCGGAGGCTCGGCGGGCCGGCGGGGCGCGGCATCTTGCGGGCGGTGGGTAGGCACCAGCGGGAGGGCGGTTGCGCCCGTGGAACTGGGAAGGGGCCGGGCCTGGGCGCCCCCACCGCCCGACGCAGGGGCGGTGGGATGTGGGCGCCGCACAGGGGTGAGGCCTGGACGGAGGGGCGGAGGCGCAACCCGCGGGGAGCGGCCCAGCCCCCTCTCTGCCCTCTGTCCGATGAGGGTTGGTGGCGAGGGGGTTGGAGGGCGGCGGCCCTGGCTCCCCGGCTTGTAGGCACGAAGGGTGATTCTGGGTGGGGGCTAGAGCGCGGGGCTGGCGGGCGGTGAGGGGCCTGAGGCTGCAGATCTGTGAGTTCCAGGCGGAGGGCGTGCGGGGGACACAGCGGCACCGGACGGCCAGGGCGGCTGGAGAGGGCTGGTCAGGTCCTGCTCGGCTTTTGGTGGCACGGGCCAGGGCTTGCTCTGTGCGCTCGCGTAGGGTTGGGAGTCCGCGCCCGGGTTTGAGAGGTGGCAGTGGGAGTGAGAACTCGGGGAAGTGGGTGCGGGGAAGGGGCTAGCTGTGCAGTGGCTCTCTGGCAATTTGGCCTGGCTGAGCTGGGTGAAGGAAATCCCCAGGCCTCCACTGCAGCCAGAGGAGACTGGGCGCATCCGTGCAGGGCTCCCTGGGACAAGCGTGCCCACCCAGTGGGGGGTGAGAATAGGGTGGGTGTGTGGGTGGGGAGCAGGACTCATGAACTGTGGAGGCAGGGGCACCCTTGACTCCAGGTGTCTGAGCTCAGACTGGTCGGAATCCTGTGTGTGGCTGCCAAGACCCCTGAGTGGGGACCTCCTTCTGGTCAGTGGGGGCTGCTTTGTCATCAGGAGCCGGCCAAGAACTGCTCCAGAGTCACGGGTGACATTAAATTTCATGTCCCTGTCTAGACAGGACAGTAAACAGAGCCCTGGGGCCAGGCTGTGGTGGGGAGAGAAGAGGTGAGGGGCCTGGCTGGAAGTGAGCCTGCAAGGGACTTCTGGGTGGGGGAGTGTGTGTGAGCCTCCATCACCCCCTGCCCAGGTGTGGGACCCTCAGCCTGGTGTGTCTCCAACCAGCACTGGCAGCCACGGCAACTGGTGCCAGCGGCGTGAGAGAGGCTTGGGGCTTTGGACCCAAAGTGGGGTCCAAGTGGGCATAGGCGAGGGCGGCTTCCAGAGCCCTACATGGAGGTGCAGGGGGCCACCCCTTCCCAGGGAGCAGGCAGTGTGGCTGTGCTGGCTAGGTGCAGGGGCAAGCATGGCAGGGGATGTGGCCAGGGCGTTAGCCTCCCAAGGCTATGGGAGCCATGGTGGCAGCAGGGAAGAGGGTGGTCCACGTGCCTGTGGAGGGTGGATCCGCGGGGAGACCTAGCTGACTGGGGCAGGGAGTTGAGCTGCAAGGCAGGGGTAGGGAGGCATGGAGAGGCTTGTGGGCTGGAATCTCAGGACTTGGACCACTCAGCCCTGGATCAGAAAACTCGGGTGTCAGGATGGGGCCTGGGCCTCCGCTGGCCTCCCGCGCTCCTCCAGGGCACAGAACTGAAGGCACTGGCCCACGTCCCTGCGCTGGCCCGGCGCCGGTGGGGAGAGAAGACGCCCGAATCCCCGCGGGGACGGCCTCTGGCGTGAGGCACAGGCCACCAGAGCGGGAGAGATGGTGGCGTGGGCCCAGTAGGGAGGAACAACCGGGACCCCTGGGATGCGCGCAGCGGAGAAGCCACTTCCGTTCCGTTTATTTCCCGGCGGCGGCCGGCAGATCTCGGGTCTCAGGTTGGGCTGCAGCGCCCCCTGGAGGCCCCGCTGCCGCTCCTGGTCCGGGGCGCGCATTGGCGCGTGCGTGCCACCGAGTGCTCTGGCTAGTCGCAGGGCTGGAGGAGGCAGCCCCCACGGCTCCCTGACTCTCTCTTCTCTGGTCTCCCTAGGTTCTGAGCTCTTGGGCCAGGAGCAGTGGCGCCCTCGGGGCGGCTGGACGGGCCTCACTGCGCCATGTCCGCGGGCTGAGCGCCACCGCTGCCGGGCCTCGTCCCGCCTCGCGTGGGGGCCACGCGTCCCCAGGCCAGGGTCCCGGTGGCCCACCATGGTGTTGCCGCCCCCGGACCGGCGCCACGTGTGCCTGACCACGCTGGTGATCATGGGCAGCATGGCAGTCATGGACGCCTACCTGGTGGAGCAGAACCAGGGCCCGCGCAAGATCGGCGTGTGCATCATCGTGCTGGTGGGCGACGTGTGCTTCCTGCTGGTGCTGCGCTACGTGGCCGTGTGGGTGGGCGCTGAGGTGCGAACGGCCAAGCGCGGCTACGCCATGATCCTCTGGTTCCTCTACATCTTCGTGCTGGAGATCAAGCTCTACTTCATCTTCCAGAACTACAAGGCTGCGCGGCGGGGCGCGGCCGACCCGGTGGCGCGCAAGGCGCTGACGCTGCTGCTGTCGGTGTGCGTGCCTGGCCTCTTCCTGCTGCTGGTGGCGCTAGACCGCATGGAGTACGTGCGCACCTTCCGCAAGCGCGAGGACCTGCGCGGCCGCCTCTTCTGGGTGGCACTGGACCTGCTGGACCTGCTGGACATGCAGGCCAACCTGTGGGAGCCGCCGCGCACGGGGCTGCCGCTGTGGGCCGAGGGCCTCACCTTCTTCTACTGCTACATGCTGCTGCTGGTGCTGCCGTGCGTGGCGCTCAGCGAGGTCAGCATGCAGGGCGAGCATATCGCGCCGCAGAAGATGATGCTCTATCCAGTGCTCAGCCTCGCCACCGTCAACGTGGTGGCCGTGCTGGCGCGCGCTGCCAACATGGCGCTCTTCCGGGACAGCCGCGTCTCGGCCATCTTCGTCGGCAAGAACGTGGTGGCGCTCGCCACCAAGGCCTGCACCTTCCTGGAGTACCGCCGCCAGGTGCGCGACTTCCCGCCGCCCGCGCTTGCCCTGGAGCTGCAGCCGCCGCCCTCGCAGCGCAACTCGGTGCCACCGCCCCCACCACTGCATGGCCCGCCTGGCCGCCCCCATGGGCCCTCGCCCACGCGCGACGCCTTGGACACGTGACAGGGCCCGCACAGCCCCAGGACGCCCGCGGGTGCAGACGCTGGCTGGTGGGGCGTGCAGTGTGCATGGGATGGGGTGGGGGCGGGCTCCCCCGGGGCCAGGTGCCTGAGTGCCAGGCCTGCAGCTTCTTCTCGTCTCAGGGACCCACTCGGACCACTGACCTCAGCCCCGCTCCCCCGCCCGCCCCAGAGCAGGGTGTGCACAGGTGGAAGGGCTCTCCCGGGCCTCCCGGGTGGGAAGGGAGGACAGAGGGGGGTGAGGTCTGGTCCTTTGGGGTCCCTCAGTGGGGGCCTGTGGCTCAGAGTTTGAGGCCGAAGAGGCCTCTGACATTTTAAAGACTCATGTTTACAGTTTTGTACCCACAGTCTCACCGCGCTGTTTGCTGCCTCCTGGGGATGGGGCCGGAGGAGGGGGTGTGAACGAGTGTCGCTCCCCAGGGGGCTCTTAGGAACTCCTGGGTGGGGGACCACTGCTGCTGTCCTAGAGAGCCCTCCCGCCAGTCTCATGGTCCCTGCCTGCAGAGGTCCATGCCCCTGACTGCTCTTCTGGAATGCCGTGACCTGGGGGTCCCCAGCCTCCGGGCCTGTTAGGAGCAGCAGGAGGTGAGCTTGAGCTAATGTATCTGAGTCATCGGGGAGCCGTCCCCCGTCCCAGTCCGTGGAAGAATTGTTTTCTTCCACGGGACAAAACCAGTCCCTGGTGCCAAAAAGGTTGGGGACTGCTGCCTTAACCCACGCCCAACCTGAGGGTGCACAGGCCTCTGTCCCTGTTCCTGCACCTCCGGTCCAGAAGTGTCCCCAAGCCCCTAATTCTGCTCTGGTGCCAGGCGGCTCCCTCAGCCCACCACAGTGGGAGCCAGATGGATCCCAGCTTTGCTGGCCAGGTGGCCCTTGCAGCCTGGCCCCACTTCACGCAGCCTGGCCATGGCCCAAGCCACATGGAGACCGCAGCAGCCCTGGCTGAGCAGGGTGGCACCCTGGTGGCACAGAGAAGCCAGGGCTCCTAAGTCCATCTGCAGGTCTCTTACCTGGCCTCCCCCAGAAACCCAGGCCCCTCCCAGACCCTGGAGGGAGGGGCTCCCAGAGCATCTGGGAAGGGTGTTGCCAGGGCTGTCTGAGGGTGCCATGCACGGTGACTGGGTGGTGGTTACATGTCTTGTCAGGTGGCACAGAGCATCGTGGAGTCTGGTGGCACTCCCCGATGAACAGCCTAGGTCCCTGACACCTGAGGGTCTATACCAGCCTCTCTCAGAAGGGTGGGAACTGGGGCGTGGAGGGTCCTCTGGGAACCCTTTTCCTCCCTCGGAGGTTCAGGGCTTGGCTGGAATGTCACAGGGGGCCATGGGCGGATGGCAGCCTCACCCTAGACACCTGCTCTCCTTTCACCCCTCCCATCCCCAAGCTCATGGCCGTGGGGGCTTTGGCCTCTGGGAGTCACCTGCTCTCCAGCCAGCTGGCTCCCTGTGTAACTTTCCACAGCTGTGCAGGAATTACATCAAGGCTACAGCCTGCCCCTGGCCTGGCAGCTCTGTGGCCAGCGAGGAGCCCTAGAGGGGAGCAGGTGGACGCCCTCCTTGGTGTGCAGAGCCTGGGGATCAGCCAGGTTGGCAAGTGGACGGGGAGAGGGCAGGAGCTGTGGGAAGGGTGTGTGTGGGGGTCGGTGGAGCCGCCCTGGGTTCGGGCAGTGTGAGGAGCAGCATGTGGGCGCCATCTTAGGAGTGTGTGGCCTGGGGAGGGCTGGAGGGCAAGGCCTGCAGGGCCAGCTTCCATTCTGGGTGTCCAGGCCTGAGCTGCTCCTACCCCCTCCGAGGCCAGAACTGGTCCATCCTGTCCCTGCCTGGTCTTTGCCGGAGTCCTGTGGAAACGGCTCGGCCATGTGACGGCAGGCTCGGAGAGTGGGGTCAGAGAGGGTCTGACCGCTGTGCTCCTCTGACTGTCGGTCCTGGGTTCCTGCCTGTTCTGATGCTTCCCCTCTGAGCCTCTTCCTGAGTAGGTCTGCAGCCTGGGGGTGGAGTCAGAGGGCAGTGATGGGGACACTGCTGGGGGCAGCTCTGCCTGAGGTCCCATGCAGCCCTGTCAGGTGGGAGCTGGGTCCTCGGGCATAGCTTCCTCCCAGGGCAGAGAAGGCCAGGGCTCACAGAGTCCCGGGAGCATCTGTCCACCTGGCTGGCCTTCTGTGCTGGGCACCACCTCCCTGGCCTCCCTGGACTCTCACGCTCCGGCCGTTAGCCCCACTCTGTCCTGACTTGGTTTAGTAAGGGCCCACGAGTCCTCCGACTATGCCTCTGAGGCCCCTGGCAAGGCACCCGTATATCCATGGCCTGGACGCTGAGCCCAGGCAGAGGCCATCTGTCCCTGCCCATGTGGGAGGTGGCCTTGTGGGGCTGCCAGACTGAGCAGAGCACCAGCAGGGTGGACCAGGGTGGCCTTCAGGTGGTGGGAGCCGGTGAGGATGCTGAGGCCATGGGTGGGTCAGCCCTGGGGCTGCTGGGCCTGATTCAAGCACAGTGGGTGCCAAGCCAGTGGATGGGCAGAGGCAGGGACTCGGGCTTGGGTTTGGGTGCCCATCCTGTTCTGAGTGGGCAGTGGTGTGACTGGGTCGGAGCAGGAGGAGGCCACTGTGCAGGGACACTGGGCAGCCCAGCAAGAGTGCACAAGGGAGTTGGAGGGGGTGGTGAGTGGCAGGGAGGTGGGGTTGTGGGACTTGGGGAACCTGGGTACGGAGGTGAGTTCAGGGAGAAGGTGGCGGGAGCCCATGCCTGAACCATCAGGGGTGTGTGACTAACATCCAGGCTGCAAGCAGGCAGGAGGTCACAGGGGTTCTGGGGGAATCAGAACCTTGTTAAGGACCTGGGCTTTGGGGTGTTGGTGCCCATCTTAGAAGGGGGCCTGGGATGGGAGTGGCCCCGAGAGAGCAATGGAAGGACAAGCCAAGGCCCAGGACCGGCCAAGCCCCTGCAGACTCAGTGAGACGGGGAAGGGACCAGCAAGGAGCTGGAGGGGCCGAGGGGGCTGGGGTGGGAGGGGTGGGCTGAGACGCCCATAAGTCAGCCAGGAAGCCACCAGCTGCTTGACAGAACAGCTTGTGGACTGTGGGGTAGACGCCCACTTGAATGATCTCCCAAGGGAGTGGGCAGGAAAGTGCAGATGGTGCAGCCAGTCCCTGGGGAGGTTTGGCTGGGAGGGTGGCGTGGGTGCCCTTGCAGCCCCTCCCCCCATGCAAGGTCAAATGCCACCTCCTCTCAGACCTGAGCAGACAAGAGAAGACCAAGGACAAAACCTAGACGGAACAGCTGTCTGCACAGCCCTCCCTGCTGACACCCCAGAGCAGGAAGCACCCTTCTCTTGCTGTGCTGGTCCTGGATGGAGAGTCAGCCCCACTTCCAGATGTGCAGGTGGCTGGCCCTGCCCGATCTCAGGCGCCTGGAGACTGCTCTCCGGCAGTCCCCTGGGAGTCAGGTGTGGGCAGCCCTGTTCCAAGAGGCCCAGCCTGCCAGAGAGCTCCGAGCTCGCTTGCCCCCAGTGGGAGTCAGACTGGGCCTTCAGCACTGCTTCCCCTCTGTAAGCCGGGCACTGTGGGGACTACACGAGCTGCCCGTGTGACATGCCGAGGACAGTTCCGGAGTGTGGAAAGGGCAGGTCAGCACTGCTGTTTCAGAATTCTCGTTTTGGTGCTGTTTTGGGAGAGAACGCTAATAAATGCCCCTGTTCGACCCTCTGTTTTATGGCCAGCTCCCTAAAGGAACTCCTGACCTTCATGAAATGGGGAAGGAATGTTTCAGGTGAAGCAGATATACCACATAGCACTGCTCACGTGCGTCGGCCAAACCTTGGCAGGTACACCAAATCCCGTTCACCACCACGTTCAGCTCTGCGAGATTTTACCGGGGAAGCTGTGCCTCACTGTTGGTGCGACCAAGAACGGGGCCTCAGGGCGACGGGAGCCACGAGTTGGCGACATTTGGCAAGGATGGTGAAGAATATTATTCATTCTTTGTGGCTGAACACGGGGAACTCCTCACTGGCACTCGGTGGCGTGGGAGCTTGCACAGCGCCGAGAACTTATGAGCAGTCTCTAGGCCACTACAGGTCACTGCTGAGAAGCTGGGGTGCCTCAGAGGGGCTCACGGACGCCAGGCTGGGTGGGGAGTGCCAGGCCTCAGCCCGCAGGCCTGCGCACCAGGCATCTTTGGGCATTGAGGCTGGGCTAACTCTTCCTTCCCAGGAGGGCGGCTCTGCACCTGCAGAAAGACAGAAGTCGCACAGGTGGGTGGCCCCTGCGCGATGCACGGGGAGCAGGGTGGGGGGCTGTCAGGGCAGGCTTCTCTACCACCTGACATCACACTGGGACTCTACCACCTTGAGAGTTGGCGTGGGGGGTGGGGGAGGGGAGACACATATTCTGGCAGGTGGGACCGCCCCCCAAAGCTCACCTGGCTGAGCCCCACTCTGCTGACGCACTTAGGCAGAACATGCAATGCCTCTGGATGGCCACTGGGGGCTCCCGAGCCCCAGCCTTGCCCAGCTGGAGGCCGCACGTGGTGGGGTGGGTCTGGCCCATGGGACCCCAACCCTCAGCGTTCTCACAGGTCCCAAAGGTGAAAGGCTATATAAAATTCCAAAAGAACAGTGAGGAAAGCCACACCCACTCACAAGTGTGCAAAGTGTAAGAATATTACAAAAAGAGGGAAGACCAGAAAAGTGTCAGCCAAAGAGCAGGCAACTGAAAAAGGAGAGTCACCATGAGGTCAGACTTCACAGCCCACGGGACACGCGGGGATGGCGGCAGGGTTTTAGCGCATCAGGGGAAGGAGCTCTGCACCTGCGGCCTGACGTCCACCCCATCTTCATTCAGATGTGAGGGTGTCACGAAAACATGTTCAGGCCAAAAAGGCCACCGTGACCACCCTGCAGGTTCCCTAGAGATCCCTGTGGAGAAGCCCGTCCTCGTGTCACTCACTGGGGTTCCCACTGCAGGAACGAACTGAGCAGCCCCCAGGACTTCCCGTGACAAGGGCCATCCCCGCTCCTCCCCGAGATTTGACTCTGTGCGGGATAAACGGTCCATGTCCCCTTGGGGCGTGTGTTTGTTGTCAGCCTGGACACCCACACCATTCTGTCCTGGGTCCCTCTGCTTCTGTGTGGTGTCACCTGCTCTTGGTTCTGTGAGCACGATGCCAGGTCATTGACTGTCACCGCCGGGGGTCTTTCACATGACTCTGGTGCCCGCTGTCCAGCCTGCATGTGTCCTGCAGCTGGCCAGTTTGGACACTGAGCTGCATGGGGCTGGGCCGCATTGTTGGGTGAAGCAGAGCCTCAGGGCACACCCAGCTGACGTGGGTCGGAAGGTTTGATGACTCATTGGAATTGGGCACAAGTGTCACAAAGAGACGCTGCCTTTGGTCCACGTGAGAATGTTGTCTGTTTTGAAAAGAGGAAAAAATGGGAAAATTGGCGTCCGGGGAGTGTGGTGAAGGAGTGAAGGACTTTTCCCATTTTCTGCGGTGTGAGAACAGGGAGGGCCACCGGACCCCACGTGCGGACGTGGAGGCTCCGGACACCTGAGCCAGGGACCTGTGCACACGGGAGGCTTTTCTCCCCAGACCTTTCTTCGGCTTGTTTAGGAGCCAGGAGGGAAAGTCGGTGGTTATGTCAGAAATGTCCCTGGTGAGACAAATGTCCCTGCCTGAGAGGATGCACCCCAGTGGACATCTGGTTCTCACTGTGTGCTCTGCGAGGCGAAGGGCTGAGGCAGAGTTTGGGGACAGTTCTGGCCCTGTGAGTGAAATGGTTGACAGAGAGAGTCTTCTCTGATGTAGCCATGGTGACCAGTTCTCCCTAAAGATGAAAGTGAACTTTGATGTTGTAGCACAATTAGGTGGGTCGCATGTGGGCTCGAGGAAACAGGCAGAAGGTGTCAGAGCATAGTAGCTCCCTCCCAAACCTGTTGCTAAGGGTGAGACCTTTCTTGCCAGGAGTTACTGCGTCCGGAAGTCCTTGGGGTTGGTGCTGGTCTGTGACTTGCATTGCTGAATAATTGGGACCACAGCGTTGGCTGCCTTCTTCTGCCCTTTACTGTCTCCAGTGTGACCCTACTCCAGTGTCACAGCACCCAGAGCTGATGTGACAGGACCCCCTGAGCTCTTGGAGAGGGACCCTTCCTCACACTCTGGGGCCCCAGAGCCCAGGTGATGGGAACCGCCCTTCTCCCTGGTGGGACAGTTTTCCAGACACACAGGAAACAGAGTCAGTGTGACAGGCTCCCTACTCTGTCAGGTGGGAGCCCTTCCCACATCCACAGGACTCGGCCATCAGGCAGGATGCCTCTCTTTCCCAGGTCAGGTTCCTCTTCACTGTGACAGGACCCCACTTCTCTCAGGGAGAGGCCCTTTCCCACACTCACAGGACACAGAGTTCAGGTGACAGGGCCCCCTAATTTCTCAGTGAGGAGCCCACCTCACATTCACAAGACCCCGAGGTGATGAGAGCACCCCAGACTATCACGTTGGACCCTCGAGGCCTCTCTGGGACCCTGGCTGATGTCAGAAGGCCTCTTCTCGTGCTCACGACACCCAGCACTGACCCAAAATCACAGCTTCCTCTCCCTGGAGGAGCTTCTTCCTGCAATCCCAGGACCCAGGGCTGAAGTGACAGGACCCCCAGCTCTCTCCAGGAAACACCTGTTTCCGCACCCACAAATGGTGGGACAGGACACTCACACTCACAGGCAGGGATGTTCCCCGCAGTCACGGACCCAGAGCCTCTGTGCAGCTTGTGATCACAGGGCCAGTGTGGTGGAGCCCTGTACTCTCAGAGGGGGGCTGTCTCCAGGCTCCCAGGACCCAGAGCTGAAGTGACAGGATCCCCTCCTGTCTGAAGTCAGACCCCTCCCCACAGTGACCAGGCTCAAAGGTGAAGGCCAGGACACTTACATTTCACAGGGAGGGGACTTTCCCAACCCTCACAGGACACAGGTGTGCAGTAACAGACACTTCCGTCTCTGCCGTGGTCTTCTCCACAGTCAAGTGGCCAGGCCTGTGGTCACAGAGGCACCCCTCCCCTTGCTCATAAGACCCAGAGCTGACCTGACACGACCTCTTATGCTTTCTGGTGAGGACCCAGAGCTCATGTCATGGGGCTCCACCCTCTCTTAGGTAATGCTTCTCCCAACAGTCAGAGGACCCCAGGGGCTGATGGCATGACCCCTGCTCTCAGATTGGGACCCCTTTTCACACTGTGCTGCACATCGCCATCTAGTGTGTATCGTTGGAATAGCATCTGAGTTGAGGCCATCAGGAAATGCTCTTTTTTGTTGCCACCTTGTGGACATCTTGGAAATAGCACCCTTTTTTTGAAGCATCTGCTCTTACCATTTTGCAAGGACACTTTTCCCCTCCGAATGACACACAAATACTTTATTTTTAAATTTTTAATTTAATATTTATTGCATTCTTTCCATTACTATTTAGTCTACTTACACCCCTCTCCCCCCAGCACTCACCACCCTGTTGTCCATGTGCAAGGACACTTGGAAGCCCCATGGCACTTCTCACACCCTCACGGCCTCAGTACGTGTTACGTGCCCACGTTTCTGTTCTGTCTGCTGCTGCTCTTCTGCACGCAGGTTTGTGACTCTCTGCCCGAAAGCTCCACCCAAGGGAAAGAGTCCGGAATTTGTCAGCAGAAGATGCAGAAGCTTCAGGATAAGGTGAGAGCACATGTTTCTCTTTGGTGACCAGGGAAAACAGTTCCAGCCTCGCAGCACAGTCCTGATTCTTCTGCAGTGCTCAGAAGACCTTGCATCTTCTCACGGCCGTTTAGTGCGTCTCTCTGAATTTTTCTTTATGGAGAGTAATTTCCATTCCCTGGAAGACTGCAGAAGGCACCGGGAAGAGTTCTCTGCTCTGAAAGAGAACAATGTTGTGGGACAATGGAATGGTGAAATCGCATGAAAGGTGGCAGAGGGCAGTGGAAGAAAACGGTGACGACGTTGTGTGGTCATGTTGTTGGGGGACAATGAAAAGTGTGCCGGTAATTGCATCTCAGGGTAAAAAGTGAAGGAACCTTTGGTCCTGTGACATCAGCTCAGGGAAGGCCATTAGTGGGCTATGCCTTCCATCTGTCTATCTCTGCTGCCATCTTGTGGCCATTTTGGGGAATGACACCTTAGTGCAGGGCAATAGGAAAAGTGGTCAATTTCAGTGATCAATGACTTTTGGTGTCAGTGGTATTTACACGTGCATTTGAAAACGTCCAAATGTCAGCACTGTCCAATTGCCTTGTGACTGTTCTCCAGATTTACAGTCAAGGACCATTAAGCGGGTTTTATGTGACATTGCTTGGATCTCGCTGTGTAATGTAATAGTTTTGGGTTTCCAGAAGTGCCAAGTGTGCTTGAAAATCATTTGGAAATTGCTTTGTCTGTTGCAGCTTCCTTGAACAAAATGTAGGTAAAATTTACTTCCAACTCTCCACCAAGAGGTAAAACAAATAAAGTAAAATGCCTGCACTTTCATTTCATGTATATGCCCTTCCGAACAGGTCTACAGGCTCCCTTCCTCCAGTTTGCCTGGACTTCATTT